>JAMAGB010000002.1:801137-1157387 GCA_023625975.1 Talaromyces sp. PYS2103 | reverse complement strand
CTCTTCACGCTTGCCCCAGGAGCCACGGGTTGCGATGGTATCAACAGAAGCGTCACCAGCCTCTTCACGCTTGCCCCAGGAGCCACGGGTTGCGATGGTATCAACAGAAGCGTCACCAGCCTCTTCACGCTTGCCCCAAGAGCCACGGGTTGCAATCGTGTCGACAGAGGCGTCACCAGCTTCTTCACGCTTGCCCCAAGAGCCACGGGTTGCAATCGTGTCGACAGAAGCATCCCCGGCCTCTTCACGCTTGCCCCAAGAGCCACGGGTTGCAATCGTGTCGACAGAGGCGTCACCAGCTTCTTCACGCTTGCCCCAAGAGCCACGGGTTGCAATCGTGTCGACAGAAGCATCCCCGGCCTCTTCACGCTTGCCCCAAGAGCCCCGGGTTGCAATCGTGTCAACGGAGGCGTCAGCATTGGAGTCAAGCTCACCACGCGCAGAAAGCGGAACGGCAGCGGAAAGAGATGTTGACGCTACAGAAGCAGCCACGAAAAGTGATAGAAAGATTTGTCCCTTCATTTTGATGGTTTTTCGGTTAACTCTAGAAAACTGATAATACTTAGAGGAAGGTCGACTCTGATATGAAGATACCAAGGTAGACTTGAAAAAGGCAGAAAACAGTGATTTATACTTTTTTCTCTCATCCAACGATTAGGTAGTTTCCAAGAATCCCGAGGTCGTCAGGAACCCTAGTTCTTACACGACAGCCTGCCCACTTGTGAGCAACATCTGGGCAGTAAATGCAACATTACATTTAAAATTAGGCAATAACTCCTACGGGCAAGTTTCTGGCCCATAATACAGATCATAGGAGGGGCTGGAGACTTCATTCATTCCAATCCCGTTACATGGTCATTACATTGTAGTAGATCACCAATACAACATTTCCCTTATTAAAATACCGATACACTCAGTAAGAACGGCCTGTCAACCCACTTCCAAGGTTATCACCTATATAGCGAGGTTGAATATAAGCACAACTGGCTTGCTTCCAAGGTTCCTTGAGGCTAATTTAGCTTGCTCACCATTTACCAACAGGCTCGAGAACTAAATTGCTCATTGATTGGCTAACTCGAGGCTCTATATAGTTGCGGCTGGGTACTTATCAATTCTTCAAATCTCGAGCTAACTCCTGTCTACATTACTCTAGGACAAGTCAATTGAAAGACCAAGGATTGGACGGAGTTAGGTATGGAGCCTGTAAGCAAACTATTTTACTAGCGAGGAAGAAAACAAGTGAGAAGGATTAACGAGTCCGTGAGCAAAATAGTCACTCATCCTTCAAGGTATTCATGCAGAGTCCTGCAGACATCAACAAGCGCCCATAATAAGGGCAAATATAGGTAGTAGTGTCTAAATTATTTTCCAGAACCGTCAAACAGAAAATCTGGTAACAATTTGTAGTAAATACAGGCTCGAGATAAAAATTTAGATGTCATCAGGTATGGACCATTCAAACAGAAGTGAGAGTAGAATACAATCGGATTACCTAAAGCTTCCATAGCTAGTAAGTAGTTATATCTCGACTTCAGGGCTAGATAGCCACTTGGGCTATTACACAGTAAAGCACTAGAGTAGCCCCTCTATTGAGCTTGAGCTAGCTTGACTCTTCGATCATTAGAGACGAGAGATCGACTCACACAACACGTCAACCGATGTGGTAATTTTGAATACAGCTTTGTGGTAGGAGTGGAAAGATAAGCAAGTCTTGATTACCAATTACCAAGTGATATTAAGTAAGACTTCTAGTTAGTTGAGCTCATTAGAGTGGAGGCCGGGTGATAGGCTTGATGATTGTCGTAGAATTTAGGTTTTAGGGTTGGACTGCTTAAGTCGGTAGTTAAAATTTCAGGAGAGTAAGCACTACCTGATCAAGACTAGTAGGTAGTACTCGTTCAGACTCGTTCTTCTACATTCAGTAATTACTGCGCGAAAAATACAGATCTTTCTGTACTAGAACAAAGCTTGTTTTCCTTACACAACGGCCCCTATCAAAGTCAAATCGCTTGTAAGTGGACGATCTCAGGGTTCCCTTGGGGGCCATAATCAATGCGGAGTTTACAAGCTTGTTTTATTCGCAGAGGAAAGGATTTTATATCCTAGCGTGATTAATACTCTATATCCGAGCGTGATAGTGACCTCGTATTCTAATCCTCCATGCCTACACTGGACCTACCTAGTGCTCTTCAAGAAATGACCTCGGGAGTCGTGAATATTCATAATGCTGCGTACTATAACGCGCGGGGTTACTTTCAATGGCCGTATCCTTGTATAGAATGTCATTTTGCGCGAAATCATGGCGATGTCTTTCCATTTCGAGTCACGTCCCGCGAGTAATCCATCTTCAGCTCTTAATATGTTCGTGCAGCGGGGCCGTATAGTGGATGAAGTCAACTAGGTGTGTGATCCTTTTCCCGAGGAGTGGCTCTATCATAGTCTCAGTTACTGGTCTCGTTGTGTCTGTATTTTGGAGTATTGGATGACCGCAGTAATCAAGTCCAGTTTTGTCTGGTTGTTTGTACTTCCCCTCATTCCTCGCAATTTCATTGAGTTTGTCCAACGTTTCAGCAAAGCACAATATATTGTCTAAGTGTACGGTGACGTTTGTTCTGATAAGTCCCAACAACCTTGGAAGCCTCCAGCGAAACTGTGGTGTCGTATGCGACTAGGACGCAACCAGCCTGGTGATTTTTTTTTTTTTTTTTCAGAAGACCGAGCTACTTCTTGGTTCATGATCGTTGATGGTCGGAATACTCCTCTTCAGTGATCTTACCTACCTTTCTGAATGTACAACCCAATCTCAAATAGAAAAGGGTTTAGCAAATTATCTTCGGTCGTTATGGATGGTACCTTACCAGAGTATTTCCAGCCCCGCTGGACTCGGTATTCTCAGCAAAGATCTTTACTCTTCATTATCTTCGCCGTCGGATTATTCATGGGTATCGCCATTTCAGAGGTGATTGACTTCAGTGTACGAAAGAATCAATCGGCTTCAGTACAGCACCCAGCCCCTTCTCAGCTTGCTGTCCCTTCGCCATGCGGCTCAAATTCCAAAACGGCACGAGAGAATGGCTGCGTATTCGAAATTCTAAGCTTTGCATGGTTGCCTCCTGAATGCCATGACCATGAAGCTGAGCGGGATTTTTTGGCATCCGGAAATTGGTCGTGGTTCGCACATACCCCGACGGTGACCTCTGACAGTCTTCATGACCTGGCTCCTGGAGAACTCCCACCACTTCCCCCTTTATCCCTGGATCAAGTCCGAGAAGGAACTCATCATGGCGTACATGTTACGTGGGGATACCATGTCACTCATTGCACTTTCATCTGGCAGAAAATGCACCGGGCTCTTTTACGTGGCAAGTTCGTCGACAGCTATATGATGGAAATGGAGCACACAAAGCATTGCTCGCGCCGTTTTCTGGAAAGCGCCATAGGGAAATTAGATGAAGATACCGACCTGATAGTTGGCCCTCCACCAGAGTGGGAGAGTTGGGTAACACAGTTGGCGCTGAAATTTCCGTCATGCCAGGAGGCACACATGTTTGCTTAGCATCACAAGTTTGGGAAACATAGCAGTTTAAATCAAGAGGCGAAGCATTAAAAATTACGTGAAATAAAGATAATTGCTACATAGTATATTTACTTGGGTCTCAATCCAAAAGACAAATCGTATTATTTTTCGTATTCAAATGCATATATTCCAAGACCATAGTATGCGATTGACTTGTGGCCGCGTCACTTTTTCAGGGAACCGAATTCAGTCTGGTTGGGTCGTCGTCTGCAGGCTCATTGGGCCATACATAATCTTCAGCCACTGGTACCTCGTGTTCATGAGCAAACTTCATCAAATCATCCCAGCTGCGGCACTGATGCGCAGTGTTGAAATCTGGATAAGGGCCATGGACACCCTTGACCCAACGGAAAGTCACAATACCGGTATCGGCAGTGCACATAAGTCGTTGTCTGATTATATCAATGCAGTGTTCGTAATGCTGTTCATAGAATAGCGGCCGCTCTCTTTTCAAAGTCAACGCACCCGAATAATGCTCTATGTGATGATCTTCCCACACCTTCCTGAGACAGTGTAGCTGGTGTGTGACTTCTAATATTCCCAAGTAGCCTTCACCGAACTCGTTTGGATACTTCACAGAGTCCAGTGAGCGGCCAAGAGAAACCATATTCTCCGTAGTCACATTGAGCAAAGGAACGTCATCTGTAATGCGATTCCAGGCCACGTTCACCTCGTCTGTAGGGGGGCCTTTATAAGGCGTCCACTTGGCGAAAGTACCCGCGAAGTTGATTCTCTGATATCTATCACCCAAGGCTTCCGAGGCAGGAGTCCATGTGCTGTGACGCGCACCACATTCTGAACGACAGTGTGACTCCGAACGATAGACAAACAGAGTAAACGCCGTGATTATGATCAGAGCGATTCCATGGGACAACCAGTGCAAAGTAGCTGCGATAGTGCGTTTCCCATGGTGGTGTTTGGATGGGCCGATGACGGATTTAGGCTCGCACTCCGGAAGCATAGCAGTTTCGGAGTCGGATTCTTCTCCTTCCATGGGATGGAGAGGGGTATGGCCTTCATAGCCAGGGCGATAATGTTTGCGTACTGCTGCGAAGGCTTTCTGCATTTTTCTTGTCACTCCCGTGTTTCGTAGAACGACTGTAGGGTATCGTAATTCAACGAGATAACCAAAACTCAGCTTTGGGAGCTGTTACTCAAGGCAGCTCGGGAGGAGAAGAGATTTGCCCTGTGATTCTGACTTATAAAACCGTGGGAAATGATATTTCACCATTTTTCGCTTTCAAAGAGACGCTCTCAATAAGCTTTGCTTCACTTCGCCTCGGATTCGCCTCGGATTCGTATCTGATTGGATTCATTAGGTCCGGTACGATTTTGCTTATCTTGCCTGATGTAACGATAATGCTATTTAAGTGAAGCCTCTAGTGCTTATGAAGATATGTGGGTAACAATAATAAGGTTATTATTGCATATCTGCATGCACGATAACATTCTCGAAACAAAATTACCTCCATACCGTATTACTGCGGCGGAGACACTAGTTCTGTAATTTCACGTATCTCAATACAATACGGGCTCTATACGTAATTTTCAGCTTGCCCTAAATTGTCTTCAATATCCATCCACCAGCATAGCAAATTCCAAATTCCCATTCTCTCTCGTTTTTTTTCCTGGGCTTGAAGACCCCTCTGATTTGAGTTCTCTCTGAAGTTTTTGCTTTCGTGTGAAAATGGCTGGCTATACTCTGTTGCCAACTTCAGAGAAAATCAAAGCAAATTTCCAGTCTCGTCGTCAGACTTGGACACATCACACCTGGACATTTCTGGTTGCTCTCTCTATTTTCCTCAATTTCATACTTATCTTTACTCAGCTTTCCGCTACGGAGGAATGTGCATCTATGCCCAATCTATATTGTTAGTCTATTCTGATTTCTAATTGCGATTAGCATTCTTATACTGACAAAAGATACCCATGCATCAAGCTCCGGCTGAGAAAGCTGTCAAGTATAAAATCACAAAATTTCACAGTGGATTTTTTGATGATGTGACTGATTACATGGGCCCGCCATCCGATGAGCTTGATCAACGATGGGATGCCCTGTATGCCGGTGAGTATGGCAGGGTTGTTGAGTGTCTTACGGCAACTGATCTGTAGAATAGCGGGCGTGAATCGAATTCCGAAAAGCCAGGCTGCTCTCTTGCCCAACAAAACTGCCCCCATTCCTGGCGATGAGGGTTATTACATTATCACACTCGATGTGTTCCATCAGCTTCATTGTTTGGTGAGTTTCTTCGAAACTCTTGTGGTGTATGTAAATCAGAAGGATTCCCCCTGAGTATCTAACCTTTTTTGGCTCCTCTAGAACATGATTCGCAAAGCACTATACCCAGATTACTACCATCCCATGCACGTGGCAGCTGATGGAGAAGATAATCTTCTCGGTTTTACGCACATCGACCACTGCGTTGATACCATACGACAATCACTCATGTGTCATTCAGACATCAGTGTACTACCGTTTCAGTGGAAGGACTCAGAACAAGATGTGAAGATATGGGGTCAAATACCACATGTGTGTCGTGACTTTGATCAAATCAACGAGTGGGCCGAGCAAAATCGATTCATCGGGCACTTTGATTCGAGCGTGCACCTGACAGACGATATAGTTATCCCTGAATTCCACGTAGACTAATAATTTAAATGAGTAATTTGCAGATCTGGGCAGGCTGGATGAAACTACCATCTATTTCTGGCACTCAGTTTTCAGTGTTTGTGTGATGCTAATCCTGTAGTTGAAATATTTCGGAGACAAGACAGACTTTCAGCCTGTCAGTGGACATGCCATTACCACAGTAGCCTTACGCTTATATCCGGCTTTCTTTGGCCCAAATTAGACGCTAGGTACTTAAGTGATTAGCTACCTGGCTTGGACCTAGTGCGAGAGTCAACTGCATAAGTTGACTTTTCCCGCACCTTTTCTCCTACAATTGGTTTCTAATGTCTCATATACCAGAGCGTCTAATCACCTTTTTGAAAATACGACACCCGTTGCTCGTGTGAAAACAATCATGGCCTCACCTTATCGAGTGAGCAGCCTCGAAGAGGAAGATACTCCAGGACATTCCCGTGATCTAGAGGACAATCAGCCTCTAATTGAAGGCTACGGCGACGTGGAGGAAGACAAAGGTGCCTATCTCCAATTGACAAGAAGCGGTATCACTTCGTGGGTTCGGAAGCCGTTCAATAACATATGGTTGCTTCATGGATTGGTTTTCCTACTCTATACGGCGGCATTCCTATTGTACACGAAATCCACGATTTGGTCGCTTTCGTCTGGACAAGAAGGACTTGTTTATTGTTCGTAACAGATTGGCTAAGTTCAGCTCAACGGGTTTCTCAAGATTGATACTAACGTTATACGCAGCTCCGATCAGAGCAGCTTTTGGATATGAAGCACGCGTCGTTAATACCACCATAAGTCATCATAACGATTTCACTGGACCTCCAGGTCCAAATATCGACCAGGCGTGGAAAAGGATATTGGGGCATGGTAAGCTAGAGATATTTCCAGTTCAGTTGCCGGTGCCCACAACATTGAAGCTTGGGGCTCATGGTAGCGGGCAGAACGAGCATATAAGCCAGGACTGACAAATTCGGACAACAAACAGAAGTTCATCTGCGATTAACGGAAACCGATTTGGGCAAATTGAAGCGTTCGTCAGTCCCTTTGACCGATATACCAGGTACTTTTCTCGGATCGCCAGATGTAAGTTGCCGGAACTCTTTCGTTCTTGGTAGGTATGTTACTTTTGTGGCTCATTGATCGCAGATATATCATCAACTCCATTGCGTCTATACTCTGTACCGAGCCATCCATCCTGAGTATTATGACGGTGAGGCCAATAAAGAGGCAACGATCACACCAGTCGAGCACCTTGACCATTGCATCAATCAATTGCGCGAAGTACGTCCCGGCCTCTGGTCACGCATTCCAAGAGACAGAGACTAACAATTTCCGTCTTTCCAGTATCTTCAATGTCATGTCTCCAGTAGTGTGTACACTTATCGCTGGGAAGAAGAAAAAGCCCTGATGACAGGTAACTTCGATCCGGAAAACGAATGCGTTGATTGGCTGCGTTTCGACGAATGGATCAGATCGCACTCTGTCGATATTTCTCGTCCAGGTTTACTTGTACATCCTCGCTTTGGGCCGTTATATTCGGATTGAGATGCTACCTAGGTAGTGCGAAGGCTATTGTAGTATGTGGTTCCTTCTCCTGCACACGATCCCTTTGTGATTCGATTTATTCCTAATGTTCAGTTGCAACAGCTGTGTCTCTCCTTTGCGGATCTGGCGGTGGTTGACCATTACGTACATGTAGATGTGTGCTGTTGCAGACGATACTGGTGGCCAATATACTAGCATGGACTTGGGCGGGTGTATGACGATGATGGGCTTCAAGCAATACTGTTATTAAATACGCAATAGGGTGGCAATAGAAGGAATTCAAGTCTTACGTACATGTCAATCTCACTGGGCCAGAAAGTAGTTCTTATTTGCTGAGCTTTGGTGCTTTTTTGAGGACCCCGCACCCCGACCTGGCTCCAAAGTCGACAGCCACATCAGTTGATTCTCGAAAATCATCTATTACATACCAAAACATCTCCCTAGAGCTTTGCCAGCTAAAGAATGCCGTCCACCAACAATGTCGCCTTTACGGCCCCAATAAATCCTCCGGGGACAAGCCCCGTCCTCAAGAAAGAGCAAGTCTGGGCCGGACTGTTACTCAAAATCCGCTCTGCAGAAACATTCATCCCCAACGCAATTGAGTCAACTACTGTCATATCCGAGAGCAAGGATCCTTCGACGGGGAACATCGTGACTGTCCGCGAGGTCGTATTTCGCGAACAGCAGAGGAAGGTCAAAGAAACGGTTACGGCATACGAAGACGCTAGAGTTGACTTTGTGCAACCGGACGGAAGTTTTATCGGAAACATCATTAGCGAGGGTGCCAGTGGGGAGATGTATATGACTTATGTCTTTGAATGGCATCACCCGGGAGTATCGGACGATGAGCTTCGTGCTTTGTATGCTAAGGAGAAGGATATGGCTCAACACTCGGTCGAAGGAACGGTTGATGTTATTAGGAAGCTGGTCACCGAGGGAAAACTATGATTGCTATAGAGACATCCGTGACCTGGTTTAAGCTTGTTCTCATTAGTAGTCCTCTGCGCTTGACGAAATTATCAGTTTTAATGCCAGATGTTTACATGCATAGATGTCCCAGGATGAAGACGCTGCATACTGGAGTCAAAATATTCTTTCAATCTTCCTCAAAAAAAATTGAATTAATGGTTTGAGCTATTGAATTGACACACTCTCGGGAAATGAAACTGATAATGATGTTTGATGGTTCATTTCAAGCCTTGGACCAATTCCTTACACCCCAAGAAATCTTATAGATGTTTGTCAAAGAACTCCACGGCGAGTTTATATCCCCTTTCAACCTCCGCTTTGATACTTGGGTCGGAAAGATCTCCACTAATGGCCAAAATAATCCATTAATGTCTCAAAACTTCGGACTAGATTAAGAGGAAACTTACCGTCCACTCATAAACCCATGTATCTGACCTTCAAATCTCTCCATGAATTTATCTGACGTGGCAAGGTTGTCATAGAATCGCTTCATAGTCGGTAAATCTTCATCCTTGGAAAGCAACAATGCCATTGGCACCGAGATGTTTGCTGCCTCTTCAGGATCTGCCTTTGAAGGAGACGTCTGAACGGCCACTGCAAAGACATCATCCGAAGATTTTTGACAGGCTATGGATGCCAGCTTGCCCCCCCAGCAAAACCCGAATATTCCCAGATTCTGAATGTTGGGGAAAATTGGTTGTTGCTGCTTCAGTGCCTCCGCAAACTTGAGCACTCGAGGAACAACGAGCTCAGGGGTGGCTTTGGTCTTGATGAAATTTCCTAGTTTTGCTGCCTGTTCGTCTGTCACGGGGGGCACCCAGGCTTTGTCGGCCACGGTGCCATCAAACCAGTCAGGAATGAGAATTGCTACGGGGCCTTTTGCCGAGCTCGATAGACTGGCGGCAACAATATCAGCGCCTCGTAGTGTTTGGGAGGAATATCCGAAGATGTCATAAACCCAGACAATAGCCCGAGTAGCTGTCTTGTCACCGGCAACATCTGTTCAATATAGTTAGTGTGCTCAGCATCCATGGATATAGAATGACTTTATGAGTGCAAGAAATACTTACAAACCTTTTCGCCGAGCATGTCAAGCCATTCTCCTTGGGCCTGATAATCTGCAACGTTGGCTGGAACTGGGGTCTCACAGCATGCCCTGGAGTGTGTAGAGGCCATCCCAATATAAAGATGTAGTTCACTGGTAGTGGAGACGAGTAGAAGGTACCTAGGTATGTATTTCAGAAAGGAACGTCAAATCTCAGTCAGGTCGAATAGAGTGCAGAGTAGATTGAGTGATGGCATTGACTAGTCTCCCTTTTATATTCTCTGAGTCTCCATAATCAATCCGGACTTTGGGATATCTCCCTAAGGTCCGTTCGTTAACATCCGAAAACATTCTGGATGTCTCTAACTTAATAGAAATTGTCTAAAGAACTCATATACTTCTAAGCTGTTTGGGCGCTCTGATTGGCCGATGCCTTGAGCAAGCCTTAATCGAGACCCACTTCGCATTAATTTCCCGATATGGTTAAGCGTGGTTGTCCTGGCCAATCAAAAACAAAAAGATGTGTCTTATGTCTCCCAACTTCTTCCTCGACCTCTTTTTTGCTTTGCTGTTAAGCTTATTGTGTCTTGCAAAGAAAAGAATAAATGAAGCCCGATGCCGTATAGATTGAAGCTTGCCATTGGCCGGAACGATGGTTAGGCGTGGCGGACGAAGCAAAGCGTGTGCGTCCTGTCGACGCGCCAAAAAGAAGGTCGGTCACCAGAGCGCCATTTTTCAGTGCAGTAGAAATCATATATGCGGTCAAGAACTGAGGGCAAGAAATATCTATTGACCAAGCTATTACCGTGACAGTGCGATGAGGTTTATCCACATTGTGGCCCCTGTACGGCCGCCAACCGACCATGCCCTGGTGCCATTCAAGGAAATATCTTTGTGAACGCAGACATTTCCACAATAGTTAGCAGCAACGCTGTTGGACATACAGCTCCTACATCGACAAATAATACGAACAAGATCAGCCGGGATCAACGAGACGCCACTGTAAGAGAGATGAATTGTAGGTCTGTATGTCAACGCCGAAAAGGGTCCACCAGTTCTATCGGTAGAAGAACGAATGGATCACATATACTGTGCGTATCTTTGCTTTTCCTATCCCAATACAATCAGTAATACCCGACCTTTAGTTCCAACGCATGGAAAGAGTTTCATAGTGTTCCGCTGCACGACATACAGGTTATATCCAACCTGGTGCGGTATTATACACTTTCAGGGCGAGGACATAGATGCACTGGCCAAGAGAGGCAATCTTGGCTGGTACGGCTTCCTGACCTGCTACAGCAAAATTTATCCATTAGGATGCGGGCGCCTTTACTGGCTCCAGCGTTGGTACTTATAGCTCTACAATCTAAACAGCCCGATGTGTTGAAAGAGGCCTTGAAATGGTATGATCGAGGTCTTGGCTACCTACGAACAAGATTGAAGCATCTCGAAAACAATATGACGGACGAGACAGATGATAATTTCTTGATTTGTGCGGCACTCTTCATGTCCATCTACGAGACTCTACAAACCACTGTCGTGGGTGGATATGAGCAACATGTTCTAGGCGCTGTCACTTTGCTGCAAGTCAAGGGGCCCGATTTATTTGCGAGACCCGATTATCACGATCTATTTCTGGCGATCAGGGGGCACGCGGTAGGTCAAATCCATTGAGACTATGGCATAAAGGGCCATGCCTTCCACACGAATACTAAACATATACAGATTCACGTATCTTTGATGACAGGAAAACCAACATGCCTTGCTAATGAGGAATGGTTATCGATACCATTTTCTCAACAAACAAAGTCGAAATCCGAGATGATTAATGACATCCTTCTTTTAATACCGAGATATCTGCACGAACTGCAAACTGAGCTGTCTTACATTTCTGATGTGTTTGAACGAGAGAGTGCGAAGCAAAAGTTTATGCAGAGGATGGGCTCTTTGAAGAAAGACTTGGGCGAAATACAGAGCCATATATATCAATCTTTGAAGCCGGTGCATTCACGCGAATCCTCGACCTCGGCCAGTGCAGATGGGGATAGCGCAGATCACGATGCCTCGTATAAATTTACCAATCCAATGCAAGCCAAAATAGTTGCTATGCAGGCTTGCGCCAGAGTCATCATCCTTGGTATATTATCATCAACGACCATATCTACTCCCTGTACTTGGCCATGTTTGTTTCCAATCGAAACCTGGCATGACGCAAATCTGACAATCGAAATTGTTGAGGCTTCCAAAGAGATCATTTCCGCGTCACAATACCTTTCTCGATTCACAATAGGCTGTGCCTATGTACGCATGATTCTACCCCTGCAGCTGGTCGGCCAGATGAGCCCGAACCTAGACCAGCGGGTGGCAGCGAGAAACATTTTGGAATCTTGGTGCAACGATACACCTATTAAGGGATTGACTGCGTTGGCGTTGCAAGCCTTGAAACGTTAACTACCGGTAATTATTAGATAAACATATAGACAGATCTAAGAAAATCACCTGGTGCGACTTCGTATCTTGCCAGAGATAACGAATCCATTACAGAATACTCGATTGTGGTTGGAGGTCACCGGAGAAAAGCTTCAAATCTTGGACTTTGTGGGTATGTTTTCTCTAGTAATGCAACAATAATCACACCACACTCGTAAAACCTGATAAAAGTCCGGCATGGCATCCTTGTCATGTAGATAGTAAATATTAGCTTATCTAAAGTCGATGCAGATCCCGGTCTTACGATAACTACCCAAGCCTTAAAACAGCCTTATTTGTTTCATCGAAATTGATTGATCCGCAGGTTTTTTTTTTAAAAAAAAAAGTATATGAGAAAAGCCGAAACTTGGAAAGCCGCTGGCATCCAACATCGAAAATGAATCGAGCCAAAAGATCTCAAGTGATTCCAAAGGAGCCCGGTAAACAATCCCCGGTACAGGAACGCCCCAAGTTCCAACAAAACATTGCCTGCATCGATTGGTAGGACGCACTGTAACCACTGCTCGTGTTTGCCTGGTGAGCGAATAACGGAAAAGCGTCTTCTTTCGGCATTTTGGGACAGCTACCTAATTGGGTGAGCCTGAAACGGACGGTAACCCTAAGCCGATGATCCTTTTATCTATGTTGCAACAGGAGGCTCAGTTTGGAATACGTAGACGGCGTGTACAGCCTCTTAACGACACTGCTTAATGGTGTTATTATTAGATGCCGACTCAACTAATACTGTCTGTCAGCATTTCTCCACAAATAATCCCCTCATTTATGGGCTTAGCAAGTTAGCAGCTTTCCACGGATCCACGAAGAAAATCCGAATCTGCTGAATGGACGTGGCTCGCTTCAGTGTCGCATCGTGGCTGATTAGTAGCAGGACTAAGACACGATGATCGTCGACGCTACGAGCAAAGTAATACCGGCCCTCATCAAAGTCATTGGATGATTGGATGCTCTCCAGTTGCCCTAATTAGATCTCAGCCCCGTCCGTATGTCGGGAGTTGGTGATTCCAGATCACAAGATTCACACCGGAGCACTGCCTGGACCCAAGAGAGGTTTCCCGGATAGAAGCGTGATATTCTTGAATGTTGGTTGCTATTTTCAACGAGGCATTGCGTCGTGGCTGTCAGATGCAAAGTTGGGCGTCCACGCGGATCGACGAATCCACGTGAACACGCAGAGTTGAGTACGTCCCAAGATACTGAAACGCTACTCATTATTACCCAGGAGCAACGTTGATGCGTTGTTCTCTGATAATGCATGACCATTTTAGACATCCACTACTACTAAACTAGTATGATGAAACTAAACAATCAGGCACACCTGCCAGATACAGTAAGTATCGTCACAGATAAGATTGCTTCTTCTGCTTCATACGACCCTGACCCGGAATTGAAGCCGTCCGTGATTATAGTTACATGATTCACGATAGATATTTGGGTACAAATAGGACCATCCACGCCTCCTTTGATCCATAATTTCCTATCCAGCCATCCAGTCCATCACAGAAAATCATATCTTCCACATCTTTCCCCTCTTTCACTCCATAGACCATCCAAAATGAAGTTCGCTACCACTGCCAGCGCCCTTCTCCTTGCCGGCTCAGCCGTTGCTTCTCCTCTCTCTCAGCGCGTTGCTCGCCGCAACCGAAATGGTGTCAGCCGTCCTAACGCTCGTCTGACTGCCACCAACCACAAGGATGACAGCCAAAGCACCAACTGGTCCGGTGCTGTCTTGGTTGACACCGGCTTCACCAAGGTCTCCGCAAGCGCTGTTGCTCCCACCCCTTCCATCCCCTCCGGTGGTGATGACAGCACTCAATACTGTGCCAGTGTCTGGGTCGGTATTGACGGAGATACCTGCCAATCTGCTCTCCTGCAGACCGGTTTCGATTTCTGTATCCAGGGCGGCTCCGTTACCTATGATGCCTGGTACGAGTGGATTCCCGACAACGCCTATGACTTCTCCAACATTGATATCTCAGCCGGAGACACCATCGAAATGAGCGTTGAGGCTACCAGCAAGAAGAGCGGTGTTGCCACCATCACCAACAAGTCCAACGGACAATCCGTTTCTCACACTTTCACTTCCGGCGAGGTTCAGAGCTCCTTGTGCCAGACCAATGCCGAGTGGATCGTTGAGGACTTCACGATCATCAACGGTGGATCGGAGTCGCTTGCACCTTTCCCTGCATTTGACACTGTCACTTTCACTGACGCCAGCGCCACCAAGGGCAGCTCTTCCGTTGGAGTCTCTGGTGCTCAGATCATCGACTTGGTCGATGAGAACAGCAATGTTGTCACCACTGCAAGCGCTTCTGGTAGCAAGGTTGTTGTGACCTACCAGTAAATACGACTCGGATCGATTTATGGATATGTCAATTCATCGCACAAACGTGGACTAGAACTCGGATGGCCATCTAGAAAAGATTCATTTCTGAAGGAAAAGTTGTATTTATTTCCGAAAGTACATATTGCCCAATCTAGTTATTAAGTACATACAGTATAATTGTATACATCCATTCTGAAACCAAATTCCTTCTACACGCATTGTCGTTCCTTCATGTTGAGTGCGTAGGTAAACCTACATAAAGTTCGTCAGCTCATTTCTCGGCGTCGACGATCGTATAAATCGAGGTACTAACCCTGCTGTGGTTACCTGTACAGACTTGTCCTGCCAGGGTCTGGCTTAGATGCAAGCACCTTGCAAGGTCCAGGCACCCTGAGGCTCCCAGCCGCTCTTGGGAGGAATGAAGCATCTCAAGCCTTCGCAGCAGCTGAGCTGGCCGTCAATGCAGGCACCGCCCTTAGGGCTGCATGTGACGCTTTGGACTTCACCGAGGGCGTCGCTGCCGTCGGCACGGGTGTCGATGACAGCTCCGAGGGCCAATGTGGCGAGGAAAAGGGTAGTGAGGCCGGTGAAGAACTTCATTTTGTTGGTTGGTGTTGATAGAGTTGGAGGTTATGGCTATAGCAAATATCTTGGTTAGTTGTCAATGGGATGGGTCGAATGAAGGCGGAAATTGTACCTTGATAGGTGGTTTAGGAGATGCTTGAGATGCTTGGTATAGAAGATGGTTTGATTATGCTGGTTGGTAGTATTCGACAAATGGCACAGGGACCTGCCTTATTTTATACCTGTTCATCTGGCCCAAGCTCATCCTCATTTTGCTTTGATCACAATTCAAAACGGTGTCTGTAAGGCCGCCGCAGAGATCATGATCTTCGGCAAGATTGACTCTCAACACGGTACCAAGCAAGGGACATCTCATATAACTGCGAATCCTAATCGAGAATAATGCAGCAAAGACATCGAACGGTTTTGATATGTTTTGACACTCGAACATATATCCAGTACACTATTTGAAAGGCTCCACTGAGTCGACTCGGTGATCACTGATCGGTGTCTGCATGCAGGTACTCCACTGAATTGGTATATAAAGAGGTACGTATCAGGAACAAACTGACAGAAAACGAGCATTCACTGATGAGCCATCACCGCGTTTTGGTTTCCTCCTAGCTTAGCAGGTCGCAGGTTGCAGAAATACGAGTTGACTGATCAACATGTGGGCTGCCATTTCGACATTTGTTGCAGATTTATATATGATGCACATCATATTGCACTCAAAGACCGCGGATTAGACATGCCAAAGTGGAATGAACTTGCATTTGATGTTTTCAAGCCCGCGCAAGGCCCTCTAGTGTGCGTATTGACCGTAGCATATGATATAAGAAATCCAACGAACCATTTCTGATAGTCAAGTGATACAAGTCAAATACTAGCCTGTACAAAGTAGTCTAAATCAATAGACCATGATAGCATAGTCGGGTTATGGAAAAGATCGGATGGTTCACCGACGCAAGGGGTTGCCATACTGGGACGTTGTAACGATCAGTTTAATCTAAGCATCACATCACGGTGTTCCTTGCAGACTTGGCAGGGGTCTTTTTTTTCAAAGTGGATAGGAGTGATTTAAAATGTCTCGATATCTAATGCTGTGTAGCTTTTGTGTTACTTGATCAGTGGACTATTAGACCTGCATACCTGAATCTGCCAAAGGGTTTGTCTGATACTGATGCTTTTTCTTATCATTTTTCGCATTGCAATAAGTCTCGAATAAACATCAATCCTTTTCTTATTTGACCATATCAAAAGACAGTCGACAATCGCTCTTCATCCCCAGTACGTAGCATACTTGCTCCGACCCTCAACGACCTCAACAAATCGTTCGGCAATAATCGAATCCGTTTTCCAGGAAGGATGAAGAGAATTGAACCACAAGAATGATTCCTGGTTTGGCAGACGATGACACTCCCCACTCGCATCACACTGTTCAATGTACCCGGTGACATTGGCCGGCGAGGTGAGATATTGGTCTGGGTTATAGTATATGTCGGCAACCTGATGGTCCTGATCAGCGTCTTTCTTTTTACTCTCAGCTGTAGTCATATAAAGAGAGCCATACAATACTGTACATGTCCATAAGCGCGAATTGAGCACGGGGATACCTGTTTTGAATCAACAGCTCAAACGGAAGCTGATACTTGTAGATCTCATTGACGGTCTTCACACTCTCCCACATCCTGTACGAGATTTCGGTGACATTGGTGGTCCCATTCGGGTTTGGATATACGCCGCCACTTTCTGGGGTCGCATAGAGGGGAGCAAGTTGCAAAGGAATGACATTCTGAAGAACAAAGAACCGAGCACCATTCGCATAAATCTTGTCTAGAGCGGAGAATACGCACTCTGTGTAGTCCGGGAGAGTTTTTCCAGGCACTTGAGAGTCTGTTAGGAACGCATCTCCGCCCAGGTCATTTGTTCCAATCCACATTGAATAAACAGTCTCCGAAGGGGGGATATCCAGGAACGAAACTCCGTCTGTGACAACTTTGCTATCGGCAACGTAAGCCGGTATCTCGTACTCGAGAACCGATGGGAAGTTGCCGTTGATAGCAGAGACATATCGGGGAGTGATTTCGTTGGAGCACACGGCACCACTAACCGCATAATCGTAGAGGTTGACGTTCGCAGAAAAGGCGACGTAACGAGCCCAAATATATCCTCCGGATGAAGTGTCGTTACTCTTCTAGTCATTAGATCTCTCGTCTCATCTACAACATGAAGAATGCAGCGAGAGAAGAAATCTTACCACGGGATCGACCCAGCCAACTGGCGGCGCAGAGCCGTTGTGACTGGCAAAATAGCCAAATCGACTTTCATCAGTGTAGCTATCTCCAAAGGCGACCAGACTTTTGAATTTCTTCAGTTTCCATTTGGAACTGTTTTCATCATGATTTAAGAGAGTTGCTGCTGCGAGCTGGCTCAGCAACACTAGCACGTGAAGAGGTTTCATCGACGATAACATTCTGAAGCCTGAAGGTGAATCACGAAGACTTAGCGAAAGAAATCAACACTCGACTGATATCGCCTTTTAAAGTCCTTGATCAATGCGGGGTGATATACATCCCTTGATCCCTGCAATAAATTTTCTATAGACGTTAACAAGAATCATCCTGCAGGATTAGTATAAGCATGCTATGGGCATCAATGATTAGACGGTTGTATATACCCTTGCTCTGCACTTAGCATCACTTAATGCTGGTGATTTGACTGGGGGTGAAGTCGTAGCCAGGGTCTGCACCACGCTCCGCAGCGATATAACCGGGAAATCTTTCTTGTTGAGCTTGTCCTGCAGCTGACTATTCGTTGGCGGAAAATAACCTGCATTAAACAGGCTAATATAAACATACTCAATCCGATATCCCGAAGGCATATCCCGCTATGTTCCACAGGTGAGTGTATTCCGAATACATGATGGCCATGGTCGATTGAGACGTGCAATTATCCGCCTGGCTGCACATCATACCTACAGCGATGGCGGGGTCGAGCAAGAGAATCAACAGTATCGTTGCCCTAGAATCTAGACTCTGTGGAGGAATAGATGATGCCATGTAACCTCGCTATGTCGCTTTCGTACTAACCCACGCGTGACTTTATGCGGATGATAGTTCGAAAAAACATCCAACAGGAAGTTTGCGCAGGAATAGAGCTAATGTGGAGTAGGAAATTAAAGTCGATTGATGTAGTATGCCTAGGTTGATATTCAAGTGAAGCCTGGACGCAGTGAATTAAAAGTAGGATGCGATGGGGGCCTCAGGCAGCTAATCACTATGCATCTATGAGAAAGCGGACTCGGTGGTCAATGTTTTGCATCAGTGAGAAGCACAGCAAGCCTGTGATAACCAATATAGCAGCCGGATACAGCGGTCATTCCGATCCATTCCGGCAATTGAGACGTCTAGGTTATCATCCTGCTGGTGGAACCCATCGCAACAACCACTTGATGAATCTTTCTAGGATTTGCAAAGACGAGAGAAACGCTCAACGCCTAGACAGGGAAGTGCTAGCGGACATAGAGTTGCCGGCCAGCTGGACAAGCTAGAGACTGGGAATAAGGAGGGACTGAGTTGAGATAAAATAAGTGCGCTCACAAAGAGAGGAAGCTCAGCAGGAGAGGAAGATATAAAATAGTGGGGCACGGGAGGCTCATGACTTCCGGAGTTGACTGACATCTTTACACTTCCACGACAACATCCATCTTCTCTTCGGACACGATTGCATGAGCATTAGCCTGCTCATCGCCTGCTCATTCTCGTCCTGCATAACCATGAATTGCCATTGAAGAAGTCGTTGATTCTGCTATAACCCGACAGCCCGCGAAGCTCGCCGGACTTCAACGGAGACCAACGTCATCGAGTTTGCGATTCATGTGAGCTGCGAGGGACAAATTTTCAGCCACGAACCGCCTGTTATTTCTATCTTGCCCTCAACGGATTGCATAAGGGAAAAGGTGATTTGGCAAGATGTTTGCGTCTAAGCGGCTGGGGAAGGTAAGTTATCAGATCACTCTTCCACGATTACCAGCTGGTTCAGTGGCTAACATCATACATGATATAGGAGCTCACCAAGGTTGGTACACGACATATTCTTCGTTATCATTGCCTCACAAGTCGTGGCAGCTCCTGACTAACGGAAAATCTCCAGATGAAAGCCCATCTACCTCCCGGCATAGAAATAGTTCAAGCTGAGAACTTTGACCAATGGCTCATGGACATTCGGGTCCTCGATTCCAATCCACTCTATCAAGACCAGATCTTCCGACTCAAGCTGACCTTCAGCTCCAAATATCCCATCGGTATGACTGGATCACTTACAGTCCGTGCCAGAAAGTATACTCACATCTCGTATTTGCAGAACCACCCGAAGTCGTCTTCGTCAAACTGTCACCACCCTCAGAAACTCCGCGTCCCATCCCGATTCATCCACACATCTACTCCAACGGCTTTATCTGTCTCGACCTACTTTCGTCAGCGGGCTGGTCGCCCGTCCAGACCGTCGAAAGCGTATGTATGAGTTTACAGAGCATGTTGACCGCAAACACCAAGAACGAACGTCCACCCGACGACGCCGAATTTGTTAAAGGAAACAAGAGGAGACCGCGGGATGTCAATTTCTACTATCACGATGATAATGTTTAATACCTCGAAGTTGGAATTTTTACGGGGCCTATTGGGGAATAATGATTTTTGATGATATAGAATGTCTTATGAAGCGATACTGAAAACAATTATATTTTTAATGCTACGGATTGATTGGCCATCCATGTCTTTCTATTCACAATATAACTGTACATACAAATAAGAAAGAAGGCTAGTCGTCACAAAGGAAATCAAGGTTCACGGAACAAGGGAAATTCAAAGTAAAACATGTCAAATCTTGGGACGATTTGATGATGATGAATAAACCGATCGATAAATTATAAACGCCAGTGGTACAGTGCTACTTTCGAGGGCAGCTGTAAGAATCTTTTCCTCTTTGATGCTGTTTCGAGGCTATTTTATTGTAACATGATGAGAAAAGAAGGCCTATCGGTCGACTTCTCCAAACACCAAATCCATGGTACCAATGATGGCGACGGCGTCAGCGAGCAAATGACCGCGCGCGACCTGATCGAAACCACCTAGATGGGCAAATCCAGGGGCGCGGATCTTGCAGCGGTATGGGCGTTCGCTACCATCACTGACAATGAAGACACCCATTTCACCCTTGGGGGCCTCGATGGCGGAGTATGTCTCACCAGGAGGCACGGCGTAACCCTTGGTGAAGAGCAAAAAGTGGTGAATCAAAGCTTCCATGTTCTCCTTCATGGCGGCACGAGGAGGTGGGCTGATCTTGTAATCCTCAACTTTGACTGGACCAGCGGGCATCTTGTTCAAGCACTGGTGAATGATACGGAGAGATTGACGGAATTCCTCCATACGGCAGAGATATCGGTCGTAGCAGTCACCGTTCATACCGACGGGAACGTCAAACTCGACTTGGCCGTAGGCATCGTATGGCTGAGACTTGCGGACATCCCATGGTACACCGGAACCACGAAGCATGACACCGGTGAAGCTCATGTTGAGGGCATCCGCGGCGCTGACAACACCGACGCCTTGTGTTCTCGCCTTCCAGATACGGTTATCAGTCAAGAGTTCTTCGGTTTCGTCGATACGGTCACCGAATTGAGTGGCCCATTGGTAAATATCGTCAAGCAAGCCGAGAGGAAGATCCTGGGAGACACCACCGGGACGAACGTAGGCGGCGTGCAATCGAGCACCGGAGACACGCTCGTAGAATTCCTGTTCATCAACAATTAGAGACAGTATTACCACTAGAAGAACATTCACCGACCATGAGCTTTTCACGTTCTTCGAAACCCCACAAGAAAGGCGTAAGGGCACCAACGTCCATAGCGTGGGACAAGACAGACATGAGATGGTTCAAGATACGGGTAATCTCCCCAAACAGTGTTCGAATCCATTTGGCGCGGTCGGGGATTTCAATGTTGAGCAGCTTCTCAACGGCCAACGAATAACATTGCTCGTTGGTCATCATCGAAACGTAATCTAAACGGTCAAAGTACGGCAGAGCTTGCATGTATGTCTTGTATTCAATCAATTTCTCCGTTCCACGGTGCAAAAGACCGACGTGAGGATCGGCGCGAACAATCTCTTCACCATTGAGCTCGAGAATCAAACGCAACACACCGTGCGCAGCGGGATGTTGTGGACCAAAGTTGACAGTATAGTGCCGGATCTTGCGATTGCCCGTGTCAGTGGTGGACTCTAGGCCAGCGGCTTCTCCGGTGGCTGGAGGGCCTGCCTTGTTCGCAAGATGAGCGAACGAGGGATCTGTCGGAATGAGTCTGGTTGCTTGGTAGGGTTGAGGTTCGGCTCGTCGAGAGGGGGTGCTGCTCATATGCCGTGAGCACGAGGCCGAAGCTTTGAAGAGCGATTGATGACGACCTAGCGTCATTGGCACGCGGCCAACGACGCGAGAAAGTGAAGAAGCCATCGAGGTGTTGTGGCGGGCGACTGGAGGATGGCTGCGAGGAAAGGTGCAGGCGTCGGGAATCTGAGGTTGCTGGGTGTGGTACTTCGTCTTCCGGGCTTAGCAGGAATTAATCGCGGCCTGAGGTGTCGATGAACGCATATCACGTGATTCCATTCGCAAATCGAGTCCTGTCTCTTTGGTCCAGACTGTAGTAAATCTAACGAAAGGACCAAGACATGGGATAGTCTCTCTAGACACGATCGATATCCATTTTACTCGAATAACCGGCATAGAAGTCTGAATGTACGGACTCAATCCACGAGCTTGTCCTTAAGCACATCTACTAATCGGGATTCGGTGCGATGTGATTGGCTGACAATAGCTGAGCGCCACAATTTCCTCCAAAAACGGCTTAGTGGCTGCGGAGGAGAAAAGATATCTCGAAGAAAAAAGAAAAAAGTTCATACAGCTCCTTCGCAGTTTCAAGAGAGCTCCCATTCACATCTCCCAGCAGCAATGGCACCGATTGCAGCGTCGACAGAGGAGCCGTCGCGGCGAAGGGTAAGCGTTCATGTATCTCAGAAAGCTTTCTGTCAGTCTAACAGTGTCAGATTATCAATATCAATGCCGAAACCATCACCAACATACCCTCCACGGACTTCCCTGGACATTGGCCTGGAGAATCGCATGAATGGTCCATAGCAAAATTTCAGGACGTATGTCATCGCGCGCGCAACATCTCCTGGCTTTAAGTACTGACTCAACCAGAATTTCCAAGTCGAATTTCACAAGAATGAGTCGTTAGATGCCTCATTCTCCCTCGTCGGCCTCGATGCCTCCATCGCAAACGCTTTCCGCCGTATTCTCATCGCCGAAGTGCCCACTCTCGCCATTGAATTTGTATACGTCCAGAACAACACCTCCGTCATCCAAGATGAAGTTCTTGCCTCTCGTCTTGGTCTAATCCCGCTCAAAGGCTCGATAGAAGGCCTCAACTGGATGCAATGGTTCAAAAGGGCTACAGAGGAGGATCCCTCGAGTAGCGACCCCAGCGACTTCAACACCGTCGTTTTACAACTTCACGTTGAATGCAGCGTCAATGAAAATGCGCCACCGGGAGAAGAAGATCCACGCATCCGCTACCATAGCGCTCATATTTACGCAAGCGACATCACATACGTTCCAAAGGGCCGTCAAGAAAGCTATTTCTTTGGCGACGGCGAAATCAGACCAGTCAATCCCGATATCCTTATCGCTAAGCTTAGACCGGGACAGGTCATCCAGCTCGAAATGCATTGTATTAAGGGTATCGGTGCAGACCATGCCAAATTCTCCCCCGTCGCAACGGCAACCTACCGCCTCCTCCCTGAAATCCGAATTATGCGACCTATTATTGGTGAAGACGCAAAGAAATTTGCCAAATGTTTCCCCAAGGGCGTTATCGGCTTTGAGAAAATCACCCCTGCTGAAGCCGCGCAAAAGGGTAGTGGCTATGAAGGTCATGCTGGTGAAGACAAGGCCGTGGTTGTCGATCCCTTCAAAGACACCGTTAGCAGAGAATGTTTACGACACGATGAGTTCAAGGATAAAGTGAAATTGGGCCGCGTTCGGGATCACTTCATTTTCAATATTGAGAGTACCGGCCAGTTCCCAAGTGACACTCTTTTCTTGGAAAGTGTCAAGGTCTTGAAGCTCAAATGCGTACGACTGAAACGGGACTTGAACAGGTTGATGCAATAATGTCTTTTTCTTTGCAGGTTCGTTCTTGCCTACTTTGCGGTTGCATTATCTGGCGTTCTGTCTCGTTCTATTGGTGTGGATATAGATTCCAATTTGTCTACGGGTCAAAAAAAGTTCCTTTTTGATGTCTAAAGGTGTTCGTGATATTCTTTCTCGTCAATTCATCTAGTATAGCAAATAAGCAACGCGCTTCCTCTAGCTTGAAGGTGTCCTGTCGCTTAGATCTCATGAAAAGACGAGCTTGTACCGGAAATCAATGGTGAATGCAGGATCGCTGACAGCAATCTCCTGCCCATCCGATATCAGGTCTTTCAGCTTCAACCGTAGGTTGGGTCGCGTCTGCTCTTCCAGTTGGGGCGGGAATCGTTGGTATAGTGTTTTCTCCTCCGACCTCAAGCTAGGCTTCTTGAGTTGTGCCTCTGCTCGCTCGCCCAGAGTTTCTATAAACTCTTCTAGAGTGATTTCAGGATCCACATGGATCGTACGAGCCAAATTTCCGCAGACGGGGCAGTCTGGCTTTTGCTCTGCAGTAAAAGTGTATGTGTATACACCTTCTTCGCCAGCATACATCATGTAGTTGTCCAAGTACGGATTGCATGAAGTAGCAATTTTCAATGCCTCGGAGGTTGTGGATGCAGCGACAACAGCATTCGTCGATGCAATAGCGGGAATGATGTTTTTCACAACACCTTGCGTCAGTTGAAAGGTAACACCGGGAATGGAGAACTGCTTTGCGCGTTCCGATGCATGTTGATAAATCCAGGAGATATGGTCGAGGTCATCACTATCAAATGGTTCATCTTTCCGCTTTTCCTGCCATGCGATTTGGTGGGCCCATTCGATACAGTGTTGCGGTTGCCGGGGGATAGTTGCAATTGTGCATAGTGGAACAGCCGCTCTGGGGGCGTGCATATCGAGTTGGCATTCAATGCATGATGTGAGTGTCGGAAGGATGACACGGGCTTGCCCTTTGAAACCTGAATATTGTCGTTAAAGAGAAGCCAGGGGTTTATGCACGATAATCAACACACCTTCTGTACCCCCATCTATCAAAGGTTTTAAACTCTCTGGATTCTCAGGGTCAACCATGCCAACCAGTGTCGAATTAATCCATCGGCGTGCCTCGACACTATCCAAGCCGCAGACGACAATCTTGAATTGCATGTAGTAGTCTTCATCTTTATCTTGGATCTTCCCGACATAAGGAGTGATCTTGACTCCCTTGACTCGTTTCTGGACAAATGCTGCTGCAACCTCAGCTTTGGGCTTTCCCACATCTGATTGGCGGAACAAGAACTGGCGGTTGAGGTTGGATATATCGATTGTATCTAGGAAATGTTAGCCCAAGCAAGCGATCCGGCAATGTAACGTACCCATGTCAATAACGTGAATATCTTTAAAGCCAGACAATGCAAGGTTTTTCAATATCTCACATCCTAAACCTCCAGCTCCGCTGAATGCTATCAATTAGAGATGGCGTAGATAGCATTTATTCGCAGGCAGAACTCACATAACACTAGTATTATTAGCCAACGTTTTATATTCAAAGTCAAGAAGAAGCAGCCCTACAGGATTTTAGAAGTCTCAAGAGCATCGATGGTCTCTGATCCCGGCACCCAATCTTCATCACTGAACGGACCTGGCTTGCTCAAGGCCTTGTACAAGTGCCTCCTGTAATCATAAGATTAGCTGTCGTTTTTGCTTCGGATAGAAAGAGAAAGCCCACCATCTCGCTTTCGATGAGTCTGTATTTGTTTCAAGTGAAGGCATGGTGAAAATGGGTTGATATAAGATGCAAGATTGATGTTCGTCTGGGCAGATATTGATCCCTCAGATTGTGATATCAACCATCGATACAAGTACTGAAACAGGATTCGATATGCCGCAGTATGATCCCTGACCAGTATAGAATGTTGCGTTCTTCTGTAATTATTTGTTCTGGATGGAGTGTTGTTGTCGCTGTCAAAGGTGGGAACTGGAACATGATTGATTGCCTCAGGACGATGATTGGCGGGGCGGCGTTATTATAACCCGCGACGGCTCCAGCTTTAAAGGAAAGATCCAACTGACTTTATCCAAACTACTTCTCTCAGAAGTTCATGATGGAACTTTTGACGTGATACTAGGAATAATAATGGATGGCCTGTTGACTGCTGTTCAAACAAAGCATATCGAAGTGTTATCAGAATCCTCGGTTCGCCCCATCACTGAAGAAGCTCACTCACCCAAGAAAATCACAAATGACAAGCATACACCGGAATCTCTATTGCAGCTTCTTCAGGAGCAACCTGATGAGCAGGAACTCGATCAGATTCTGAAGTCTTTGGATCCGTCGCGGAAGGGACATGCACTTACATCTTTTGACGTACGACTTCCCAGTCCGCTTTCTGGACAGATCCTTCATATCTTGGTCAACAAGACAATTCCTGACCATTGGAGCAATGTTGAGAAGAGCAATCTGAAAATTCGAGGCGCAATTTTGAGATGCTTCTCCAGTGTTGTAGGGCTACGGGCTCTGGTTGGATATATACAAATATCTAATAATACGATACGATCTCTGTCCGCGAAGGAACGGGAATCTGGGAGGATCTCAGCCCTAAGAGATGTCTTATCGTTCACTTCTACACTCCTCAAACCCGGGGACTTTGTCTCGCGTGTTTATCATGATAATCTCGTTATATACGATACAGATACCAAACGACGAGTAGCTTGGTCGGAGTTTTGCTCACTCCTCTCGGGGGGAAAGGTTCTTTCTACGACTGCAGAAGCCTTGACTCTTATCAAGGACAGTAAAGAAATTAACACGAAATCATGGGTTGGAGAAGGCCATACCTTTGCTGAGTGGCTCGGCAGGAATATGAGCTACATGATCGTTCAATGTACTCATGGCGACGATGATCTCTGGAAATCTGCAGCTCTTATGCTTGGCCGTGCGACCGGACTGGGCTATACCGATCAGTGTGTCCACAAACTTTATACAGGCGTGATTTTGGATGGCAGCATCTCGCCGTCTTGGAGTCTTTGTTTCCAACATCTTCGACATCATGAACGAAGCGCAATTTTGCAGAGTATTCTGAAAGATGTTCAAAAACGATACTTTGCGACGGATGAGAAAAGTATCCGAACGACAGACTCAATGGTGGGGGGAGTCGCTGCACTTTTAAATGAAATCTTCAAGGATATGGCCAGTTCTCAAGAGATGCTCCGATCCTGGTTGTCGAATGCAAATAGCAATATGGTCACCACTTTCGCTTTACGTCGTGCTCTTGTTCTACTTGTGGCACAAGATTCCGGTTTGTCTACGCCAACCTATATCATAAATTTTTCTGACGCTTTTTAGACTCTTTGAGAGAATTACTGGAGCAGGCTTTCCGTGACTTTGGAGATGGCTTCAGCATAAAGCATACCTTATTGTCAACTCAAGAAGGTAAATCAGCTTTGTTCAGCGGAGGATGTTACGGTCGTTCTAACATTTCGTAGCAAATGCACAAGTCCTCCTATTAGCCGCCGGATATCTGCATAGACTTCAGCCAGCGGAGTTATATGCTATTGGGCGATCATCTCTCTATCTGAACGCAGTATCGAATAGATTGGCCGCCTCGTCCACGAGAGCTCGCTTTTTAGGTATGATCGTCGGAATGGCGGTCTCTGAATTGGTTGAACCAGCAGGAAAAGCGATGAAATTTGATCTCGAGGGATTTGATATCGATGAAGCGGAATGGTATCTGGGTTTGTCAAAGGTTAACGATAAGATGAGTTCCATTCAGGATTTACAGAAGCTACAACCCGGAAAGCAACAAACCAGCAAGCCTTTGGAGGCATCAAGACCCAAAGGTCCACGTGTAAAACGTCCTATCCAGAGCGAAAATTCGAAGATAGTCGCTATCGAAGAGATCATTGACGATGACGATGAGAACGAAGAAGACGAGTTTATGCCATATGCCAAGCCAGACAGCGATGCCTCTGACTCTGAGGAAGATCCAACTCTAGTGCAAAGAGGCAAACCTACGGCACCGGTGTAAGTTATGAACATCTGAATTGCCGTTAATCATAAAACACTGACATGTCATAGCTACATACGAGATCTGGTTTCCTACTTAAAAGACACCGACAACGTGGATCGGTACCACCTGGGCATAACCAACGCAGCTTCGCTTATTCGCCGAAAAGCTGGATTTGGTACCGAATTGCTTGAGAACATTGACGGACTTGCATTAGTCGTGATAAGCCTCCAGGACAACTATTCACTTTCTAATTTTCACGAATACCGTCTGCGGGCGATGATTGCTTTACTTGCCGCACAGCCGATCCGTATGGGTCGATATTTCACAGCGACTTTCTTTGATGGAGACTTGTCGCAAACTCAAAGATCCGCCATTCTGACAGCTATGGGCCTAGGGGCCAGAGAAGTCGCTGGGCATGGAGAAGAAGATGCCAAGGTTCTGGGGTTACCGTCAACTTCTTCGCAAACGGATTTTCCATCCAAAAAGCTGCCTAGTAATCTGCAGCAATTCTATGATACACAAAAAGAGGATTCGCCTATTTCTGCTCTAACGGAGCGAATATCTCGCATATCACTTCAACCGCTGGCACTTGATGCGGCAGACGCAGCCTCGGGACCTAATGCACTCAAGATTCGCACGTTCTCGTCTCGCATGGAAGTCGAGCGCCAGCGTCAGCTACGAGAAGCTCAGAGGAAAAAGAAGACAGTTTCGAAAGATTTGCACAAAGACTTGACCGAGGGGTTCTTCTACCCGTTAGTCGGTAGGTTCGCGGTCATGTTGCAGTCACGGTCGTAAGTTTTTCTCATGGTTGATCAAGTTAGGCCGATATGCTAACCAACAACTTGGTGAAAAGCGTTTCCTTATCCAGCCACAACCCCTTCTACTCAGCAAATATCCTGCGACTGTTCCTCCAGACAGTTACCCTCGTCATATCGACGTTAGGTCCTCATACGCCGGCACTCCCAAACATCAGTCAGGAAACGCTAGCCCTCATCTTCGCTCTCCACGGCACCGCCGTATCATCAGAACCAATCGTCCTACCAGCTTTACTATCCCTTTTTCTAGCAGTTATCGACTTGAACGTTGCTGCCGGCTCAACAGCGGAAGAAAGGCTAGTCACGGACCACGGGGTACAAGTAATAGAGCTGAGAGATTGGTGCAATGATGTTTTTGAGAGGACGCCAGCTTCTTCTAGCAGTACCCAATCTGCAGATAAAATGGACGATACAGAACAGACGCGAATGCTTGCAGCTGGGATTTTGGTCAAGCTGGGAGAAGTTATTCAGCGATATCAGGGTCGACTGATGGGGATTAATGTTGGGTTTAAATATTGAGATGTCGATATGCTTGCATCTATTGATATGTCGTTTCCCACAAAGCTGGGAAGTCATGTTCTACATCTGAGATATTCAAAGTTGTTCTCCAATCTGGGTGCTGTTAACTGTAAGCCCAGTGTAGTTGAGGCAATGTCTGTAGCTTCACCTTTCTTTATCAGGATGAAAGTTTTCTGGTAATTTCAGCTGGGTAGGATTCAACTGGGCAATAATGGATGGTGCTCACACGACATCGTCGAGCAGTAACGTACTAAATCTATTTTCACGCAGTTAAATTCTGATTGTCACTTAATCTTTTTCTTCTTCTTTCTTCACTGCCTTCACAAATCTAATTCATCCTCCCGTCTTGTTCATGACAGTGGAGATGGAGACTTTTTAAGTGAACTTCTGCATCAAGAAAACCCATATCTCCTCGAGACCACAACAAACCTTTATTTGCTCCAAAATGAGCCAGAATCAGCATCATCTTGCAGGATCGTCCTCTCCCACATCATCCACAGGCTCAACGCCGCTCTATCGAATGTTTCGTGGCTTCAAATCCACACAAGTCATTGCACCTCCTTCTACGAGCGCCGCATGGCGTGCAACTCTCAATGATCTGAAGGTGTTATACCTTGAAGGACGATGGAAGGAATGTGAGAGTAGATGCCTTCGTTTGGTGGGAAATAGTAAGGTGTGTATACATCCAGACCTTGACATTGAAAGAGACACATTTAATGAGAACGTATTCTAGGGGTTGCCTGTTATTCATGCATATTTGATGTTTCTGATCGGTTGCTGTGTTGACATGCATGCGAGAAATATGCATCAATACTCAGCAGGAAAGATAAAGAAAATGGAAGATGCTGCTGTATGGTTCGAGAGGTGTGAGGCAGTCTTGACAAACATCGATTTGGATGGTGAAAGCAAAGTCGTCGACCAAGACGTCGTCGTCCAAACACCAGAAATCCCCGCCCCAAAGACAAATCTTCCTGTAGAAGAGTCTGATGTCTCACCTTTGGTTCAGAAGAAAGGTAACTGATCAACTTCGATAATAATCACTTTTTGAAAAAACTGACACCATCACTTTACTTTGAAGAGAGAATCGAGAGATTGACAAGAACAATCAGCAGATTGATTGACAGTGATTTGGACAATCCTTTTGGCGACGAAACCGACCCATTTCTGTCAAACAATTCTACCCCTCAAAGAACGTCTTTGTCAAATTTCCCAAATTGGTACGCATCGCAGCATCGACTAACGCCCTCTCCGCTACGTATTCGCAAAGGAGATTTAATGTCGCCGACTTCGCAGCTCGATATGCTACCGTCAACACCGCTCAGCTTAGGCTGTGTTTCTACTGGGACAGACTGTCAAGACGAGAGTATGGTGAGCACACCCGTTGAGCGTGATGCGGCAGGACTTAGGTGCTTGGCTAGCATCATGGAGGACATGAGTGACTGTACCTGGCAGTCTGAGAAGTGGAACAGTGCTATGGGCAGTGGTCACGACATCCAATATGTGGACGCCTACGAACCATATTCTGTCCATTCGGGAGATTCGTTTTCAGTGGATGGAGAAGATGTTTTTACCTATCAGGCTGCTCGAGAGGCAAGAATTGAAGCGAAAAAGGAGGCGTTGAGGGCAGAGATTGAGAGACGAGTGGCGCAGAGAATGCACAGGCAAGAGGATCATATCATGGCCAGTACATCGAAATTCGTTGCCTCATCTGAGATGCAAAATGCAGCATCTTCGCCGTTCGTATCCCAGAACACGAGTAACAGAAAAGGAAGAGAAATGCCTCGTTCACTCAGCGACATGATTCGGGATTGTCTGGGGAAGGAAGAAATCGAGAAGATGACCGATCTTTGTCCGAGACCCATCCCACATTCGTCCAGTGCCAAACCACTGCCATTATGTGTCAAACCGAGGGAGAGTATGAGCAGTGCCAGTGGCTCAGAGTCAGACAAGGCTTCACTAGCTCGTTTGGAACACGCCTGGGAAGTGGCATCTTTCGACGGGGTATATATGATAGATTCAGACTGTCATTCTCTTCGTGTCGTTGAACGGACATGGGCACAACTCCGCGCTCAACATCATCTCCACAAGGCTGCTGGCCATGAAGACATCGAAGCACACATCACCCGATTCGATGATCAGATCTCTTCTCTGTTATACTCTGTCCGGCACAACATATTGAGCCTACGACAACTCGCCAACGATATCAAGAACAATCGTGCACAGCACCTCCAAGCACAAAAACTACCACCTTCCCGGTCATATTGGAGTTTTTCAACTCCATTCAAAGACGTCACTGACGAGAACACCAACGACGATTCCGGCGATAATGACCACCACCCCCACCACAAACGCAAGACAATGGATATGAGGCTCAATTCAGGCTGGGCTGCCCCGGGAGCAGTTCTCAACGAGAACAAGAGTGCGAGAATCAAGAGACTGAAGAGAGAAGGATTTCGGACCGTGGGGTTGCGGAATGAGAAGCGCGGGCATAAAGGTGATGAATGGTATTCTTATCTATGTGAGGAGGCGTTGAGGGATATTGCATGATTTAATCGGACAATGGCAGCATGTTGAGTATCTTCTTCGACGCATGTATGCTTGGTATGGTCCTGTGGTCGCTACGTATCAGATGTAAATTCTTCCCAGGATAGGAAAGCGTGGGGGCTTCGGACATCTTTGCGATGTGATGCATAGTCTGCAGATGCTCTTCCCCCTCATCGAATGCAAGCAAGAGGCCAGATGAGGCTGTTGCTTAGAAATATGCCTAGTCGAGATCAAAAGAAAGAGTGAACTGGCTGACTGACCTCTCCACATTCTCATGTTTTCCCCTCATTCTTTATGCCCTGCATCCACTTTGACTATTGTGATACGCTTGCTTCCGCCCTTTGACAAAAGTAATGCAGCGACTCGGAATCCATGTGACGACGTTTATGCTTTCTATTCCTGCGTTCCGCTGGCTCTTCGATTGAGTCTGGATATCTTTCCGAGGTTGTTACTTGACCGTTTTAAAAGGGGCTGCGGGCCTTCCTGATAGATATTTCTCCTTTCATGTTTCAGTCTCGGAAAACCACGACTCAACTTTCAACATGTGAGTATCAAGTATCAAGTAATAAACTGGTATTGAGAGAAAGCAGGAAATATACAGCTTCATTCGCTTTTTTCGAAGCCCTTTGGGAGGTAAATCATACCTCCTCACTTCTGCCTGGCAGTTAGGGCTTGGCTGACTCTCTAGGCCGGCGTTCAATATGTTTTTGTCAACCTGGGATCCGACCATCCATCTATTATTGAAGCACTAGTCAAAGGCCAGAGAGAGCGTAGAGATCAGTGGCCCAAAGCGATTACCTGTCCGAATGAGGTATGTCGAGAATGACACCCCTTGGCAGGTCGGGTAGCATCGGCTGTTTATAACATTGAATTACATCTGGGCAGGAATAAGATCTAACTCGGAGGTTTTAGATGGTTGCCCTTTCCATGGCCGATGGATACGCACGTCTAACAGGAAAACCACAATGTGTCATTGTCCACGTCGACGTCGGCACACAAGGTCTCGCTGCTGCAGTCCACAACGCCTCATGCGGTCGAGCACCCGTGCTCATCTTCGCCGGTCTATCGCCATTTACGCTCGAAGGAGAAATGCGAGGCTCAAGGACAGAGTACATTCACTGGATACAGGATGTGCCCGATCAGAAGCAGATATTATCGCAATATTGCCGTTATACGGGTGAATTCAAGACGGGTAGAAACGTCAAGCAGGTGGTGAATCGTGCGTTACAGTGGGCTACCAGTGATCCCCAGGGACCGGTTTATCTAGTTTGTGCGAGAGAGGTCATGGAAGAGGAAATTGAGCCGTATTCCTTGAAGCAGGAGCAGTGGGTTCCAGTCACAGGATCCGCGCTGCCGTCCAGTGCTGTCGAGTTGATTGCAAATGAGCTGGTTAATGCAAAAGAACCATTGGTAATTGTCGGGTATAACGGTCGTGCAGCCAGTTCAGTAAAGGAATTGGTTACTCTGGCCAACCTGGTCAAGGGTCTCCGCGTACTCGACTGCGCTGGGTCGGATATGAGCTTTCCAGCAGACCACCCTGGCTGGTTGGGTCTACGGTATGGAAATCATGAGGCAATCAAGACTGCCGATTTTATTTTAGTTGTTGACAGCGATACCCCTTGGATCCCAACACTATGCAAACCAAAGGATACGGCAAAAGTGATTCATCTTGATGTCGATCCATTGAAACAACAGATGCCAATGTTTTATCTGCCGTCAATTGCGACGTTCAAGGTTGACTCTACGACTGCCTTTAAACAGATTAATGACTATATCACTTCGAATGCAACACTGACTCAAACGCTGAACAGACCAGAAGTGAATGATCGACAGAAACGCGTTGAGGAATCATACCGACAGCGACTGCAAGAAATTGCAGACTCTGCGGCGGCTCCTGCTGGCGGATCAGAGGCTTACTTCAACGCAAACTATCTCATCGCCGAGCTCAAAAAGGCAGCTCCTGAGGATACTATCTGGGCCATTGAGTCGGTGACTCTTACAGCAAATGTCGCTGACCAACTTCAGTGCACTCTACCAAAATCCTGGATTAACTGCGGAGGCGGTGGATTGGGCTGGTCGGGGGGTGGTGCTCTAGGCATCAAGCTCGCTAGCGACGACCAGCACGGCGGTAAAAACAAGGGCAAATTCGTGTGTCAGATTGTCGGAGACGGTACATACCTCTTCTCCATCCCGGGATCTGTATACTGGATCTCTCGGCGGTACAACATCCCCATCCTGACGATTGTCCTCAACAACAAGGGCTGGAACGCTCCTCGTAGAAGTTTGCTACTTGTACACCCCGAGGGTGAGGGTTCAAAAGTAAGCAATGAAGAGCTGAATATTTCGTTTTCTCCAACGCCGGATTACGCGGGGATTGCCAAAGCAGCTGCTGGAGGGGAGCTGTGGGCTGGTCGAGCAAGTACGGTGGGAGAACTTGCGGAAAGGCTTCCGCAGGCTATTCAGAGTGTTTTGTCGGGGAGGTCGGCTGTTTTGGAGGCGCAGTTCGATGGGACGGCAGGGAAATACGTGGAGTAGTCGTTTATTCGTATCAAGGAATACTGCTCGTATCAAAGGAACAAGTTAATGTAACCATCACGAAGAAGTTCGAGCATGACTCAGAATCAATTGGTCTTATCGATAAGATATGCCCCTCCTGCCCGCTGCAAGCCGGGAATAGCCTGTGTTAAGCGATGGTTTTTTTTCATTTATTTTCACGATATTCTGGATATTCTCTGAATACGGCAGTAAATTGCGAAGTTATGAAGATATTTGATCACTGATCAGGGTCTCAACAAAAGAAGATGCCTCAAAAGGATCAGGTAGAATGACGACGGTGCTCCGACTTCGGAGCGTCGCATATCTTGCAGACTAATAGTAGACGGAGGGAAGCGAGCTGCATTGAAACATCGGCCATACATGTGGACTGCAGCTATCACACAGATTTAACCTGAAGAAGCAACAGAGAATCGTGTCCGACAATATGCTATCTACAGTCTGTCGGTCAATACGGGGGCCATACCGTAGAATACCATATAACTGCGGGTGCAATACCGTAGCAATACAAACGCAATACCGCGCCCTTATCTAATCTCAGGGAAACCCAGCGATAGCGGCGTCTCCACCAACGTCGTTTTCTCTACGAACTGCTCCACGCCCTCTGAGTACACGGCAATTCCATGCCGTGTTGATATCTCTCTGTGCTGTTTATAACCCAGTCAACTCGCGCGCAAACCGATCAAAGTTCAACCCCCGACGGAAATTCGTCCACACACAGAAAACATTCCCCAAAATGAGCCCCTCCGCTGTCGCCATCGACGTCCAAGGCGAAACCGACACCGCCGTCCCGCTCGATATCAACGCCCTCGCATCATGGCGCAAGACCGGCGCCGTGCCCACGAGCACCGCTGCATTCTCAAGCAGTGACATGTTCAAGAGTCCGGCCTGTTTCACGCGTCCCAAGGCCAAGCGATGGGATCATCATCTTTCCACCGAGGCCAAAGCGCGCAAGCAGGCTTCGTTGAAAGCCGCTGCCAAATATATGTCTAGACCGGGCATGATTTCTCTTGGTGGTGGCTTGCCGTCGAGTGAGACTTTTCCCTTTGAGCAGATCAGTATTAAGGTGCCCAAGGCCCCGATGTTTTCGGAGGAGGAGACTCTTGTTTCGGGTACCACTATAACGGCGGGGAAGCGTGATATCAAGGAGGGGAAGAGCTTGTTCGGTACGATGTCAATTTCGATAGCAGGTGGTAAGCGAATGAGCGATGGTTGACTGATGTATGCAGATTTGGAGGTTGCGCTCAACTATGGACAGTCAGTAGGCTTTGCGCAGATGCTTCGTTTTGTTACGGAACATACCGAGGTATTTCTCCATTTTCCTTTTTCTTTAATACAAGTCAATTGACACTGTATAGATTATTCATGATCCCCCGTATTCAGATTGGCACTGTTGTATGACCGTCGGCAACACAATGGCATGGGATGCGACTCTCAGAATCTTCTGCGAACGGGGCGACTATATCCTCACCGAGGAATATGCATTTTCTAGCGCATTGGAAACGGCCGCTCCTCTGGGAATCCGCATCGTCGGGGTCAAAATGGATGAACAAGGACTTCTACCCGAAGATATGGACGAGCTTCTCTCAAACTGGGATGAAAAGGCCCGTGGTGCTCCAAAGCCCCATCTTCTATACACCGTTCCTTCCGGTCAGAACCCGACAGGAGCCACTCAGAGCGCCCAACGACGAGCGGAAGTCTATAAAGTCTGCCAGAAGCACGATATCTTCATCGTCGAGGACGAACCTTACTATTTCCTTCAGATGGATCCTTACAAGGCTGGCGTGCCTCCTCCGTCTTCACGCGAAGAATTCTTGAAAGTCCTGCTGCCGTCTTTCCTCAAAATCGATGTCGACGGCCGTGTTCTCCGTCTAGAGTCTTTCTCCAAGGTAATCTCGCCCGGAACCCGTACCGGTTGGATTGTCGCATCGGAGCAAGTCGCTGAACGCTTCGCCCGTCATTTCGAGTCGTCAAACCAAAACCCCAGTGGATTTTCACAACTTGCCCTCTTCAAGCTTCTCGACGAGGAATGGGGTCATGCAGGCTACTTGGATTGGTTGATCCATATGCGTGTTTATTACACTCGTCGTCGCGATGCTTTACTCGAAGCCTGCGAGAAATATCTTCCTCGAGAAATCACCAGTTGGGTCCCACCATCTGCCGGCATGTTTGTAAGTACCTTTTTTCCCTTCAATCTATCCCTCGCGCGTACTTTTAGTCTAACATATTATCAAAAGCAATGGATCGAAATCCCCTGGAAAAAACACCCTGGCTACGCCCAGGGAAAATCGCATGCGGAAATCGAAGAAGCAATCTTCCTTGCTTCAGTTGACCGTGGCGCGTTGCTATCGCGTGGAAGCTGGTTCCGATCGGACAAGCAGATGGCAGAAGACAAGATGTTTTTCCGCGCAACGTTCGCAGCGGCGCCGGCGGATAAGATGCAAGAAGCTATCAAGAGGTTTGGTGATGCGTTGAGAGTGGAATTCGGTTTGAAAAATGCGGAGTAGGTTGGGTGGATTGTATATAGTCTGTGATTTATTTTGCTGAGGTGTAATGTGCTTGATATATCCATGGATAGTTATAGCATCATTAGTTAATAATATAGCTAGGATTACCCTTCTTACACATTGCAAGGGCATAATGAACTAATCCGATATCAGGCGCTCTACCTAGGTACAGTATATTCTAGCATTCCTGTGAGTGAATTGATCGATGGATGTATGCACGTTCACCATTGTACCTAGGTACCAAGTGGAGGAGGACCTTCAGTCCTGGGCATCAACTTCTCGCACTTGGTATATTCTGGTTTCGATCTGTCCAACAACGAGATATCCATAGTCCAGAGAAATTTCAACCCAGAACCAGATAATAATATCTTGGAGATGGGAGATGGCTCAACCACTGCCATTCCCTCGGTCTCGGTGGTCACTGCAACAGCCACCATTCTTCGTCCGTTTGGTGTATTTCCAATGCCCTCGAGCTCGACTAGCAAGGTAAGCAGCACTGCTTCTATTCCGTTCGGCAGTAAAAAAGACGTGGCCGCAGGTTTTCTGGGTGGCTTGTTTTTGGCTTGCGCTCAGACTTTGGCCAATTGGGATGATTGACATCATGACTTTAGATAATGACGAAGACAAGAATCCTTTTATGAGCGATCATATGAGCGATTATGGAGGATTACGAATCCCGTCCATCGGGATATCTTCGCTTCAATGTTGTGGTTTACTGTATAGGAACATTGAAGGATAGATTGATGACACAAAATGTATATAAACGCCACCAATCCCATCGGATCAATTGATAGCGATGGCTGAGATCATTCAACCCAGTACAGCCAATTTGATACTGTTGATTCCTTCGATATCTCTCTCGCTTAGATTACGGTAGCTTACCTATATTGCTGGCCCTACTCCGCACTTGCAAGTTGCAATAGTCTCTCGAACTAAGCTTTCTGTCGCGTGGTAGAAGCTTGCATTTACTGTTGAATATATCTTCAACTAGTCATGTAGCGTACAAAAAGCATCAACAACCATGTATGTAGATTTGATCCGATGAGTTGACTATTTTTAAACCATTGGGCGTTTGTCAGCCGCCAGGCTGATGATCTTTGTTTTCCTTCTTTCCGAAGGACCCGTTGTTTGTTTCAGTCATCATGCACATCCTGATCTTGACTACAAGTTGACTCAGAGTGATCGGCCATGCGTGGGTACGTGCTGAATGAGAAGATCAGAGACATTGGCTGAGGCAGACGCCGAGTCAAGCCAGCGCATCGCCCAGTACACAGTAACACAGCCAATGCATATCAGGACCCTGGGATCTGGAACAACGTAACCCTCCTAATTCGCAATTTCTCGATTGAATAGGACTGGCCAAGCTCGCTTTCCGTGTTTATTCAATGTTTATTTTAGTCTACAGGGCACGGGGATTTTCAACCCGAGCTTGTCGCTTGAGGCTTGAGACCCGCATCAACTCCGCAACGGTGATCCTGATCCCAGACAGTTTCAACCGTTCTTTCTGCTTCTTTCAGGGGTCCTCTACTGATTTTCGTCCATGATTCGCTCTTCATGATCGTCCCACATACTTGTTTCACCATGCGGCTACTTCATCTCCGCCCAACTTGCAAATTTTCTGGAATCATGATCGCTGCTTGCCGGAAAGCGAAGATTATGCACCTCTCCATGGTGAATCCTGCGCATACAAATGGAAGTTTCCGGGACAGACTAGCTCTTAATTGTGGATGGTTGGGTCTCAGACTGTTGTCTTCTATTTCTAGCTTCAATCATCTCAACTGAGACAATGAAGTTGGCTTACCCCGTTAAACCGTGCTCCACTGCCACTGCAGCTATCGTTACAACTATCTACTGGAGGATAGGATAAATATCCTCCCCTGGTACAACATAGAAACTACTTACTAGGTTACTTGGCTCTTGGCATGAGATGAGACTACAATAATGGAGACTTTATAAGAGTCATCCATCCCTCTCCATGTGACAATTGCTTTCTCCCCACGCAACCCCGTCAACTGAGGTACATCTACTCCATAACTGACGTACCTACAGCAATGACTCGTATTGCATCTCTGACTGCCCTTGTGGCGGCTCTTGCTGCTATTGCTGCAGCTCGTCCTGCTCCTAGCACTCATACCGTCCACGAAAAGCGTTCCGGACATCATGCTCGCTGGACCAACCCGTTGCGCATTAGATCTGAATCTGGTATCGACGTTAGAGTTGGATTGAAGCAGAACAACCTTCACCGCGGCCATGAATTGCTGATGGATGTGTTAGTTATTTCATAAGCCTTGCTGCAACGAAGGAAATATACTGACAAGGTCCATTCAGTTCGCATCCTGACTCCAAGAATTATGGCAAGTTCTGGACGGAGCAAGAAGTCACTCAGATGTTTGCCCCATCTGATGAATCTGTCAATGTCGTCAAGGGTTGGCTCACTGAATCCGGCATCCATGATGCCCGCATCACCCACTCTGACAACAAGGGCTGGTTGGCCTTTGTCGCGACTGGTGAGGAACTTGAGAATCTGTTGCACGCAGATTTCTACGAGTATACGGATTCAGAGACTGGCAATACCGCTGTCAGCACGGAACGATACCATGTCCCTGCACACATCAAGGAGCACATCGACTATATCACTCCTGGTATCCGCTTCCCATTCCTCCAGAAGCGCAATGCCCTCAGAGACCCTCTACGGATCCCTACTCCTCCTCATGTCAAAGCGCAATTGTCGACTAACGACAACAACTGCGCTGATGCCATTACCCCGGATTGCATCGCTCAATTGTACCAGATTCCACCAGTAACCATTCCCCCATCACCCGAGAATTCCCTCGGCATCTTTGAAGACGGCGACCAATACAACCAGACTGATCTCGATGCCTATTGGGCTGCATACCCTTCATACGGCATACCTACTGGAACACAACCCATACTCAAATCCATCGACGGTGGAACAGCCCCCGGCTGGGATGTGGGTGGTGAATCGAACTTGGATTTCTCGCTTGCTTTTCCCATTGTTTATCCTCAGAACATCACTTTGTTCCAGACCGATGATATGTACTGGTCTTCTGCCAGCAAGGGCTTGTTCAATACTTTCCTTGATGCTATTGACGGTGTAAGTTGTTTTTTCTTCTCTCTGCTACTCGTAATCATGGTCTCAACCTAACTTCGCAACGATTAAAAGTCTTACTGCACATCTTGCTATGCAGGTGAATGTGGCAATGCTGACATCGACCCTGTCTATCCCGATCCCAACGGTGGATATCCGGGCCAGCTCATGTGTGGTACTTACGAACCCACCAATGTCATTTCCATCTCCTACGGTGCTGCTGAAAACTACGTTCCTCAGTCGTACTATGAACGGCAATGCAATGAGTTCGTTTCATCATTTTTTTTTTCTCCAAAATAGAAGTCCCATACTGACTACGACCAGATTTATGAAGCTTGGTCTCCGTGGAGTTTCGGTTTTCTTCGCCTCCGGAGACTCTGGTGTTGCTTCTCGTACGGGCTGTCTAGGAAATAGCTCCACCGTTTTCAATCCCGGCTGGCCTGCTAGGTATTGCTTCTCCTCGTCTTTTGAGTCTTCCAATGCTAACAGCTATTTGTAGTTGCCCGTACGTTACTTCTGTTGGCGCCACCAAGATCCCTCCCGGCGGATCTGTTAGCGGCGGTGAAGTTGTTGCCAATGATCCAGCTGGTCACCCTTTCTTTTCCGCTTTTGCTAGTGGTGGTGGCTTCAGCAACATCTTCCCAATCCCTGAGTACCAAGCGGATGCTGTTGCCAGGTTAGTATCCTTTTTCCAGCAAGAAAAACCTTTATCACCCGCTAATAGGCTTATGTTGACAGCTACTTCGCCAACTACAACCCTCCTTACCCTTCCTACAGCGGCAGCATCCTTGGCGAAAACGGCGGCCTCTACAACCGCTCTGGCCGTGGTTACCCCGACGTCTCTGCCGTCGGAGACACCATTCCCATCTTCATCGACGGCGAATCCATCATTGAAGGCGGTACATCTGCCTCCGCCCCTATTGTGGCAGCCATCATCAACCGTATCATTGACGAGCGTATCGCAGCTGGAAAACCTGGTCCGTTGGGATTTTTGAATCCTGTGTTCTACAAGAATCCCGACGCATTCAACGACATCACTAGCGGTTCGAACTCGGGATGCAAAACTGCTGGGTTTGCGGCAGTTCCTGGCTGGGATCCTGCCTCGGGCCTTGGAACGCCGAACTATCCTAAGTTGAGGGATGTTTTGTTGGCTCTGTAGAAGCCCTAATACGATACGTAGATTGAGCTATCTTGGCTCTGTTTTCTGACTACCTCAATTCCTTGCGATGTCCGTCCGGCAAGACCGTTTCATGACTAATCCCCCATCAAATGTCTTATCACTAGATGAAACAAAAATCATAGAACATATTAAATCGAGTGAATAGATTCATAACTAGCATGAAGAGATGCAGAATGCAGTTACATAAGCACGCCAAGCCCAGTGTCCCAGAAAGGAAAAGCGGCGGAAGATCATAGAAAAAGGTTAATTGGACGTTTCTCTTCCTGATGCTTCATCAACTCCATCTACTCTTCCACTTTCTTTCGTTCTTTTTTATCTCTGTTGTCTATTATGTCCTGCTAATTCCATTTGAGATACCCATTTACTGCACTTTTTTCTCCATTTTGTGGGCTGGTTGTGGATACAACAACCGCCTGCTTCATACATCCCTTTGTTCGTTCAAGGTTCTCCGGAGTTTAGACTTTAGAGTCTTGGTAGGTTTATTCTGTCTTCCATGGATTTACTGTATACATTGAAGTTTATGTCTCGATTTACCTCTATCTACCTGCCTTGTTACTTGGACTTCCTACATCCAGGAACGATTCACTTCATGGGATACTTGTTCAGGCGTGTTTCCATGTGCCCCTTGCCCCTTACTACATCGTCACATGACCATCTCATCATCATCTTGAAATTACCATTTACTATCTCTTCACTAACTCTGTATAGATCTTTGTTTAATTCCTCGACATACTTCTTAGCACTCCATCTGCTTTTCCATTATCATTATCTATGGTGGTGCATAGCAGATTATCATTCATTGTCTAGACCGGTCTACTCGCTAGGCACATTCACACATCTCAAACACGTTGTTGAGAACTTGGGGTTCATTCATAAACTAGCCCTAAGAGCTGGTTGCAGAGACAGTGTTGGTTTGTGCGGCTCTCCTCGCTTAGTGAGTTGCTCTCTGTGAAGGTTTTGTTGGTACTTGTCCCAACCATTGCCCTATCTTCTCCCAAGAACTACAAACACAAGCTCTCAATCATTGCAGTCATATCTGATCTTGACCCAAAGTGGGGCTATGCTCAACTTGCTAACATTGATCAGTCTATCCAAATTCTCCCACTTACACATGAGATATGGCTTGATCTCCCTCTATGGCTCCAAGGTCGTGTCCATTCTGTCCTCCAAGTAACACTATACTAAGGCAGAGTCTTCCTTGACACTTTACTCAAGAGATCTGCCCTAATATTTTTGACAGACATTTTTCTGTGAGTAGTTCCTTCTTTCCTCTCCACCATCATTCTCCTCTACCTTTTCTCGACAACTTTTCCCTAAATATACCCTCTCACACAACTCAATTCCCTTCACTTTCACCTCATCTGTTCTTCAAACGCCTCTATCAACATGCCTTGCCTCTGCAAGCCTTTGAAACGCGTTTTTCTAACTCCAAATGCAGGAAAACGCAAGCCGGGTTGGATACGAAGAGTTCTTCGAGGTCTGAGGTGCGTCTGCCAATCCCACTGAAACCTGTTGCATATCGCATACTGACATCTTTCTTACTTCTTGACAGCAAAAAGCAGAGAAAGAATAACCGGAAGTGCCCTCAGATCTCCCTCGTACGCAGGGATTCTGGAGATCTCCATACAATCGGCAGGCATTCGTCGTTGTTCGACCCATTTGTCGACCATCCTGATTCGGGATCCTCGAGCACTCCTGTATCTTTCTCTCCAAAACCTATCTCTCAAATCCTCTCTCAAAGGCCTTCATTGGAGCATTTGATACCTGGTTTCGATCCAAGTCATTTGCATCTTGAGCCCTCCCCAGATCCTTTTATACCTTTGCATGTACGATATCAGGATACTGCATCAAATCGTCAGCCTGAGAGGTATGTAGTTGTCGTGCATCATTATCTTTATTGATATACTAACTCTTATCTAGATCTCCCTGCTTTGACGACGCTGTTAGGAGTGCTCCAGCTAACCAAAACAAAGGGGTCTCTGAGCCAGGTTCTGCTGGGTCTGGCAATAGTAAGAAGGAGGATAGTGTGAGTGTTGGTATCAAGCGTGACAAGGTAGGCAGAATCACCAGTCCTTTAATTTTATCCCACTTGAACGACAAAAACTGTGCACATGACCTTACCATTTAAATTCTTGTTTTCTCACTTCCACTTTCTGTCATTGTCTAACTTACCTTGGTTCACAGTTTATCCTTGATCAAATTCCTCCCATCAAATTAACACCAACCTTCTCTCTACCAAAAGGCTTACCCACAAAACATCCTCCCTCAAAACTCCGATTCGAGTTAACTCCACCCAAGGCTGATTTTGATCGCTCATATCCATCTTGCCACAAGTCTCGCGCGAAAGCATTAAGACGCGTCAAGATGGCGGTCCCACGAACATCTCAGTTTTTGGACCCGTCCTCTGCCATGGCGACTCTCACCAAACAAAAAGCAGAATCCATCAAACTCGCCAGGGAACAAGCTGCAGCTGTACATGCGATGTGTCGACGCGCAAAATCTGAGGTGCCCCCTTACGAGTTCGAAGAGCTCATTGGTAAAGGTGCTTATGGACGCGTCTACAAAGGTCGTCAACTACCTTCTCGAGATCTGGTGGCTATCAAGGTCATGGACATAGATACTTTGGATTACAAGATGAATCGTGATATGAAGGATGAATCGATCAAAGATTTCATCCACGAGATCAAAGCGATGAATCAGGCTAAAGAAGCTGGCGCTCGGAATATCAACATGCTCATTGAGGCTATTTCCATTCATTCTCAGCTGTGGGTTGTTTGCGAGTACTGCCCAGGAGGTAGTGTGAAGACATTGGTAAGCAAACCACTCATTATGTCTTGTGGTGGTCTCTAGTTTCTAACTAAAGCAGATGCGTGCCACAGGAGACAAACTCGAAGAGAAGTTCATCATTCCAATTGCTCGTGAACTTGCCAGCGGTCTTCGCGCAATTCACGACGCAGGAATTATTCACCGAGACGTAAAGGCCGGAAATGTTCTCATCCACGAAGAAGGACGCTTGCAAATCTGCGATTTTGGCGTTTCTGGCATTCTGCAATCCAAAGTCGATAAACGATCCACATGGATTGGTACTCCTCACTGGATGCCTCCCGAAATGTTCTCGACGCGCGGTGGTGAAGCGCATCAGTATGGTAGTGAGCTCGATGTTTGGGCATACGGTTGTACTCTATATGAAATCGCAACTGGCAACCCGCCTAATGCTGGACTCCGAGAACGCATGCAAATTGGACGTTCTTTAGGACGCAATACTCCTAAGCTGGAAGGAGACGGCTATAGTCAGGAACTTAAAAACATGGTCGCTTTCAGCTTGAATGCAGACCCCGGCACACGCCCAACCATGGCTACTATTCTCAACCATCCTTATATTGCAGGTTCTGAGACTGACTATCCAACCACGTCCTTAAGCGAACTGGTACGAATCTATTATCAGTGGTCTCAACGCGGCGGCCAACGCATGTCTCTTTTCCATCCTGGTGGCGCTGCTGCTGCTGAGTTCCCGGACAATCCCTCATTTGACGAAGACTGGAACTTCAGTACCACCGATGGATTCGAACGCCGCTACTCCGTGCTCGATCTTGATCAGCTCTCTGCCTCTCTTGCCGAACTGGCTGGAAACGAGCCTTCTTTCCCACAGAATCCCGAACCGTCTATGGATGACATGACAATCACCGAAATGACGCCGATCGAAAAGGCAAACTTTGATGAGCGTGTGAAACGAGGCGCTGCGGCCATGGAAGGTCTATTTGATGAGCGGAAGCCTACATACAAATACGAAACGAAGAATGATTTCATCCCGATCGAAGAAAAGCAAGCGCCGTCGGACTTGCCGCTTCGTACGACTACTGATCGTTCATCAGTCACATCGACGTTCATTGATATCAACTTGGGCTCTTTCGATTCGGCTCACTATGCTGCTGGGACTGTCTCCCAGTTCCAGCTCGCAGACGCTGATACGATACGTGCTAATCGATCAAGCCTACGCTCTGGACGCAACTCGGATGGTGATCAAGCACGCAATCGCTACAGTGATGTTGACAGCGGAAATGATACGTTTCAGCCGAGTGCACCACGTCCGCCTACTATGGACTGGAAGTTCCCCACTATGGTCGTTCCTGAGGATACTGAGCCAGAAATTTCACCGGCACCAGTTGCAAATACTGAACCTTTTATTTTCCCTATAGAGGAAAAGCGGGCTACTCGTGACTGGAAATTCCCTGTCATGACTGATGCGACAAACCATGAGGCGACCATCGCCGAAAAGGACAACATTTACACGTATGACGAGACCCCGGCTCATACCATTCGTCCTTCTAATACCCAGACGCATCACTCTCACCTTTCGCATCAATCACAACAGTCGACTCTCGACCTGAGCATTGGTCATGTCAACAACAGTCTGGGTGTTGACGAGATTGATGTGGCAACTATTTCTCGTCCATCGACAGCTACATCAACAATCAGCGATTACGACCCGTTCCGATTCGATCGAAGCCCCGATATTTCTCAACGTACGCATCACCGTATCGCTTCCAAAGCCCCCTCTCTACTCAGCATTTCCAGTCTCGACGAAGGCCCCGGTCCCGATCATGAGGATGATGTAATTGCCGAAGAAGATGGACCAGGCCCCGATCACGAAGATTTCCCTGAGCTTACGCCCAATGCTACTGCGGCTACTTCGATGACTGCTCAAATGGAACTATCGCAGCATGGTCAAGGAACTGTATCTTCCTCCTCTTCTCGCGATGTAAGCCGTCCGACTAGTCAGGCTCTACAATTCCCAGAAGTCCGGTTTCCCAGTGCCGAATCTATGATGGAGGGGGCGTCGGATGAGGTTGTCGCGGCGGAGTTGGATCGTTTGATTGATGATTTTATGCAAGCATGCTATACGACGATTGATGTGGTGGAGAATCTGGAATGAGTTGGATGACGAAGTTGACTAGTTCTGTTTGTTGCGGTTGGAGTTTCAAACGAAAGGTTCAACAGAGAAGATGGAAAGTCAGGGATTTTTTTTTTAGGTTAGAGAGTTGGGTCGTTGTTTTTTCTTTACGTTTCTTGCTGCAGACATGTGCGAGTATCTTCTCCCGGCATTCTTTGTTTCTTGTCTCTTGTATAATATTTCTCATCGAATCCAATAAAGTATCAAGAAGTCTGTCTACTTCCCAAGGTCATCATAAGGTTCTTAACAAGGCTACTAGACTTACCTATCCTCATCAGAAACTTTGCCCAGCATTGCCGCACCAACATTCTCATTTCAGAAGTTTGCATCAATTGATCTTTAAGTGTGTGATTTTAAAATAGAGTAGTTTTGTTCTTGTAGAGTGAATCACATGGATACCATTCGTAGATACTGCGGCTGATCAGGGTACATCGGGGCACGTGACCATTTTCTATCTTGCTTGTTTGTCTTGTTTACAAAACATATTCTAAAGAGTGGAATAAATAGATCTGTTTATTAGTCTATTTCACTTCTTCTATGCCTGCTATCAACTGTGCATGAGATTGTCTAGTTGAAAAGAGAGTGTGCATTCATCCTAATAATCACACTATGGAGGAAATCCGCCCCGTCTGATCTCGATAGAGATTTGATCTTTCTAAGTCTCTTCGGAGATATTGTAGTCTGTAAGCACCAAATGCCTAACACGCGTACTTGTAGTCCCAATGGTTATATTCTTGGTATCATCGCCAACGATACATACATCTGCATAGCCACAGCCTGATAAATTTGTACGGTTTTCCCCATGAATTATGCAATGATGCTATGGTCACTAGTGTTTTTAAAGCTCTCTTCCTCGAGACGGGGCGTGCTATTTTTGTTTTCCTCCTTCGCCTTCCCCACCGATTCTCTTCCTCCTCTTCATCTCTTCCACCCCTCTTCTTTCCTTTCTGCCTCTCTCCAACTTGCGTTCTCTCTGCCCCTTCTGCTCCTCCTTGCTATCCTCCTGTTCTTATGCAATCATGGAGTGCAACCGTGTCTACAAGCGCGTCAACTTCTGTATTATGCCCCCCGAACCAGATGGACGTATCCATTTTGTCTCGATCGTTCCTCCCTGCGATGGACGCAAAGCACACCTGGAGTTCTTCAGTCTCCAAACTATCATGCCAATCAAGCCTTCTCCTCTCCTATCTCTGCCCTTGGAGGTCCTGTACAATATCTTGAATCAGGTAAGATCCCCTTTCTTCTTCGAGGCTGAACATATCCATCCAAAAACTGACTGTTGTTCTCCTTCGGGGATTATGACAGATTGAGGACAGAGCAGATCTTGAACGACTGCTACGAGCTTGTCCAAGACTGTACAATATCCTCATCCCTCTTATGTGGCGGTCTGTGACTATCAATCTTCGCAATTCCAAGAAGCTTGAATCGATACCCACGCACGTCCCAGCTCTACGCAAAGCCCGTTCTGAAACCCTGGACCGTCTTCAGTTCGTCAAACGAATTGTTGTCAAGGGCACTTCGCCACCCCAACCATTCTGTATTCACCGTAATCGGGAGTACGGCGCTTTTTTCCGTAACACGAGTGAAGAGATAGCTTCTTTCATATCCCAGTTGAAGAACAACAGTTTGAAACAGTTCATGTAGGTGTTATCCATTCCGCTGCTCGTAACTTCTACACATGGAGATACTAACAGATTAAATCCAGTTGGGCCACGGGTACTTGCATCTCAGGCTCAGTGATATCTAGATGGGGGGGATGTCTAGCGAAAACACAACCAGACCTAGAGGAATTGAAGCTTGTGTTGAATGCTGGGTGCATCGCTTCGCAGATGATCTTACATCTGAGTGAATTTAAAAAGCTCAAGTATCTTTCACTGCGAGGTCTCAGGAAGGGTTATGGCAACTATCACTATGACGACATGCATGATGGTTTGCTAGCTTCGTCTTCCACACTGGTAGAGCTTGAACTCGGTGTGGCACCAACAGAAGACCGTATACCCTACACCGGTTCATGGGATGGTACGAGAGTCTTTCCATTCGAGAAATGTCCTTCGGATCGCTTGCTCTTCCCAAAACTTCGTGTTCTACATCTGGAAATGATCTCATTGTTGCAGTGTGCTGCCAAGCTCGCACGGGGCATTGACCTTGCATCGATGACTTCTTTGACATTCCGCCATTGCGAGGGTTGGGACAAGTTCTGTCGGCGTATGGCCCGGGCAGAGCAACCCCTGAGTCTCAAACAGCTTGAATTGCAATGGCATACGGGATCCGACAACTCTCAAGACGACATCATCATACTTTTGTCCCACTCTCCTCGCATTGAGACTGTCTCGCTCTGTGACGGTTATGATTCTTCGTCTCTGGAGGCACTGGAGACGTGGCAAGAAATTTGTCATGGACGGACCAGCCTGCGCGACTTTGTCTATCACGAAATGGATTTCAGATCCAAGAAGGATTATCTGTCGCCTTTGGAAGACCCCAAAAATGGATCTTCTGATGACATTCAGCGTTTATTTGACATTTCAAAAGCCATTGCATTGCCTAGAGCCAATCCGTTCACTAACTCCAACCTCGAATTTCTCGGAATATGCTGCTTCCCGACAGAATCTCTGGTAAGTAATGAATTCCCTTGTTTCTTTGGATCATCAACCATCCCAACGTGCTAACAATACATATAGCGAGGGATCCTCTGGCCATTGGCCAAACAGAACCGCCTGCGTGTCATCCATTTCCGTAAATCCGCCTGTAACATGACTTCACTCGCGTCGTTTACCAAAGCACTCGATCTCTTTGTGCAATGGGCCTTTGGCCACCAGGGTATCCCCTCTCTGCAATTGATATTGTTCGGCGACTATTCGACTTTTACGGTGCGAAAGGGGGCAAACTGTCGCTACGACCGAAAAGCTAAATATCCGTTTTACGCTGCGAAAGTTGATCCAGATATCTCTGATCTTTCGCCTCGTGTCTTGTCGATGGTGAAGGCTTGTCCGGTCCAGTACATAATGAAATAATCGCTGACGAATTTGACGATAACTATCAAATCTTCGGACACCTGCCAAGTCTCGATATGGAAGTAATGATGAGATCTTCGACATTGGTGGAAACTATTGGGCCAGGTTTATCTTTCTTTTGATCTACTTCCTTTGCAAATGTCTTTCCCGTTTACTTCACTATACGATGATACTTTCTTATTATATATTCTTTTATCTCTTTCTCCTTTGTCAATTGTTTCTTCGTGGCTGCTTCTTGTCTATTATGACATACCTAATTCCAAAGCCCTTGCAACTGTTTCCAGCTGCTCGTTTAAGTTAGTTCAAAAACCCCTAGGCCTTATTCCACTCTGCAACGGTCATAATCTTCTTTTATGTGACCTCGATATAGTATTTACACCCGAGAAGAATATAATTTCCCAGAAGTCGTCATTTTTCCATTCTGTTTCTATGGATATAGTCATGTCTAAAATATCTTTTATACGGAGGAGCACTCTATGAACTCACTCGGCCTACGCCTGACAATGTCAAATATACATCAGTCCCCCATCCCCACAGACTCTGAATCGCAATACTTCCCCCAAAGTATTCAGCATAGGCCCTACTCAAGGGCAAGCCATATCCCAGCCCAGCGATGGTGCTGGTATTCCCACCACTCCCCGAAATCGTATTCAGCGCGTCAATGGTGTTGCCATTATATCCAACAGCGCCCAAATTATTATCCTCGGAAAATGTCGTGAAGCTATACGACCAGATATGAGAAAGAAGTTCAGGTGGGATTCCACCACCACGGTCGCGAATGCGGATCGTGATACTCTGAGACGAAGTGTTGGTAAGACGGATGTTTTCATTGGCGACTAAAATCTCTTCTTCTTCGGTGGATACGTCTACGTCGCCGTCTCGGGCATGATGCGGGATAGTATTGATATGATTGAGGTGGTTGCCTGGGATATCCGGGGCAGCTGCTATGGTGACTTCAATAGGCTCCCGTTCCTGTCCGGACTCGACAACTGCGCGGAAAGCGTTTTTCAATAATTCGGTGATTATGTACTCCACGTGTACGGGGATATAGGCAAATGTTGCATCGGGTTCTCCATTGATTTCAACTGTCGGCCGGACGCCGTATTTCAATTCGCAGATCTCGCTCACAAAGTGCTCGCACGATCGGACAATCTGCGATGGTTTTAAAGCTGTGTCAATGACACCAATATAATTTGAAGGAGGAGATCCATGTTCTCGTTGTGAAAGTGGTGGATTCGGGTTCTCATCGCTAATCGGCTGAGATGCAAAATGAAGAGCAAGATGTTGCTCGGCAATTAGTCGTGTCCCAATTCGGGCTCGCAAGTGTGAATCTAGGAAGCGAGTGACTTCTTCGGCGTTGATATACTTTCGGCATTCCAAAAACCCTCGGGCTAGGATGGGTATCGTATTTGTGTGGGTCAGGACCAGATCCGCCATTACTTCGGCGAACTGTTTCTCTTCTTCGAGGGTGGTGATTCGGCGTTGTTGGTAAGGGAGGAGTGTTGATAGCGAATGAAGATAGTTGTTGTAAATTTGCGAAACGTGGGGGTTGGAAACCACGATGAATGGTAGATTTCTCAAACATTGTATGCGATAAGCCAGGCGTGCTGGGAGAAGTGAGAGGGTAAAATTGGCGGAATCGAGAAGAGCCTGTTTGGATAATGGAGGTTGGCCATGTCTGGGATATTTGATCAGCAACCTCACCTCGCCCAATACTAAAGCAAAAAAAAAGGCAGCCCACTTGAGAAGATCCGTCAAAGTCAATGGTCGACGCCGTAAAGCCGCCAATCTGGCAATCTCATCCTCTGCCACATTGGTCCATGCCGGTGGCTTTTGCCAGTTATTCGACGACGACGTCGAAGTGGCGTGATGCTGCCGCCGGATGGAACGTGCGAACCCGCATCTTGATCGTGGAGACGTCCCTATCAATCGAGGGATTCTATATTCCATGATTTTTTTTTTCAACTTTCCATTATCACGGTAGAAACAACACGACCCGGCCGAGGTGAAGGATAATTAGATGAGAATAAGAAATTGAGATGTAAGATCAACAACTTCCGAGGATAGCCTTAGGCAAACCCCGTCGGTTGCCGCGATGGTGTGCGTCATGGTCATGTGACTGCCTGCGCCTCATCTTAGCCAATCAGAAACGAGAATTGTATCTCCCGTCCGGAAATGCAAGTAGTCAAACTAGTCATGGTTATTACTGTTCAAAGGATCAGAGGGTGCTATCAGAACATATCGATTGGCTCGATGGCTTGGGTTGCTTTTTCTGCGTTGCATGTCTAGGGCAATGTGTCACACCAAGCTTACCGCGGCTAGCATTTATAATTTATTGGATCTCTGCCCATACTTTATATCTACGGAGTATCGTATGCTGAGGTTGATAGTGCGAGTGACACTCCAGAAGCTCTACTGCGCTGGAAGTAACCTTGGAATAGCCGGTTACAAGACTAGTTACTGGCTGCAGAAAGGACCGAAGAACAGCTTCTTATTATGCGTACAATATCTGGTATAGTCAAAACAGAAGTTTCGTAATCTTCATGAAAGAGGCAGGCTCGTGTTCGTTAGCCAACGGGAAGAAAGAGAAATAACAGAAGCCCAGCTGAACCATTTTCTGCAGAATAGTGACCTTCCAGATATTCAGTACTGCAATGCACGCAGGCTCAAGTCGTGCAAAATGCCGACTGCATCAGTCTAACCCGTAGATGCATGTGCTCGCACTGATCGCCAGTTGCGATTCTCTTGGGTAGCCCCCTGGCGAATTGACACGGTCGGCCGCGTTACTGGATGGACACCTTTCCGTCTTGCTCGACGTGGAGATGTTCGTTGCTCTCGAGAACGTTCACATGGTCGTCGGGGTATTCAACACTGCGCGTTGTCAAGTTAGTCACCGTATACGGCTCGATGTGTAAACATGGCTGCTCACGTGAAGCCCTTGATCAATGTGTATTCATGCTTGATAGTTCCTCCCTCGGCGCGTGCTTTCTCCTTGGCCCTGTTGTGTAAACACGTCATCAGCGTCTCGAACTCGATAGTGTAGATAATAGGATAATTGAAGAATGTATCGAGGGGTGGGCACACTTTTCAAGCTCAGAGGGAGGAGCAGACTCCTTGAGGGTGACCTAATAGAGTGTCTGGTCAGCCTGGTTTCTAGCAAATGTCCGAGAAGAACAAATAGCTTACGTTGAAGAGGGTCATTGTGAGTGTATGTGAGTGTGTTGCAATGAGTTACTTGGAGAGAATGCAGCAAGTCAAGAGAGTAGTGGTGTAAGGGTTGTAGTTGTTGATGGAAGAAAAGAAGATGGCAGATATCAGGCTATTCGGTGTCACGGCAGGAGGTGATTATTTATAATGGGAAGGAAAGGGGGGACCAAGGCAACCGCAAATCACGACACTTGACTGGGCGAACGTGAACCTTGGAAGCTGGCTTGTTTCAGCGTCCTTCTACGTAGTCTAGTTACAGCTACCACACAAAGAAACGCTCGGCTAACTGGGATAACAAAGCTTATTCCGTGTATCCTGTCTTTCCTGACTCGATGCGCTGGGTGAGTGAGCAACTGACTGACTGAAGAAGTGGGATGCCTGGTCGCTATCTTATCTGCTGTAGTTAGTCAGTGTGTGATGTCACGGTGTCTATGAGAGTATGAGTCAGTAAATGATGCCTGACTGAATGCGCAAAGAGAACCTGGCCATTGCACGATATTGCGCATTCCCTGGGAATACAGCCCTTATGATAATATCTATCGTGTCGACAGATTCCAATCGTTCTTTGCGAAAAGAATGACTTGCAGACGATGACGCACTTCTTGGCGTCTGTCGCGGGGTCATCACGTGGCTCGGATGCCCCAGGCCCCCGCCTTCTGGGCTGTTCAGGTCATCCGAGTTTCCCGCATGCAAGTCATAGTTAACGTTAACTACAACATTGGCTTGACTAATATCTATCGAGTGCTCATTTACAGCTGAAACGGAGTCAATTGGAGTATTCATGGCCATGCTCATGATCCTGACACGGATTTACGAATCAGGCGACCTGGCAGCAATAGACTATCATACTTCTGCCTCTGCTCGCTCAAGCTATACACCAACGTACCCTTTGTCCTTGCGATCATCCCGAGACGGCATCTTCAAACCGTGCATACCCTTGTAGTCAGGGCTTTCCGGCTGCTTCCAATCTCTCAGGGTCTCGCTATCTTCCAGACTGTAGACTTCTACTCCTAGAGGACGGCACGTTGCGGCCATATCGCCTCCTTCCTTTCCTTCCCAGCCCCACTGCGAAAGATCGCCTAGCATACATCAGCATTGTATCAACTAGCATTCACCCACTGAGCCCATACTTACCTCCCGGACACGCTGAAAGCGCGCAGAGTACGTCGACTTCGGCAAAGAATTCAAAATACTCCCCAGGTCGTGCGGGTGATGCCTCCATGAAGTACTTTCCTTGCTCATCCAATCCAGTCACTTGAAACACGTTGAGAACGTCGTGTACATCGAGCTCCGTCAAGCCAAAAGGTAGCACTGCGCGAGTCAAATTCGAATGGCAGTGAAAATCGAAGGTTTCTCCGCCCATGAGCAAGTTTACGTACGGATCACAGCGTGTCCCTAGTAAATCGTGGACCCGGCCACCCCATTGAGTTGTTCCAAAGCCTTTTCCTTCGATCTTTTTACCTTCCGTGTCTAGAACGTTATGCAATTGGCCGCCAGCTAGAGAATCTCCAGTGATAGTCACTAATGGTCGTAGATATGGAAGGTTGGACCATAGGCGGTCGCCAACCGAGACATGCGAGCTGTGAATCTGACGGGTGCGCGCCGCCCACATCCGTTCTCGAGGATTATTCGCATTCCAGATATTGAGATCTCCCACCTGTGGTCCCTCTGGCGTCGTCAATCTGCACACTTGACCTGCACGAACCAACCATGCCTGTCCAGAACATGGCCCAATCGTGAATTTCGTCTCCAGTTTGCGAACAGACGGCTCGACTGCCGAGGCTGCAATTCTCCTATAGACTGGTGAATATGCATGAACAGTAGACGTGGGGGGCGCAGTATACGCCGGTGGTGGCTGTCGGGGAGATCTGGAAATCATAGCAGGTCGATTGAAGAGTACGAAATGATATACCTGAACTATGAGATTGTTACATTTTCGAAGACGTTTGTGGCCGGAAGAAGGTTTCCAAGTGAACTTTGTTGATTTGTCGCTTTGTAAGAGTAAGACGATCGAAGCTCATTGGTAGGCGGCTGAAGCCGCTTTCCTAATAAGTATTAGCGTAATCCGATGTCCAAGCTTTCTCTTCCGCGGACTGGAAGAAAGTTGTTCCGACCGATAATGAAGAAATTATTTTGATAAGTTGCACGACTGGGTGATTTTGCAGAGGCTCGTTCCAGCACATCCATTCCATTTTCGTTCGCTGCAGCTTGGAAGAGGTTTTCGGACGGCAACTGTCGTCCTAATCTTCCCTCAAGATGGACGATCAGAAGAATCGAGCTCATCACAAGTCGAAGGAGAAAAAGAAATATGAAGGTATGCGGTTCATTATAGAGACTTCTTTTTTCACTGGCCTACTTTATTCCACCGGATCAATGGAATCATTGAACTGACAGATTGCTTGTTGAATTCAGGTCAGAATCCGAAAGCTTTTGCTTTTTCGAATCCTGGGAAGGGTAAAAGACAGGCTGCAAGGTCCCATGAGCTCAAAGAAAAACGTCTACATGTGCCTCTCGTCGATCGCCTTCCAGAGGAGGCACCGCCCATCATCGTTACGGTTGTTGGGCCTCCTGGAGTCGGCAAAACTACACTTATCAAATCATTAATAAGACGGTATTCGAAACAAACGTTAAGTTCTCCGACGGGTCCTCTCACGGTCGTTACATCGAAGCGCCGACGCTTGACGTTTCTAGAATGTCCTTCAGATTCGTTGGCCAGCATGATCGATGTCGCCAAAATTGCAGATATAGTGTTGCTGATGATTGACGGCAACTACGGTTTTGAGATGGAGACTATGGAGTTCTTAAACGTCCTCGCTTCCAGCGGTATGCCTGGTAACGTCTTTGGTATTCTCACCCATCTTGACTTGTTCAAGAAACAGAGCACATTACAAGCAGCGAAGAAACGTTTGAAACATCGTTTCTGGAGTGAATTATATCAGGGCGCAAAATTGTTTTATCTATCTGGAGTCGTCAATGGCCGGTACCCCGATCGTGAAATCCACAATCTATCTCGATTTTTGTCCGTGATGAAGAACCCACGCCCACTTGTGTGGCGCAATTCTCATCCTTACGCTCTCGCCGATCGATTCCTTGACATCACACCGCCCACTGAGATTGAAAAGGACGAGAAATGCGATCGTACAATCGCATTGTATGGCTACTTGCGTGGAACCAATTTTCCCGCTCAAGGTGCTCGTGTCCATGTTCCTGGTGTCGGCGATCTTACAGTCTCTGCCATTGAATCCTTACCTGACCCTTGTCCTACACCTTATATGGATCAGCAAATAGCGAAAGCGACGGGCAAAGGTGGAAGGAAAAGGTTGGGAGAAAAGCAGAAATTGTTGTTCGCTCCGATGTCGGATGTTGGTGGTGTTTTAATTGATAAGGATGCCGTTTACATCGATGTCAAATTCGCGACCTTCAACCGGGATTTGGATGAAGACGATGAGGACAGGGGCCTAGGAGAACAACTTGTAATGGGTTTGCAAAATGAACGTAGACTGCTCGGAGAGGCTGGAGATGGTCTCCAGCTGTTCAAGGGAGGTGGAGCAATCTCAAAAGTGGACACTGAAACAGACACCGGCCGAAAAGAAAGGCGACATGTTCGGACAATGGATGATACTGGCTACGTTTCACAAGAAGAAGATGAAGGATTTGAAAGCGGAGATGCAGAAGATGATGAAGAGGAGATGGAAGCAGACTTGGATAATGAGGATTTTGACGACGGAGAGTCCGGCGATGACGAAGGCGAATTCGAAGCACCGTCGGACTTGACTCGACATGTTCGTGAGAAGCAGAATGGTGATGTCAAAGGTAAAGAGGGTGATATCGCTTTTGCAGACAGCGATTCAGATCTTGGATCCATTTCTTCTGTGGAAGATCAAGAGTTTGATGACCCCGAAGACGATGAGGATATATCAGAGGACGATGAAGACGGTGCAGTACGGTGGAAGAGCAATCTATTGGACAATGCCAAAGCTCTTCATGGGAAGAAGCCTGCATACCGCGTCATTGACCTTACTCGCATGCTTTATGACGAATCCATCTCACCTACCGAGGTGATAGCCAGATGGAAAGGCGAAGATAAAGAGCAAGATTCAGAAGATATAGAGGACGAGGAAGAAGATTTCTTCAAAAAGACCAACGCTGAAAAGGAAGAAGAATGGGAAGATCGAACAATTCCCAACTTCGACTACGCGGAGCTAGAGAAGAAATGGTCAGATCAAGATGCTGTCGAAGCCTTGCGTCGTCGCTTTACTACAACCAGATTAAGTGGTGGCGGCAGTGACGACGAAGATGACGAGGACGGCTCGGATGATGAGCTATCAGACGAGGGAGACGGTGCTTTTGAGGATCTTGAGACCGGCGAAGTCTTCAATGGTTTTGATGAAGGTTCAGGAGATGACGAAGGAAGCAACGCCGAGGAAAAAGGCGAAGGTGAAGTGGACCTTGAAGCCGAGCGAGAGCGAAACGCCAAGAGGAAAGAAGAGCTTAAGTTGCGGTTTGAAGAAGAAGACCGAGAGGGCTTTGCTAACGCCAGGAACGGTGATCGAAACGAAGGCAAGGACGATAATGAGTTTGGAGAAGATGATTGGTATGACGCTCAAAAGGCGCATCTAAAAAAACAATTGGACATCAACCACGCCGAATTTGAGTCTCTTGACGCTATCTCTCGTGCTCGAGCAGAAGGTTTCCGAGCCGGTACCTATGCGCGTATTGTCTTGGAGAAGGTACCATGTGAATTTTCAACCAAGTTCAATCCCCGATATCCAGTCCTTGTTGGTGGGCTGGCACCAACAGAAGAACGTTTCGGCTACGTACAAGTGCGCATCAAACGACACCGATGGCACAAGAAAATCCTCAAGACCAACGATCCACTTATTTTCTCTCTTGGCTGGCGTCGCTTCCAGAGTCTACCTATCTACAGTATATCAGACTCACGTACTCGCAACCGCATGTTGAAGTACACTCCGGAGCACATGCACTGTTTTGGAACCTTTTATGGGCCTCTCGTAGCTCCCAACACTGGTTTCTGTTGTGTGCAGTCTTTTTCAAACAAAATTTCCGGTTTCCGAATCGCTGCCACTGGGGTCGTTCTCAACGTAGACGAGAGTACGGAGATTGTGAAGAAACTCAAACTCACCGGTTATCCATACAAGATCTTCCGCAATACTGCCTTTATTCGTGACATGTTCAATTCTTCGCTGGAAATTGCCAAGTTCGAGGGTGCCGCCATTCGCACAGTGTCTGGTATCCGTGGTCAGATCAAGAGAGCCCTCAGCAAACCCGAGGGTCATTTCCGAGCGACTTTCGAAGACAAGATTCTGATGAGCGATATCGTCTTTCTCCGTGCCTGGTTTCCAATAAAGCCTCATCGATTCTACAATCCCGTCACGAACTTGTTAGATATCGATGAAAGCGCACCCGATGAAAATGGATGGCAGGGTATGCGTTTGACGGGCGAGGTCCGCAGAGCCGAAGGAATCCCTACGCCCCTTGAAAAGGATTCAAAGTACAAACCAATCGAACGTGCCACGCGCCATTTCAATCCTCTCCGTGTCCCTCGACAGCTCGCCAAGGACTTACCTTACAAATCTCAAATTACTCAAATGCGACCCCGCAAGGAGCAGACCTACATGCAGAAGCGCGCCGTTGTTCTAGGCGGAGAGGAGAAGAAAGCACGCGACCTCATGCAGAAACTCAGTACCTTGAACAACGAAAAGAGAGCCAAACGTGCCGCGGCACAGGAGGAGCGCCGAAAGGGGTACCGCGCCAAAGTGGCAGAGAACTTGGCCAAGAAAGCCGAGCGCGAGAAACGTGAGAAGAGCGAGTATTGGAGACAAGAGGGCAAGAAACGGAAAAACACCGAGGGAGATTCAGGCGGTGGTAAGAAGCGCAAGTGAGCGTTGACATAAGTTCATGCATTTTTTGGCGTTCATTAGTCTGGTTTGCTTGTCTTTGTATGACACAAAAAGTTTGCAACATACCATCTATCCATGTGTATATAAATATAGACAATTCGATTCCCAGTCGCCATTTCGATTTACACCAAACTCACACAGATTTCTACAACTAGCATTAGTTTATGCCTAAAATATAAGGCGCTACAGTCCACGTGACCCGCGACAAGGACGCGTTTCTCCGGCCATAATCTTCCAGTTCATTCAACAACCGATTCAACAACGCAGTTCGTCTTCTGATGTTCCCCTTTTATTGATTGATAATGTCCCCACAGATATAGTTCACCCTGAACCCCTCCTTGATTACCTAGGTAGCTAATTCAATTTATGCTGACCTCTTCTTGGCTTTCTCGTAGTAGGCGCACAGCACCCATCTCACCAACCGCCAAACACAATGAAATCTATTTCAGTCATTCTCTCTCGGTCCTGACTCGCAAGATACAGGAATATCTGCTCCACCGATGCTTGAGGACATTATCGAATTCTCCCGTCTTTCAGTTGTCCTTCATTTCTGTGCGCGGTGAAGAACGTCGGGCATTGCCTTCAGGACTCAACTGATGGTGTCGGATATTATCCAGTCTTTGTGCGTCAAGTATTCAGGGGTAAATGGTAGATATGCGTCTTCAGTAGTATATATAGTCAGCAGTAGGCTGCGTAATCTATAAAATGTCTCTGCTCTCCTACCTAGGACCCCTTCCTGTGAAAAACCTCAAGGCTTTTCTACACAGATATTTTTTCCACAATCAGTGACTGGCAATCTGTTTAGTCATCAGAATCTACTGTGGAAAAGATTCGTAGAGCTGCCTAGAATATAATCGATTGCGGATGGTTTGGGTTAGACTGGCAATCGCGTGCAATTCGGGCGGCTGGTAACTGCCTGCAATGCCATGCCGCATATGCAGCAGTCCATGTGCCCAAACGACTCAGGAACTTTCAAACACCGTGGACTTCGATTGTGTTCATTCTTTGCATGAGGATTTGCCCGGACTCATCATATTCTGAAGACCATTGCGCTGTCCACGGATATCGAGCGGATAAGGCTTATTGCTGGCTCTTATTGCTGGCTCATAGAGACCCCGAATCGCGTCCCGCGTTTTCCATTGCGATGGATGCGAGCATTCTCGCCGCAAAGGCGCCAGCCATGTCAACAGAGGACATCCCTGGCCAACAACAACACAAAATACACGTCACAGCCGGCGACTCCGGGATTTCAAGGGATACAAAGATTCATGGAAAGCCATGGCCGCAGTCAGCGCATGCAGAACCGCTTAGCAATGGCTCCTTGCGAGGCCAAGCGGCGAGTCCCCCCAAGTCTCGAATTGACACACAACCACCACCTAGTCGAGGGCACAAAAGGAGCGCAACCGGCGAGATAAAACTGGCTGCGTACGAGAATCAGATTTCCACGCGACTCTCCAATGGATTTAGGGCTCACTCAAGAACAACCAGCCTGGACTCTACGGGAAACAAAATTGCCGAGGTGAGAAATTGATTTCAAAGCATGCTAAGTCAAAGGGAATCTTACTGACTAGAGTGTCGATAGCTATCTGCCCAACTTCGAGCTCGTCTATCGTATGCGGCCGCCAAGGTAGAACAAAGTCGGCAATTAGGACCGCAAGGAGAGAACGTTTCGCAGGGAAGTATACCCGGCGTGCAAAACACGATACAATCGGCACAAGAACTTCGTCAACCGCATAACAAGCCCTTAGGACCGACATTCCATCATGTGTCCAACTCGAATATGAAAGGGTCGACTGGTCAAGCCGGCGCAAACGCAGGAACGCAGTCGTTACCCATGTCACAAACTCCCAAGCTTGCACCACCAGTCGATATCATCACAGGAGATAGACTGAAGACTGTGCGGCGACGACCCAACCTCAATGAAGCCGATGATTTGGATTCTCATACTTCAACGCCACGACATCGCCGTTATCATTCGGAGCAAGAAGGAAAGACGTTTTTTGCTGCCAGGTCTAGATTGGCTGGAGCGGCCGATACAACACCATTGCGTCTCAAGACCAATATACAAGCTGTCAACTCTTTAATGTCGAGTAATCGGTCGCCCTTGAAGCGAAGAACACCCTCTCAGAACGCACTTATGGAGAAGGATGCCATAGAAACACTTCTGTTTATGTCGAGCCCAGAGAATTCCGGCTACCATTCCGGCTCTCGAGCAAGAAAGTCCAGTATGAGCGTCAGCATTGAAGCTCAGATGGCAGCCAGTACGCATAATTCGTCACAAGGGAGCAACACATCTGGGGCCCAGCAAATGCCGCCGTTTAACTTTCTTGATAACGCCGTAATGCGGACCGCAATTCCTGTGCCAGTGGCTGGTCATCATTCTGTTGGCTTGGAAGCACAGGCAGGCGATGAGATTGACAGGCTCTTAGATCAAATGGAAGTCGACAGGGACGGCGAGGTCGGGTCACATCTGATATCTTATGATTTCAATCTTGGGGTCGGTGACCAAAGTCGGTCTTACCAATTCGGCAATACGAACAGATGATGGTCTATGATGCCCAATCATCGCATAGTGAGACCTTCGTTCAGGCTCTTCCGATTGTCAATTGGTCTCGAAGGGTCCACGACGGCGGTCTGGGTGTTTTATGGGCAAGTGAATCGCTGTTTGATAGTCATTACGGCAGCTGCAGCAAGCATTCCAGTCCATATCGGTTGAGCAGGTTTCGAGTCGATGATCTGAAGGCGCAGACCTAAGCTTTGAAAATCACATTTCATTCTGGGCACTAAAGCTACAAGAAAAAAAGATATACAAATTGCTCGATGCAAACGCTCCAAAAAAATCATGCAAATGAGTCTGAAACTGGTACGATCGGGTTGAATAGAGAAGAGAGAAGAAGGAAAATGGTTTGGCCGATGAAAGAAAGGGTACTGTACATTGCATCTGCTACATGCTCGCTCGCCAAACGCAACACACAGTGTTCACTGTTCACCGTTGCTCCCGTTGCTTACCCATCAAACAGGAGGGGATAAGTTTGACTACAAGAGGAACTACCCTTGGATGCATCTAGCTGCCTTTGTGCGTCTTCCAGTTCCTCTTTGAGACGCTTGATCTCTTTTTTGGCAGCTTGGTAAGCATCCTCGATTTCCTCAAGTTGTCCAGGCTTAATCTGACGACCTGTGAGGCTGTCTCTATAGCGACATCGCTGTCCATACTTTTCACAGAGCGAGCACGAGGGGTATTTGTGGTCGCATGGCTGTTTTAGCTTGTTGCAGCGGCGGCATGCCATGCGAGGAGGCTTATAGTCTGTGGCCTTTCCCGGAAGTTCGAGGTCGTCATCTGAAATATTGTCATCCCCAGAGTAAAACTCGTTGTCGAAGGGGTCCCACCCCTCTGGTGCAGTTTCGCGCACGACTCCCACCCCCACGTGCTGGCGAGGATTCAGTTGTCTTGGCTTTTTGATTTCTGTTGCTGTTCCTGCAGTACCGGATGCTGACGATGGTTTCTCTGAGTCTACTGTCGGAGGTACAGATTGTCCCTCAGGGACAGAAGGCATTGTGGCCTCGGATCGGCTTCTCCTCTGGTAATAGTGCTTCTTTGGGGTGACATTACTCTTTAAATGCGTAAATAATGTCGAGACACCTTCAGGGCACCGTGCCCTGGGACGGACGCTGCCGGGACCTTTGCCTTTCATGGCATTCTGAGCTTTTTGCTCTTCATGCCGGCGCATGTGTCGGTATCGAGCATTTTCATTCCCACTGTTTCGGAAATACTTGGGTCGAATCGATTCGTTCCATTCGAATTTTCGATCGGTTGGTTCCTCAATCAGACGCCTCTTATGACGAGAGCTTTGCTGAAGAGGGTCACAGTCCGTCAGACTTTCCTCTTCATCTTCAGGACTACGTGTTCGCTTCATTGGTGCGGTACCAAGGGCCCTATCCCCCTGGACGGTGCTCTCACTCCGATCACGATTTCCTGTGAATTTGAAGCATATTAGCAACCATGATAGCGGCAGCAACGGTAGAAATTTACCTGTCCCCCTCGGCTGACGCTTTGTACCTTTATCACTACGTATCTTCCTCGGTTTCGGGATCTCTTTTGCTTCATCAGCCACAGTACAAGTCAAGAACAAGAGTTTTGTGTCCGATGCTTACCTGGTTTGCTGAAGGCGTTATTACTAGCAACCCCCAACGTATCCCCGGCCATAGGTCCTGAAAAGGGATACTCAATAGGGAAGGATGGGCTAGCGTTCAAGGCACCTGACACATAGGGATCCACGACTGGTGGATAGAAACTCCCTGGGATTTCTTGGAAATCAGAAATGTTCTGTGCTGGATGCTGGTATCCAAATTGGTAAGGATTCTGATAACCAGGTTGGTACGGATTCTGATATTCAGGTCGATAAGGATTCTGATCCAGTATTAGCTGATAGTTATCTGACAACCAACCGGGACCAGGCGCGTATTCGGCATTCATATCGAAGTTGAGGCTGGAGGGATTATTTGGATACTCAAAGTTCGCGAGAGTGTCGTTAGACGATTGGAAAAGATCACTGCTCTCATTCCATTCGTCCTGTACTGGGTCCATGCCCTCCACCGGGTGGTCTTCTAGCCATGAATCGAAATTGAACTCTATAAACTGCTGCTCCTGTTCGTCCGAATCTGGATTTGGGACGTTCGATTGTTCGGGTCTATGGACGAGGTCGTCCTGGTACGCGTAGTCATCTGGCTGGGATGACATGGTGAAGAGACCATGAAGGAGGAGTTGGGATCAAATTCAAGGAGTAGGAGGGAATGGCCGGTGTCTGGGAAAGAAATGAATAATGATTCGAAAATGGGAGGTTTTTTCCCAGTGAAAAGAGAGTATGCAAGAGATGGGGTGGATTTTTTGGAAGTTGGAATATGGATTCTGGATGTTTGTGGTGGAGGGGAGAGGGAAAAGGACTGAGTCCTCAAACTCCTCTTAAATTGCGATGCTGGGCGCTGACCAAAATGGAAAAATGGGTTTTTGGCACACTTGTGCTCATTGACTATGACAAGCGGATAGTGTTTGGCAAGAGAATTTGTAAACACTACTCCTTTGTTTACATGACCAGCAGCCCTAAAACATCACTATCATGAGCTCTTACTAGGGAATTCTCCATCAGATTTTGCCAGAAACAGCATCAATTTTCTACCTAGCTTGAGAGACTAGGTTTGGTGATTTGAAAATCCTAACAGAGCTCTTGAAGTCTGAGTGAAAGGTTCATCATGATCCAGGCCATGAACAATCTATGCTTGTTACATTTAGTGAAGGCTTTTCTGGCCTCATTGTATAGCCATTGTCCAGGCTGTTCAAAAGTCCTATTGACATGATTCTCATCATGCGCCCTGCCTGTGTTGATTGATATAGAAATGCTCTGGCAATAAATTTCATACAATGCTAGACATTCGAACAATACCTATGTGAAGCTTCTTACTTACCAAATCTAGGCGCTCATTGGATAAAGGGCATTGTCATCGATCTCTTCGACGGGTATCTTTACCCAAAGCTAACATCGACAGTCCGACTGGACCCTGACAATGATCGTCAAAAGCGACAGGGTATCGTCGTCCACGTGGTGACGAGTGGAGTGGAGCCCGAAGAAACACAATCATGAGGTCCCCGAGCTTCGTCGTCAATGTGTGGGAATCACGACATGTTCTTATCTTCGGCAAATAGAAAGAAAGAAAAAGAAATACCCCGGCCCCGAAATTGTGGCATATCTATCTTGGGGAATAAACTGCGGTGTTGCCCCGGCGGTCGTTAGTCGAATAATGATGCTATCGTGCGAATTATTTAAGCCACGAGGAGCTGGGACTCCAGGCAACTAATGCAGATCATTTTTAAGCGCTTTTCCTATTGGCTCTCTCGAGTCGTCATTCCAGGATGTATCATGTATGGCGAATTCCATAATCCGCTGTCCAAGGAGGACTCCCTAGGATAACTACTAGACAAGAATCTTACTTTTATATTCAATTTTCTACTATATACTGCCCATATCTCGAGGATCAAGAAAATGGAATGGTGTCTGATATTTCCCCACCAGATGGGCACAACATTTGAACGAATCTAAACTCCATTCCAGATGAAAAGCGTCAGTTGTATGTATATATGCTTGTAAGATGATCGATCGATCGATCGACCAAGTTTGACGGATGTAATACTGCTGTGCACGTATCGACGAGTCAAATCGAATGCGTAGTAAATCAACATGACTTGGGAAGCAAGCCCTAACATCCCGAAAAGGGCAATTGATGCCGCACAGAAAATACAAAAGAAGAAGTGGGTCCAGATAAACTCGCATTGCCGTGGCCCGTCGAGGATCAACCATGGAAACATTGCATGCAATGCAATACGTACTTCCAAATCAGGAAATGAGCTCAACCAATTTGAACCAAAATCCCAGCAAATTTGTCCAGATTTGTTTAGATGTATTTTACTTGTTGACTGCGAAAAATTGAACGAGGATTCGAGGAAGAGGGCTTGCTCCATCCATTTCCCCAGGTCTCCACCAGCGGAGCCGCATTGGGTCCCCGCCATATTCCTCCTGGAGCAAGGGACAAATAAAAGCAGGGAAGATGAAAGGAAATAATGCTGTACTGTATTTCCCCGGTGAACTCTCCAAGCAAAATACATTCACCGCATGAACTTACTGGATTTGCTTATCAGTGAGTCACGATTTCATTTGCCAGTGACGTAAAACAAAGCCATCATTGTATATGTTTGATTGGCCTCTTTGCGCGTTTCCCAGGCACGTCCCATAATAGACATTACACAAGAGATACTTTCGAGGGATCTGGTGATTATCTCGAAATTTTGATTGGGCCCTCGACCTCCCTCGGTCTCATTTACCTCATCTGTCAAACGGCCATTCTCCGGCACTGACTCGATTGTTTCACAATTCTTTCCAGATTAGTCAGTCTTCTGCTCATTCGATTGCCTGGAGTATGGCGGTTATATCAGTCAGTGGATTCCTGGGCCTTTCCTCTGAGTTACTTCGTCGATAATAGTATTGTACGATGGCTAGACGCTGTTGATTCTCGGTTTGACAATTCTGAGAGAAGGAAATTTGAGAGACGAGATTGTGCTAAGAAAGTATAGCAGGTACGACATTTACATACGCAACACTGCCAGCCCCTTCTTTCACATTCTCAATCACTTCATATTCTGCGGCACAAGTTCTATCCAGTATCCGTTCTATGCAAAGAGTATTATATCAGCCGTGTCCGGAGAGAGACGACGGAATCCACAAAATCAAAAGAGACGACAAAAAAAAACTTACCGGATCTTCAACAAACCCTATCTGCGAAAGCAAATACTTATAATTCTCATGCAACTCTCCAACACCAACACCCAACTCCGCACTCTCCCACTCCGAAATAGGCACATTCTCCCTCTCCGCATACCCCACGTCCTTCAGCACCTTCACTCCATTCTCTTTCAACCTCTTCAGCGCCGCAGGAACATCCGGCACCGTAAACCCAACGTGCCCAAACCCCAACCACGGCGCCACATTCCCGTTCTGCAATTTGAACTCCTCCCGGGACAACTTCTCCGTTCCGTGAACATGCACCAATTCAATCATGCCCTTCGTCTTGGTCAGGATCTCGTTCGGAACGGTGTTTTGCGCATATAGTTTTGGGTCTGCGCGCTCGGCTTCGGTTTGTGGATGACCCAAGTAATATACTGAGCATGGACCGGCGTTCATTGCGAAGATGGTGCGGAGACCCATGAGGTCAACGTAGAAATGCAAGGATTCGCTGGGATCCCGGATTCGGATCATGAGATGATTCAAGTGGAAGCCCTCCGTGGTGTTGCGGGGAACTGCAGGGTCGAAGCCATGACCGCCTGGGAGGAATGTTCCCACTGGTAGAGGAGGGAGGGGAGAAGGGAAGGAATTTGGCACAGGTGTCATTTTGTATTACCGACCTTGAGCTAGGTAGGTATGACCGTGGAAATCTATGTACCTGGCACTGGCAATTATGTCGATTTGTCGAGCATTGATATGGGGAAGATATACCCCCTGAAGATGCATACACACCTAACTAGATATAGCTAGGAAATCACGTGGAATTAGAAACAATTGGGAGCTATGCAAGTAGATATGAAGAAAATATAAACTCAAGATTTTGTACTAATAATACAGTGTGTAGGTGACTAATTCCATGATGCATCGTAGAAAAAAAAGAAATGGAATACCACTCCTGAACTATATGATCGGATGGTCTATCGTAATCCTATATCATTACAATCCAATTCCCCAACTATCCTCATCATCTGCAACATCGTAGTCGACTTCGCCCATGTTCTCATGGCCATTTGTACCTCCGGCGCCTTCCATCGTAGAATCTTCGCCCTCTTTCTCTGCCGGGGTGAACGCGCCTGTGCTAGCAGGGGTGGACACGGGGGGGTTGGGGACCCAAGATAGTTCGATTTTACCAACAGACGGGATCTCTACCGGGCCAAACATAAGCTTTTCTGCAATGTAGCGCTCTTTGAATGCGACGACTAGAGAATCAGAGCGGTCGGGGTTGGGCTCAATAGATTCGTATTCACCGACACCCTCGGAAATAGTCAGCACAGAGTACAATCCATGTAGGAAAATAAATTGAACACTTACAATGAGATACTGCCGTAAAGCCTCATCCTTTTCAGAATTGAAATCAACCCCAGAAATGGCAACTCGCTTAGGCCGGTTGTCTAAACGTAAAACTCCACCACGTCCACCACCGCGAGGAGCACCACGGCCGCGATATGATCCTCTGTATGAGCCGCGGAACGAAGGATCAAAGCCACGTCCCCGTCCACGATTACCGCCAAATCCTCCTCGTCCGCGCCCTCTAAAGGATTGAACACTACTTTCCGGATCGATTCCCAGACTCTTAGCCTCAGCTTCTAATGCTGCAAGCTGTGCGCGCAAGGACTTGGTCTGTTCGCTAACATTTTCATCGCCAGCTACCGCATTGCCATCCTCTTTATTTCCAGCTTCACCCGCTGAGGCATCTCCGAGCCGTTTGAGCAGCTTAGCCTTCTCCTCTTGCTGCTTCTTCATGAGCTCCTCGCGTTGTTTTTCAAGAGCAAGCCGAGCTTCTTCTGCCTCCTTGCGTTTTTTCATTCTCTCCTCGTGCAATCTCTGCGCCTCGGCTTGTTGTTTCTCGAACTCTTCTCTATCGAACATGGGCGTGTCCTGGTCTCCTGCGGCTGACTGACCATTCGCTCCAGGCTTATTTTGAGACTTGTGCCAGTATACCTTCACGAAACGGTTGTCAAAGATGGCCTTAGGGCTTGACCATGCCCGACGAGCGGCCTCATGATCCTCAAATTTGATGACCGCCAGGCTTTTCTTGAACCCCTGCATGTTGATTTCGGCAATGGTGCCGAACTCTGAGAAGTAATCACGAATCACTTGCTCTTGGTATTTATCTTCGGGAATGTTTTCAACAACAACCGTGGTATTTGTCTTGTCGTCACTGGGTCCAACGTGCGAAAAATCGGAACGCCCACCTCGGCCTCTCGAAGAGAAGCCACCACGATCACCGCGACCCCTTCCTCGGCCACGCCCTCGGTCTGATCCCCTCGCGCCATCCTTGCCTCCTTGTACATCGAAAATGGTGGCATTAGTAGGATCGTACTCTTTTTTACTATTAGCAGGAAGAAAACACAACAGAGACAAGTTACAACTCACCATCATTACCCGAAGGAACAGTAACAGGCCCTTGCCCATGTTTGTAGGGGCATGCAGCTCCCATATAGCAGATACCATTGGTCTCATAAAATGGGCAAGGCTCATTCGACTTTGCTTGGTCGCCACCTTGTTGTCCTGGTACCGGCATCGGGGGGAGACCCGGCATCTGAGGGAATCCCATGCTTTGTAAGGCCATCATTGCAGCCATTGGATCATTTTGATCGAACCCTGGAAAATTGGGTGGCATCGGAGGAAACCCGGGCATGCCTTGCTGGAATTGATTAGGAAGAGGAGCAACGTCTCTTCCTCGACCATTCATCCGATCGCCACGTCCAAGAGCACCGCGCCGTGTACGCGGGGCTTTGAATGACCTTCCGCCTCGTTGCGCATCACCCTGTTGATTATCTTGCTGAAACCCTTCATTGAATGTGCGCTTGCGCGAGTTTTCACCATTTCCCCAAGCAGCATCCTGAGACGAAGCCTGTGGCACAAAGTTCTGGGCTGCGGGATTGAAAGCTGCAGGTTGTTGAAAGGGAGAAGCAGTAGGGACAGTAACGGGCGGGACTTGAGCTTGCTGTGTGGCGACAGGAACAGGAGCAGGGGCAGGAGGTTGAGTTTTAGGTCCGTATTTAGCGAAGATTTCATCGACAAACTGAACAGTATCTGGAGATATCATTTTAGTGAGAAAAAGCTCCCGAAAATTAGCAAACGACACGACTAACTCTCTTTCAAGAAATCTTCCAAGTTTTCAATAGACGCTTGACGGATTTCCTCATCTGGCGCATCGGATCGAATAAGTGCAAGAACATAATCGGCCAAGACGTCGGAATCAGCGTCGGAGCTAGATTGACAGAGAAATATCAAACGTAAGCCTCGACCTATTGTAGAAACGCGACTCCGCACGTAACTAACAGACGCGCAAAGGGGCGAGATACTTACATATCCTCCAATCTCTTGACCACCCAAGTCTTCACATTTGCAGCTTCTTCCTCTGTGAATTTCATGGCGCACTCGTCGCTCGGAAAGCTAGACGCTATCCTATGTGCCGATATGTAGCGATATTGACTTGTAGGAGCAAGAGAGAATCCTTGCACAGAATCGTGGTCGAGTCTAGCAGTACGGACTGAGGCCGTTCAAAAGATGGTCGAACAGCAGTTGATACGGCGAAGAATGAATCATGTACACATAATTCGAAGACGCTAGGTAACGATTCAGCTTCAATTATCGACGGTTTGATACGAGCAGGAGATGATGAAAGCTTGACCTTCTTGGACCTGAAAGTTTTACGCGGTAGAAAATCATAGCTATGGTCACGTGATTTATTAGCAAGTAATATTACATCTACGGAGGAGAAACTTATCGAGGAACTCGACTCTTACGTTGCCGGAATTGTCTCAAGAGCATTTAGAAGCTCCGTACGTATATCTGCAATGGAAACTCCTCTTGTGAGTGCAATATTTATATTGTTCATTTCTTCTCATCTCTGCTTTTTGGAAAAAACAACAAAAATTTTCAAAAAATCACTCATCACATAACAAAAGGAAATAGCAAACTACGACCCTCCAGTCTGTATTCTACTGATTTAAATCCCATTCCCAGTGACCGAACTGCATCATACAGGAGGCGGGCGCTTTATTCATCAAGGTTAACATTGGTATCATATCATGTCTCGCCTATTACCCGTTCAGGCATCTGGATTCGTCATACTCGTAACAATTGGCGCCCAGTTGTCGTCAAGGCGAGATTAGTCCGACTAACGTCCTGTATAATGTTTTACAGCTTGTCATAGTACTAAGAAAAAAATTAGCATCAGTCATAAAACCAGGGTTTCTGCAAATATAATGACTTACGTTGTCATATCCAGGAACTTGTTCCTTGAGACCCTTGCGCTTACGAGTCTCAGCAATGATCTGACCAGGCTTGGTGGTGGGATCAAGAGGAGATCCACCAGGAAGGATAGCCCAGTGATCGAAGACAGATTGAGGGAAGGCCTGTCCACCGGTGGCAGCGCGGAGATCTCCGTTGAAACCGAAAGACTCGTTGACAGGCATGTAGGCCTTGACAGTGAAGAGAGGAGTACCAACACGCTGCTCCTCAGTGTAGACGTGACCACGGCGACGAGTGAGGACACCGTAGATACCACCCATAGCCTGCTCGGGAACTTGGATTTCGACGTTGAAGATAGGCTCCAAAAGACCGGGCTCGGCGAGGAGAGTAGCGGCGTAGAGCACACGACGAGCAGTGGGGATAATCTGACCACCACCACGGTGGATAGCATCAGCGTGGAGGGTAACGTCCATCACGTTGAAGCGAACGGAACGCATAGGCTCCTCAGCAATAGGACCTTCACGGGTAGCCCACTGGAAACCAGAAACGAAAGAATCCTTGATTTCGTTCAAGTACTGGACAGCCTTGGTCTGGTCAACGAGCAAGTTGGCACCGGTGGTGTCAGGACCGAAAGCCCAGATCTTACGGGCATCGGTAACATCCCAGCCGTAGTCATCAGCAAGGACACGAGCACGGGCCTTGAAGTCGTCACGAGGAGTGATCTTGCCGCCCTCGATGGCCTGGGAGACCTCCTCGGTAAGAGGCTCAGCCTCGACGTAGAGACGGTTGTGCTTGTTGGGAGACTTGGACAAAGCAGTCATGCTGGACTTGCCACCAACAGTCTCACGGTACTGGGTGACAGGGTCAGAGATACGGAGGGGAACACCAGCGTGGTCTTCCTCAAGATCCTTCAAGCAAATTTCCAAGTGAAGTTCACCAGCACCGGCAACGACGTGCTCACCGGACTCGTTGATAGAGACCTGGACACAAGGATCGGACTTGGAGAGACGCTTGAGACCTTCGACAAGCTTGGGCAGATCGTTGGCGTTCTTGACCTCGACGGAGCGACGCACGACAGGGGAGACGGAGAACTTCATGACCTTCAAGTTGTGGGCAGTCTCAGAGGTGGTGAGGGTACCAGACTTGAGCAAGAACTGATCAACACCGACGAGACCGACGATGTTACCAGCGGGCACATCCTCGATGGGCTCGACGAAACGACCCATCATGAGAATGGTACGCTGGATAGCCTTGATGGACAAGTCCTCCTTCTTACCAGGGGTATAGTTGGGACCCTGGATACGGACCTTAAGACCGGACTTGACGATACCGGAGAAGACACGACCGAAAGCGAAGAAACGACCCTTGTCGGAGGTGGGCACCATCTTGGAGACGTAAAGCATGAGAGGTCCCTTGGGGTTGCAGTCACGGATGGAAATGCAAGCCTCGTCATCAGTAGGACCCTCGTACAAGGTCTCGGCACGGTATTTCTGGGCAGTAACGGGGGAAGGAAGGTGAAGAACCATCATCTCCATGAGAGCGTCAGCAGCAGGCAAGAACTTGCGCATGACAACCTTCAAGAGAGCCTTGCCCTCGAGGTCCTTCTCTTCGGTAGCAAGCTTGATCTCAAGCTTCTCGACGAGAGTGGCGATCTCTTCCTTCTTGTTGTGGGTGATAGCAGCGAACACCTTGAAGATAGGGTCCAAGATGAACTGGTTGAAGGCACGCTCAAGAGGCTTGCCCTCGTATGTGTCGGACTTGGTCCACTTCTTGGTCTTGGGGTTGAAGAAGTTGTCGCCCTGTAATATAGACGTTAATAACCATGATAATTGGTGGATATCGGTAAAGAGATAATTACCCAGAGACGCTCCATCATCTTCTTGCGGTCAACACCGAACTTCTTGGCGTACTTGACAGCGAATTGGCGGACGGTGAAAGCCCATCCGTGAAGACCGGAACCGAAAGCGACGGTACCACGGTCGGGGTAGACCTGGACATCACCGAGGGCCTTGTCGAAGTAGGTAGCGATGATGACGTTGACAGACTCGATGGTACGGGAGAAAGACTGGTAGAGATCTTCCTTGGAAACCTGGAGTTCGAGAAGGGCACGGTCGACCTTGTTGATGATAACGACGGGCTTAATACGCTCACCGAGAGCCTGACGAAGGACGGTCTCGGTTTGCACGCAAACACCCTCGACGGTGTCGACGACGACCAAAGCACCGTCAGTGACACGGAGAGCAGCAGTGACCTCGGAAGAGAAGTCAACGTGACCGGGCGAGTCGATCAAGTTGATCAAGAACTCGTTACCATCAACCTTTTGAGGGATATCCTTGAGATCCTCCTCATCGGGCAAATGGGCATAAAGAGAGATGGCAGTGGACTTGATGGTGATACCACGCTCCTGTTCATCTGCACGCGTATCCGTAAACCGGGCTTCACCGGCCTTGGCGGCAGAGATGATACCAGCACGCTGGACGAGGGAGTCGGTCAAGGTGGACTTTCCGTGATCGACTATTTAGACCATACGATTAGTCTTAGATTTCCCAGCCATGATACAAATGTTTTCGAGTTGCCTTACCGTGAGCAATGACGGACATGTTACGGATGTTGGCCGGACGGTCCATCAAGGCCCGGATCTGTAATCATCTATAGTCAGCATTGTGTGAGGAGAGCGGGTGATTCAGCCTGTCTCATGCGAGGGTTAGGCTTTGCAGTCGAGCTTAGACGAACCTCTTCGATGGTGAAGCTAAAAGACAAGACGTTAGCATGGAGTTCATCGCATAGGTATCAAGGTATCAAAAATGCTCGAAGTGATCATCGAGAGAACACTTCCTGAAGATACCACCAGCATATCGAGGCCACTGTGAACGGGGGTGGTGACTTACTGAACCATTTTGGCGACTTTTTTTTATCAACGGCCTTGGAGGCGGGGTTGTGCGATTAGAAAAGATAAAAACAACACACAGGTTGATCAGGACCGAGGACTTGCTCGACCTGACTGCTCTGAGGAGAGAGAGAACCTGTCTGCGCTGCTCCTACGGGTGGTTAAGAGAGCTGGAGGGATGGAGGAGAGGGAAGAGGAGGGAAAGAGAGAAGAAAAAGGATTGAGAAAAAAAGCGAGACAGAGAGGGGAGGAGCGATGGGCTTAAGTGGGGAAACACCGGCACCGTCTGCCTGGCCAGCAACAGGATTGGGATTGTCCCGCCTACGAAGACGCTTTTCTCTATTTGTAATATTCTAGTTGATGATTCTTGCATTTTGTTATATTTAATTGTTTCTATCTGGCTCGAAGTGAGGACTGTATGGAAGTAAGTACAGCGAGGAAGAAGGTACAGTATGCAACCCGTAACCATTGACTGACAGGTTAACTATTTGTGCGGGAGCAGCATTATTAATCCCGTTCACAGAGAAAAATTTTGCCCCTCGTCTATTCCCACGTAAATTACATCGGCCCCTCCATAGTGCGCCAATCGCAGTGCGACATCCCCGCTAGCTGCCTTGCTACTGATCATAATATGGAGAGTGTATACTACATGATTATCCATTGGAAATATTTCTTAGTGACATCAACGAGTTATCTAAGGGGTTAGGGTTAGGGTTTTCTCAATCCACCGGAGCTGCCCTTCTCGACCTATGCATAGGCTAGTTTGGTGGTCTATTCTCGCATATACAAAACCTATGGCTACAATATTTTGTTATACATGATTATATAAAAATTTGCTCATTTGAATTTATTCAAATCTAAGCGCGTAAAGGTTCTGAGAGGTCCACAGGTGCCTGGGTAGCATTAAATGCCTTGGATGTTGGAAATTCAGCTTTGTCTATCAATGGTTTCAATGTTGGTACAGTCTAATATAGACATTCAATGCAGCTCATGATATAAGTACAGCGAGGAATACAACTAGACCCTAGGCGCTGCCTTTCTCCACTTCAAGATTGCCTCGACTTGCATCCCCTGTTTCTAATAAGTCTCATCAACTAACAACCTGAGAAAAAAGGACAATATCAAAACTCACCATCCAGGTAGGCAGCTCATCTGGCAGCAGTGTCAAGTGATCTTGGTCTATCACCAAAAGTCGGGTCTGGTTGGTCCCAAGCCAATTTGGGAAAAGAGAAGTTTCCACCGTGTGGTTGATATAAGGGATGGAATTTCTCGTAAATCCCAGGCTGTAGGTGCCTGCATATGCGAGGTTATGTTTCGCTGCCTCCGCCATTTCTTTGTCGGATCCTAAATGATATGCCACTTTATTAAACTTCTCAGATCCGGGCTGCATTAGATGTGCCGACATGTATCCATCAGGACTGTATGTGAGGAAGCCCGTTGCCTTCGAGCTCAACGGATATCGAGTGATAGTCACAGGTCCGTGGATTTTGAGCTCGTACGATTCAAGATGCCAGGTCCCTACAAGCTTCTCGCGAATGGCTGAGATATCCGGTTCTTCTTCCGTGTCATTATTTTCATAGATATGGTGTACGTGGATTGGAGATTCAATGAACCGATTCGTGATGTTGACCAGTGTAAAAACCAGGCCCAGCAACAAGATCGCGAACCATCTCCAGCTTGACCCATCAATTGCCATTGCGGAGGTTTGAGACGAGTTGCAATTTTCAATACGAATAGAACATGAAATCAATATGTTAATATTTACAGTGCAATGCTGAGCAGAGACGTTTACTTCTAAGCCGCCATACGGAGCCATTTCAACGGTTCTTGCATTTTCTGTCTCCAGGGAACGACTAGTTGTCCAATGAAATTTACTCGCCGAAAGAACCTGATACGAAGCTGTCCAAGTAAGCACCGCCTGGGGAGTATGATGGCGGCGCTCTCTCTTAGCTAACAGCTTAGTTTCGCAGCATTCAAGACACATTGGATCAAATTTGCAGCATTCAAAATTCTGTCGGCCAGAATTATAGTGCTAACATTCTATTTGACAATTCGGGCGAAAAGAGCTACCTCGTCATATATTGAAAAAGGCCGAGTCCTCGGCGACATTTCCTGATACTCGTACTTCCCTCCACCAGTCGCCACATCAACACTGACCCAAATGCAAACATACAATTTTGCATACTCAATTTATACGGCCGTATTCGTTTAGGTCGATGAACAGGATTAGGAGACTTTGCCGAACCAACCCCTGTCCGAATACCCCTGCGGGCGTATGTGCGTTGTAAATATAGCCGACATTTTCTCGGATTATATATGCGGTCTGCAATGGAATTCCTGCGGTCATTAGTTGCTGATATTTCTCAGAGAAGCTAGGTTCAGACCCCTGGCGTGAACAATGTGACCATATACTTTCTTGGTCGGGCAACGATTATGTAGACGAGAGTTCCTCCGAAGGTGAGCTCTTTATCTCGTGTCACGGCCGTATGTACCAGTCTTCTGCTTTTATTGTTTTCGTTTGTGATTCAGTTTTGGTGAATGTGTAAGTGTATTTGCTTCTAACTACCTCGCGGATAAAGAAACTGCGCCATAGATTGGGTCTTCTCGGTATAATCTGAGAATTAATGGACAAAAGACTGTCCGAAGAACACACTGCCATCCTCTATCGTATTATCCGAGTAGTCTTTAGGGATTGACCTAGATAATTTTCTATTTCAAGGTTCCTTTTGCCTGCCCGGGTGTTCTTTTGCACCTATGTAGCTGCTTGTGTGGAGATATATATATCCTGCCAATTGTGCTTCATTCGGGCCTTCCAACATATAGGTAAAGTCAAGCTTAAAGATTTGCAATGTCCAAAATTCAAAATATCAAATTTGAGTAATTTTGTTACACCAGAGAGTTTCCTGGGCATGGGCGTACTGTGTACAACATACGGATATTGATGTTCCCCTGCCGATAAAGCAGGGTCACATATAAACAAGAACAACTCTATCGCAACGGCGAAACTCAACTTGTTTGCTTTTATACTATCAGTGACAATGTATAAAATTTGTTCTCAGTCATGGAGTTGTATTAATTGGACTGTACATTCGCATTGAGGTTAACCCTAACCGGACCCAACGAGTCCCATCCAAAAAAATGACTAAATAAAAAACGTATGCCAGTGGTGATCATAACGGCAAACCTGTTTTATTTTCCATCCAGCGTTTCACCAGGCTTCAAGAATCCGACTTTAACGGGGTGAAAAGGTGTCACCACAATGCCACACTTCAGTACTGGCGGTCCACCACCAGTGCAATCGACAATGCGGTCAAAAGTCTGGAGGAGCCGAACAAGTGTATAGCCCATCTCCATAACAGCAAAATTCTGTCCGATGCAGATCCGGGGGCCACCGCTAAATGGGATTAGCTGCCAGCTCTTCGGGCTCCAGTTCTCCCAGCGTTCTGGCACCCACGACAGCGGATCTGGAAACGACTCCGACTCTGGTGGGTAAAGATCACGACGACGGTGCATGACAAGAGCAGAGTATATGACAGAGGTACCAGCACGAACCCCTACAGGGTCAAGGCCGTCGGGTCCACCACCACGAGGAAGGACTGTGTCCTGAAGTGCTTGTCTGGTGGCAAATGGCATGGTAGCGTACAGACGCTGTGTCTCGTTGATTATGTACTGAAGATACTTCATGTCCTTGACTTCTTGGTACGTTGGCCGGCGCGTGCTACCGATTCTTTCCAAGATGATGTTACGGAGCTTCATTACCACCCTAGGGTTGCGAGCGAGCTCGAAGAAGATCCAGGTCATCGAAGACGCAGTAGTGTCACTACCAGCAAACAATACGCTTGTCAACTCGTCTCTGATTATTTTCCGGTCCTGAGTCCAGTCGGACAAGGCATGAAGAAGCGTGTCCTGCTTGGTCTCGTGGTTTCCGGAAGGCAGAGCCAATGCCTTGGTCAAAAACGGTTCCATATACTGGTCAAGACGTTTGATATTCTCAAAGTAAGTCTTCTTTGGTATGGCCCAAGAAAGTGGTCTATCTGAGTTAGCTCGACAACAGAAAATGTTATTTTATTGCAGATAAGAATAGAAGCCATACCCAGCGCGCATGATGACACTTTGTACCCTCTGGACTTCATTGAACGCTTCGGTGAATCCGTTCAATTGATTTTCCAGACTTCCTACTTGTGAACCCAACAGGAACTCGGAGATTGCATCCAACGTATAACGAAAAATAAGGTCATCAATCTCAACTACGTTGTTGTTAACGAGAATTGGGATTAACCGTTGCACATTCCTCTCATAGAGATCCAGATCGACAACCCGACTTTTCTCAAAAAAAGGACGCATGATTTGACGGGCACCGTGCCACTTCTCACCGTCAACACTGAGAATGCCATCGCCGAGGAAATGCTTGAAATTGTTGTACAGGATTTGCCCCTTTCCCCAACTCTTGAAGTCGGTTGCTAACATAGCTTTTATATTCTCGGGATCTGCAGTGAGGATCATGCGTTGGCCGTCCATTATATTCACTTCTGCAGTGTATGATCCGCGCGCAGTACAACCGGTGTCCTCAAATATGGATTCCCAGAACTCAAGGACAGTGTTATTTCGCCATGTCTTGATAGCATTCCAGAAAAACCCGAGACCTTGGTAAATGTGAGCCGATTGTCCTTCCGGCCAGGGAGTAAGTACAGAGGAACGTATAACTCACCCCATGGGCCTCTGATCTCGACAGAAGGAGAAAGAGCACCCAAACGTAGGGCACCACGGACGCTGCTCCATCTTTTAACGTAAATTGACAAGACGAAAATAACAATGGAACCAACGAGAAATTTCCAAGATGAAACTATGTTGCTAGCAGTAATATCCATTGTAAATGAGATGTCCGTTTCAGCAACACTACGTCGTGAAGAGCTTTAACAATAACGCGAATGACCCCCAGAGCTGAGGTATACGGGAATGTACGGAATCGTATTTAGATCAATGTTCTGTTTAAAAGGCGGCTGGATATAGCAGTTCTCTTGCCAATGGGAATGACTGGACAGATCATGCATTATCTCCATCTCAAACAAATGAGAACCTCTGAAGCCTTCCTCGGTCATATTTTAGAACAGGGTCCCTAGTTTACTATTTTAGTATCAATACAAGCTGTGCAGATGAATTAGAAGGATGTCTGACAGGGGCCGGGGCATGAAATATAGGCACACTTCGGCCCCTTAAGGCAATAACACGAGTTAAATCTCCGAACGAACAGTGCGTAGAAAAAAAGGCTCTTATCGTTCATATTCTTTATAAGTTGCATTCGAGGTAGGATTATACTGAGTGTTGCAGCATTTGCTGATCCTAGTGAAAAGCTGGTTATTAGCGAAGCAAGTGTTCGGATGTTGACAGGAGAACAACAAAGGAGATATCAATGAAGCAAATAACAAGTCTGATTGTATAGTTACCGATTAGGAAGAGAAGTTCACAGCGGGTGCATGAACGCATACGTCTCCAGAGCCCAAAGGGCGTTCGTGCATAACGCCTCCTAAAATGTCGCCGAGGACCAGGGTCCACAGAAGCTTATCGAGTACGCAAACGCCAGCCATGGCATGCATTCTGCTTGAAAAGCAATTTATCACATCTCAGATTAGAGAATCTGGTCCAATTCCCACGTGGGAACGTGCATAGCCAAGTTATTACGGTGGGGATAATCGAATTGACTTACTTCTAGCTTCTAGTATAGGTAAAGAACGATGTCGCCGGCGAGGCTTTACTGCCTAGACGGCCATTTTCAGATCCCTGCGTGGCTGGCGTTAGTAGGATAATGTTTTGACCCTTTTTTTATAGTTGAACATCATGTAGAACTCAGGCTTCCTGGATGTCTAGAGTATAAAGGTGAGAAAGTCCCGTCATAGAAAGGTCTGTCTGCTGTCAATTCCATCTCATATATTGTATTTTAAACCGCGTTTGGAGACCTATATGGTAACATCGTTTGTTACTATGTCTCATCCACATATACAAGACCCAGCTGCGTTTGCTGCGCATTATGGGGACAAGACAATGCCCATTGCAATTGTCGGTGTCGCTGGTCGCTTCCCTGGAGATGCCTCCAATCCGGACAAGTTGTGGGAACTTTTGTCCAATGGAAGGAGTGCATTGTCTGAAATCCCTAAGGATCGATTCAATATCGATGCATTCTATCATCCTCATGCCGAGAGGGCAGGCAGCCAGAACTTCCGGGGAGCACATTTCATGAACCGGGCTCCGGAAGCCTTTGATGCACCTTTCTTTTCGATCACCCCTAACGAAGCTAAGGCAATGGACCCGCAACAGCGAATGTGTCTAGAGGTGGCTTATGAAGCATTGGAAAATGGTATGTTTCGAGTTTTATAACAGGCGAAAGGTAAACTAATAGTCCGTCACTTATAGCTGGCATACCCATGGAATCCGTCGTTGGCTCTGACGCGTCGTGCTATGTCGGATGCTTCACTCAAGACTACAATAATATGATGTCTCATGATTCAGAGAATCTACCTGCATACTTCCCTACCGGCGTTGCTCCGTCGTGTCTATCCAACCGAGTGTCTTGGTTCTATGACTTGCACGGACCAAGTATGACAGTCGATACGGCATGTTCATCATCGCTTGTTGCCCTCCATTTAGCTTGCCAGAGTATCCGAGCTGGGGAGGCAAACATGTCCTTGGTTGGAGGCGTGAACTTCATGTGCACCCCGGAATATAACACCACGATGTCCACGTTACATTTCCTCACGCCAGACAGCAAGTGTCAAAGTTTCGATAAGAAGGGCAATGGCTACGCTCGTGGTGAAGGTGCTTCCTTCATTGTCTTGAAGCCATTGAATATTGCCATCAAGGATAACGATATCATTCGAGGTGTCATTCGTAACACTGGCAGCAACCAAGACGGAAATACTCCAGGCATTACTCTACCTTCTTCTGAAGCCCAAGCCAGCCTTATCCGCAAAGTTTACAAGGAGGCAGGCCTAGATCTTGCTGATACAGGATATTTTGAAGCACATGTAGGTTTCCACAAACATATCAATCTCACATGGTGATGTAGACCAAGCTGACAACTATTAGGGAACTGGAACAGCGGCTGGTGATCCTATTGAGACAAGTGCATTGGGTGCCACTATAGGAAAAGCTCGCCCGAGTGACAAACCGCTTTGGGTTGGATCTATCAAGGCAAACATTGGTCATTTGGAAGGTGCAAGTGGTCTGGCAGGTCTCACTAAGGCAGTATACGTCTTGGAAAAAGGTCTCATCCCTCCACAGGTTTGGTTGGAAGAAATAAACCCTCGTATCAAGACGGAAGAATGGAACCTAGCTATTCCACGCGAGCCCACTCCTTGGCCTTACAAAGGTCTTCGACGAGTTAGTATCAACTCGTTCGGTTTCGGGGGTGCAAATGCCCACGCCGTTATCGATGATGCCTACCACTACATGAAAACACGCGGCATCAATGGTCATCACAACACAGAAATCCTAGACATCGACGAACCTATTTCAGACGAGGCTTCTGACTCTGGCGTGTCTATATCGCCCCCGGAGACTGTTTCTTCCACGTCAGATGATTACAGCCTTGTATACGGAAAGCTCTCCAATTCCGCACCAAAATTGATCGTCTGGTCAGCCCATGAACAAAATGGAGTGCAAAGAATTTCTGAAGGCTATAAAAACTACTTGAAGTCAAAAGTAGAAAACCTATCATCCACAGAGGAACAGGTATTAGTGGATCGTTTCTCTTACACTACTGCTGAACGACGCAGTATCCTACCATGGAAGTCTTTCGCCATAGGCTCCTTGGTAACTGAGATCATTGACAGTTTGAACTCTGTTCCCAAGCCCATTAGGTCTTCTAGAGTGCCAAAGTTGGCATTTGTTTTCACGGGTCAGGGTGCGCAACATTTCGCCATGGGGAGAGAGTTGCTCGGCTATGAGGTATATGCTGACAGTGTTCGGGATGCCAGTGTCTACCTCACTTCCATAGGCTGCACATGGTCTGCTGAAGCTGAGCTGCTAAAAGACGAGGCCGCATCTCAAATCAATGATCCTGCATACAGTCAGCCACTTTGCACAGTAGTTCAAGTTGCGCTGGTGGATCTCCTGAGGCGCTGGGGCATCACACCAGCTGCAGTCGTGGGCCACTCCAGTGGTGAAATCGCTGCTGCATATGCCAAAGGGGCCATCACTCGTGAAGACGCTTGGGCAATTGCTTACCACCGTGGTAGACTTTCTGCGCTACTCCCGTCTTTGTCCTCGGCCAAAGGAGGAATGCTTGCTGCTGGTGTCGGTGAAGAAGATGCTCAATCATATGTCGCGAAGGCAAGCAAAGGTAAGGCGGTAGTGGCTTGCATGAACAGTCCATCCAGCGTGACAATTTCTGGTGACGTTGCCGCTATTTTGGAAATCGAGGAAATGTTGAAAGCAGATGGAGTATTTGCTAGACAACTGAAATTGGAAACTGCCTATCATTCGCCACATATGAACGCTATATCGGAGCTCTACTTGCAGTCTATTCAGAATATTAAGACTCTTGCGGAGGACACAAATGGCCCCAAGATGTTCTCTAGCGTGACAGGCGAATTGATCGAGAGCTCATCGTTAGGGCCATCGTACTGGGTTTCCAATATGCTGAGCCCCGTCAAATTTTCCGCTGCCGCGAAAGAGCTCATTGAACACTCTGATAACCGGAGAAAGAAACGCGCCAGTGCCAAGCCGTACGTTGATATCCTCGTAGAGATCGGTCCTCACGGTGCACTTCAAGGGCCAATCAAGCAAATACTTGGTGCCGCGAAGGCTGAATGCACAACATTCTCCATTCTGAGCAGAGGGCAAGATGCCGCACATATGGCTTTACAAGGTGTTGGTCGCCTATTTCAGCATGGATACCCAATCAACATCGCTGCTGCGAACATCCAGAGGAAGAGTGCCGCATCAAACAGAAGCGTCCTTCCAGACCTACCACCTTTCCCATGGAACCATACCAACAAATACTGGCACGAGTCGGCAGTGTCTTACAACTATCGATTCAAGAAAGTTCCCAGGAAAGATCTCCTTGGTATGTTGGACAACGAAGGAAATTCATCAGAGATCCGTTGGCGCAACTTCTTCCGGCTATCTGAGAATCCTTGGATTGAGGATCACTCCGTTCACAACACTTTGCTTTATCCCGCCGCAGGTATGATGGTTATGGCAATTGAAGCTGCTGCTCAAATCGCGGATCCTGCCCACCCTGTTGATGGATATGAACTTCGTGATGTGGTGGTTGGAAATGCTCTTATCGTACCTCGTGATGAGGATGGTGTAGAGACTATGTTCCATCTCCGTCCATGGCGTACCGGCACTCAGAGTATTGATTCCTCCTGGTATGAATTCGTCATCTATTCACGACCCGGAAAGGAAGCATGGTCACACAATTGCACGGGTCTGTTGAGGGTCAGGTACAAGACTGAACTTGAAAATCCAGTATTTCGCAACGAGGTGGCGCTGGCAAAATGTTTCCACCGGGAGAGACATCAGCAAGCACTGCTTGAATCAAAAACACCCGAAACGCCAAAGAGCTTCTACGATCATCAGTTCGAGATTGGCCTCCAGTTGGGTGACACTTTCCGGAATTTGATTGAGATCAACAAGGGGGACAATCAGAGCGCTTGTGCTATACAAATTCCAGACATGGCAAGCACCATGCCAAAGAACTTTATACACGACCACGTTATTCACCCCTGTACTCTCGATGCCATTGTCCAGACCTTGCTTCCAACTGTCGAAGGTACTGTTGAAAAAATGAAAGTTGCCGCTATTCCAACTTACATTGAGAGGCTCTTTGTTTCCTCTGATCTCTCATCAAAGCCCGGAGATGTGTTGCGGACCTACAGTGTTGCAGGATATACTGGATTGAAAGAGGCAGAAGCCTCTGTCTACGCCTCCACTGAGAACTGGGAGAAGCCCCTCGTTGTGTTGGAGCGTATTCGTGCTACACGACTTTCAGCGTTGACAGATATGGCTACTTTGAGCGAGTCCAAAGCGAATCTTCGCAAGATAGCAGGTGAATTCCGCTGGAAAGAAGACATCCTGAATGTGAACAACGCCGAGATCCAGACTTTATGCCAAAACAGCCCCCTTCTAACACTTACTGGACTTGCCGCACATAAAAATCCTGCCATGAGAATACTTGAAATAGGTGCCAAAGATGGCGAGACGACACAGAAGCTTCTTGCAGCGCTTGCTGCAAATGACGGAGAAACTACTCCCTGGTACAAATCGTACATTGCTACAGATTGTGAGGAAAGTGCTCTGAGCAAGCTGAAAGACAAGTTAAGTGCCTACAGTCCTTATGTCGACTGTAAAGTCCTCGACATTGGTCAAGACCTACTTTCTCAAGGATTTCAAGAAGCGGATTACGATTACATTATTATCTCTGAGCTATCAGCAGCACAGTCTGCCGATGATGCAATTGCAAATATCCGAAAATTGATCAAGACTGGAGGGAAGCTCGTTGTTTCTGGTAGCGCAACACCTGCCCTTACTTCTGAATCGTGGGCAGAAAAGCTTCAAGCTAATGACTTCACTGGTGTTGACTGTCTTTGGCCAACTGCTGCGGATGAAGCATCATCGCCATTTGGTCTCCTCTTGTCCTCCGTGACACCCAGAAAAACTCTACCTGGTGACATATTACTCATTGAGTCGAATAGCCCAAGTTCGGAAGCGAGCGAACTTGCCGTTCAACTAACTAGCAGCCTTCAATCTTCTGGAGTTGCAGTTTCCAGCGTTCGCTTCGATGCTGTGGGCGGCATGGATATGAAGGGCAAGTTTTTTATCATGCTTGCCGAATTGGAGCGATCTCTGTTATTTGACCTTGCTGCCGATGACTTTCAGACTGTGAAAAATATCATTCTCAACTCGGCCGGACTGGTCTGGGTCACACGAGGCGCAGCCATAAACTGCGAAGACCCTTCCCTGGCTTTAATCACAGGGTTGTCTCGAACTATCCGCCAGGAATATCCAGATGTTTCTTTTGCAACTCTCGATCTTGATGTGGCGGTTCCGATTGACATATTGGAAAACGCGGATTACATTCTGAAGACCATCAATGAAGTCGCTGAAGCTAAAGGTGACCGCGAATTTGCCGTTCGTAACGGTAGGATGATGATTCCTCGAGTGCACCTTGACAAAGGCACCAATGCCTTGTTGAACTCACTCTCCACCGAGCGCCCAGCAGAGCTTGCACCCTTCAAACAACCCGGTAGAGCACTAACCCTCAGCATTGGTGTTCCGGGTATGCTTGACACGCTGTTCTTCAAGGACCATGACATCTATATCCAGCCTCTCAAAGACGGTGAGGTCGAAATCGAAGTCAAAGCCTCTGGTTTGAATTTTATGGATATCATGGTGGCCATGGACCAGATCCAGGAACCTGCTGTTGGTCTTGAGTGCAGCGGTATTGTTAGCCGGGTCGGTTCTTCAGTGACTAAATTCAAACCTGGTGATCGTGTGATGACTTGGCTCCTGGGTGGATTCAGTACTTTCGCTCGAAATGCGGAGTCCATGTTCCAGCCGATTCCTGCTGATATGTCGTTTGAAATCGCTGCTTCATTGCCAATGATTTACTGTACTGCCTACCAAGCTCTTGTCGAAACTGCACGCTTGCAACCGAGTGAAAAGGTCCTTATTCATGCTGCCGCAGGTGGTGTTGGCCAGGCAGCTGTTATGATTGCAAAACACATTGGTGCTGAAATTTTTGCCACGGTGGGCTCGCAGGCCAAGAAGGATATCCTCATTCACAACTACGGAATCCCCGAGGATCATATTTTTAATAGCCGAGATCTGAGTTTCGCAGATGGGGTTATGCGATTGACTGGTGGCAAAGGCGTTGATGTGGTCTTGAATTCACTCGCAGGGGAAGGTCTACGAAAGTCATGGTTGTGCCTTGCATGGTTCGGTCGTTTCGTGGAGTTGGGCAAGAAGGATATCAGTAAGTTTACAAACTTCAAGCGAGAACTACATCTGCTAATGTCCGGGTACAGCTGAAAACTCGGGTCTCGATATGACTGTCTTCATGAAGAATGTCTCTTTTCAATCGGTTAACGTAATTGGTACCCTGCGGGAGAGCGTTCCAAGGGCATCTCGGATGTTTGAAAGGACCATGGCATATTTCCATGCTGCTAACTGTCAGCCTGTCTCACCTGTCAATGTCATGAGTTATTCTCAGATCGAGGAAGGTTTCCGGCTGGTTCAAAGCGGGAAACATATTGGCAAGGTGGTATTCAATGTTAATGACGATGACAGGGTCATGGCACTTCCAAGACCGGTAAAGCAGGCGAAATTTGATGCCAATGTCACCTACGTTCTCAGCGGTGGCTTGGGTGGTCTTGGTCGCAGCCTGTCTCAGTGGATGGTCGAACATGGCGCGCGGAATCTGGTCTTCCTATCGCGGTCTGGCAGCGCAAAGCCGGAGGCTCGAGCTCTGCTGGACAAGCTTGCGACAGAGGGTGTAAAGGCGATTGCTTATGCTTGTGATATTGGCAATGCCACACAGGTCGAAGAGGCAATTGAAAGTTGCAAAAAGGAGATGCCCCCTATCCGTGGCGTTATCCAGGCTGCTATGGCTCTCGCTGTAAGTCTCAATTCCATAACGTAACTGAATATCTTCCCTGACTTGTCGTCTCCAGGATGCTGCATTTGACCAGATGACTCCCGAGCAATGGTCACAAAGTGTGAACCCGAAAGCAGCAGGTACTTGGAATTTGCACCGCTTCCTCCCTCGTGATATGGACTTCTTCGTTATGCTCTCCTCCTCATCCGGTGTGGCTGGAAATCGTGGACAGTCCAATTATGCCGCGGGTAAGTAATTTTCCATATTAAACTCGATTTGAACAAGAAGATGTGCCTAACAATCACTCTTAGGTAACACTTTCCTCGATGCTCTTGCTCATCACCGCAGAGCCCAGGGACTTCCAGCTGTTGCCTTCGACGTTGGACCAGTCACTGGCATCGGTTATGTTGCTGAAAACTCCGAACTCATACAAAGTCTTGAGTCTCAGGGATATATTGCACTGAAGGCTGAAGAGTTCATGGCTGTGCTACAGGCATCCATAACTGGTGAAACACTGGATGAACACACCGTTCCCATACAAGTTATCACTGGTTTCTCGACAGGTGGACTTGTTGCTGCGAATGGCTGGACACAGCCTTACTATCTGGATGATGCTAAGATGTCGCACATCGTCCAGGTTGACACAGCCGGTGTTGCCTCTGAGGATGCTGGCAAGGGCTGGCAGGACCAGCTGGGCCAAGTGGCCAGTGTCAGTGCTGGTGCCGACCTTGTAGCTGCGGCTCTGGGCTCCAAATTGGCAAAGCAAATGATGGTGGCCGCAGAAGATATTGATTTGTCAAAACCTGTCAGCACGTACGGTGTCGATAGTTTGACGGCGGTAGAAATTCGTGCCTGGAGTTTCCGCGACCTCCAGGCGAACATCTCTATCTTTGATATCATGAGCAACGTCCCTATCTCTGGACTGGCTCGCACGATTGTGACAAAGTCGAAATTTGTTCCTAAGCAAGTCATTGAGGCTGATAACTAGATTGTATTTGATTGTTCTATTTTGATACACTCTCATGTTCCCAAGGTTGGCTTAGCATTCCCTAACTAGACAAATTACTTTTATTTCTCTATGCACTACCTAGGTACTACCTCTTCCCTGACTTACTATGCGGTTCCACTGCTTCGTGGTGGATTGTTAGTTTCCTAATCGGTCCTTTTAGGAAGGAGGGGGGGCACTGAGCCCGAAAAGGAAATTTGGCCCTAATCAATCAAGTCCCGGCCTCTCTTTTCTCGGGTTGTTGTCTCCTATCTGGTTTCCTCGCTTATTGCTACTCATTTCATTTTTCTTGTACGAGTAACTTCTTTCTCTCTTGAATATCAAAAGCTATGGGAATCATTCACGTCCTCTACAGTGATGATATGGGGGATACTTAAATGGATATTTCAGTTTAAATAGAGTAGCAACGCTCCGTAAGGATATATATATATATATATATATATACTGAAAATATACATAATGATGTCGAAGTATATACGAATCCGGTACATCCATGGATATTCAGCTTCAATATCTTTCCAGGGGCTCTCCTCCCCTTGTCGTACCAGTTGACCCCGTTTAGCATCGTCCAAGACAATTTGTTAGAGATATATTGTCCACTGAGTAGGTAGTACACATCATGAAACATTTTTCTTTTCTTGCAAAACGGCTAGATCTTCTACCACCCGGACAAGAACTCGCGCGCGTAGGTGCCGATGTTCATTGATAATTATGTCGGTCGATGGGATCTGGATCGGCATTTTCCACTGTCCGATAAAGCTGGACCATGCGCGCGCCGCGCAGGCACATACGCACCATACTGCTGACCAATGCAAATTCTTAAATTAGTCTCGGCGGCGACTTATTGCTTGTATTTAAGTATGCTCTCTCGACCATCCAGACTCGGAGACTTATATCTAGCACTGCCCCAACTGGGGACGGGGATATTTGCACTCTATGAGGGGTCGCGAAGGAACCTTGGAACGCGAAGCACCCATGAATCATGCATTATTAAAAGCAATCATGGTTCATAGTCAAATGCGTGTGCAAATCATGGGTGCCATGAAACAGTGCTCTTACGGCCGAGTGCGCATCCGAGCTGCAACGCCGTTCAGCCATGGCATTCTTTGTGCTATGATGCTGCGTCCCCTCTCCAGTTGTTCACTGCCCGCTTTGAATAAGTAAAGTATTCTTTCTCCTTGCGTTGTTTCTCTGGATACTGCGCTGTAGGATTCACTCGCTCATTACTTGTCTCTACCCTACAGGTCGTGGAAGCAACACAGAGTTCTCTTCAGCAGCATGTCGCCGGTCCAGCAGACTACAAATGGGAAGGCCAAATCAACACATTTTAATGACTGGCCAAATACCCAAGGAGTGAGTAGAAGCTGCATTGTTCTTAGACTTTTCTGAGTAACCGGTGATACAGTTCGATGTCCGGTATCAAGAACTCGAACCCACGGAATTGGAGATCGTAGGCACGATTCCTGCATATTGCGCCGGGGTCTTGTTTCGCAATGGTCTGGGCCCACGCGAAATCCAGACCGAGGGAAATGGAATATACAAAGTGAGCCATTGGTTCGACTGCTTGTCGCAAGTGCATCGGTTTCAAATCCACGCACCAACTGCAGAACATCCGCAAGTGCGAGTGACGCATAACTCTCGCTTGACTTGCGACGGCGTGATAGAACGCATCAAGAAAGCTGGCTTTCGGGGCGAGATAACCTTTGGCGCTAAATACGATCCATGCATGTCCCTTTTCCAGAAAGTACAGTCATTCTTCAATCCTACACACACAGATACCCCCGACGGTGTCAACATTTGCGTGACACTGTCGGCCAACTACCCCGGCTTCTCACCAACGGGCACCAAGCTTGAGCAGCCAGCGCCTAAGAATGGGGTGCAGACATTGTGCAACAAGTCTGACAATTCAACCATCCAGATGCTTGACCCTGAAACATTGGAACCAATCGGTATTGCACAACAGACAGTTTTGCATCCTTCCCTCAAGGGCCCTTTAAGTGCCGCACATGCCAAAGCAGATCCGGTTACTGGGGAGGTGTATAACTATAATCTAGACCTAGGCCGTACAGGAACTTTTCGTCTCTTTACGGTCTCGCCCTCGACGGGAAAGACGAGTATCCTTGCCACTATCAGTCATCCGGCGACGTATATACACTCTTTCTTTCTGACCCAGAACTATGTAATTCTTTGTATGTGGGGCTCTACCTTTCGCAAGGGAGGAATAACTATGTTATTCAATCACAACTTCGTCGACAGTTTGGCCGACTACGACAGCACGAAACCAGCGACGTGGTTTGTCATCGATCGTAAACCTGATGGCCGTGGACTCGTCGCGACCTACGAGTCTGAAACATTCTTCAGCTTTCATACCATCAATGCTTACGAGGAGCCCTCTTCCACAGACCCTAGCAAAACTGATATAGTGGCGGATGTCTGTGCTTATGACAGCCTCGATGTTCTCAAACGATTCTACATCAACAACCTTCTCTCCGACTCTCTAACTGCGAAGCCATTCAATGATCCATCCAACAAAAGCGCTCGTGCAGGCTATCGTCGCTTCCGTCTCCCACAACTGCCTGAAACGCCGAATACGAACCCCCTGCGCGCTTCGAAAGAGTTTGCTCTCGATAAAGGTATATGCCCCGAGTTGCCCAGTATGAACCCCCGTATGCGACAACACAAGCATCGTTACGTTTATGGTGTAACAGACAGCGGAAAGAGTACGTTTCTGGACGGTCTAGTTAAGTTTGATGTGGAAACGAAAAAATCGGTATTCTGGAGCGAACATGCCCAGACAGCCGGCGAGCCTATCTTCGTCGCCGACCCGAGTTCGGAAGAAGAAGACGCGGGGGTATTGCTGAGCGTTGTTCTAGATGGAGTGGCAGGAAAGAGCTATCTTCTAGTTCTTGACGCAAAAACTATGAATGAGGTTGGCCGTGCAAAAGTAAATGGTGCTGTTGGTTTGGGATTTCATGGGACACACGTTCCGAATGCTTAGTTGTGAGACTACTTTCTTTTAATGCACTTGTCATGATAGCAAATTGAGATATCCAATGGTATAGGATTTTACCATTTCCATCTACAAATTTAGATAGTTTTTGTGTTTCTGTTACCAATAGGGATGGACCACCAAAAGGACTAGATCCGGTTCAAATCAGCTTTCCACGCCAAAAGTTGCCATCAACCCCTGTTCACACAGCATATTTTAGCGAAAACTTACATGGTACACGTGCATGTCTAACTACCCAGCTGAGATCAGAGTTGATTAGGTAGGGCGATCTTTACTCCGACTCCATTATTAACGGCCGTAACAGTGGGGGCAGTCGTCGGCCACTTCTATGCCCTAATTACATAGTAGGAGTGCCCAGCTACTCCAGAGCTCGTAATCTATGCAGCCTGTGTGTGGCTCAAATGTGGCCGGTACAGATGCTACTATATAAGAGAACTCTCAGTGTTTCGGAGAGTCCGAGTCATTGATTGCAGGCGTATGCTATTAATCTTGAATTCTAGGGCCGTCTGCAGGCAGGCGATGTCGAAGTAGTAGAGTATCTGGCCGAAAGGCTAGAAAACTTCAAGTCAATGGAACAGTATTAAAATAAAGAGAAAATATTTATGAAGTAGATGTACGCAAAGCACGAAAACAGTTCCAATGAGCGGAAACAACAAAATGATAGCTTCCTCGCAAAGCGGGCTACTGAGCTCGTCCACGTATTTTAAAATTGCCGCGCTGATAAATATTGTAAGCGAGAGACGACTTAACTTATGACATGTCATTATGGAAACGCTGATGATAACCTTCAGGTCTCAATCCCCTTCCATGAGGTAAGACTTTGCCCAGCCGGAATCTCCGTGGAGTCTATACGAATGGATTTAAAATGAATAACAGAAATACGGGTATGACTACGTGGAACATGTCCTCGATGCTATAGAGGAGAGACCCGAAAATGCCATTGGTAAACACGGTGCTTGGTATGCGTGGCATTACATCAGTGCGACTTTCGCAATATGCGGTACGACACAAAACCCCTCTCTAGTTGTTGTTTTGACATGAATATCGGCTGAACAATGTGTTGAGCCTTCCTGAACATGCAATGGAGTCAGAGTAGCGCGCCTCGGACTGTCTATGAGAAGCTCATCTTCTGGACCATCGTCGGGATCTCATACAGCGGCGGATGCAAGTATTTCTTGATAGGTGCATATCTTCCATTGATACCGCTCTGGTATGCGACCACTTTTCAGGTGATCGGCTGGAGACTCAGCTCGCCACCGGATGCCTTCGTCGGAAACAAAGAGAAGCTGGCAAATGGCAGACATTGATGTTTATGGTCGCAGGCCAAGGATGGGAGGCGAACAAGGTCTGGTTGGAATTCCAAGGTTTACAAGGACACCTGAAATTCTATGCTATTTACACTTCCTTCGAGCTAATAATAGAGTCGTTTTAAACGTTGCTATTTGTGCTATTTCTATCATGTTTTATTATCTATTTTACACCACAAAATAATGTTATACGGTCGCCAATGAACCTTTTCAAAAAACATTAGGTCATAATAATTCTATCTATACCATGCTAGTGCACGATCTCGTCGTCTAAGATGCCGCAAACTTGCTTCTTGCTCTTAGATTCGCGCCATAGTAGTAGATGAAAATCATCCCAAAGATTCCGAGTACAGACAACCCCGCCAGAACAGTAACACCTTTTCCAATGCCCAGGTCGAGATACATGTACCGCGTAAACATGACGAATCCAGCGGCTGCCATCCCACGCGTAAAATCGTTGGCGGCAAACAGGGATGCGACGTACGTCGGATATGACAGCGGAACGTAGCAAATGACTGCCTGAAAGACAACAAACGATGACCCGGCATAAAGAACGATCCCAATGGTGGGGACAATCCAATGAATGGAGCTCCGAACCGTCCATGCAAACAAGAATAGGCCGATGGTGAGTGTAATCGATGCAGGAATTGCGGCGATGAGGCGAGATTCCTGGGTTGGTGGATGTTGAGTGTAATATGGGAACCACGAGTATTTGAGGTATGCGCCATAGATGGCTGCGCCGATCACGCACCCGATAATGATCGCAAGGAATAAAAGGCTTATAGTTTGTTGCGACATGTTGTATGCCTCAATGTAGGCAATTGGGAAGGCCTCGAAGAATGAGTAGTAGATGGCATAGACCACAGAAGTGTACACACAGATATACGCCACTGCAGGGTCCTTCACGGCAATCTCAGTTGGCTTGATGAGCGCGTCGACAAGAATGGCTTTGAAGTCCAGATTCTTCGTTTCACTCGGCGCATAGATACCGGAGTTGCCAGTAACTCGCCGCAGACGCTGCGCGCGATGCAGAAGAATAGTCGCATGAGACGTTTCGGGCAACAGAGAAATTAAAATAAAGAGGAATGGAGCCGACATAATAAGGATCTCCCATAAGGGCCACCGCCAATTGGTAGTGACTGCGTACGCTGCGAGGAGAGGTCCGATGGCTGGTCCACAATAGAAACCACCGACCCAATATATGAATCCGTAGGGGGCCGCGGACCATGAGAAAATATCTTGAATGGACGCTCCACCACTAGCTAGACACGGACTGCCGAAGAATCCTTGGAGGAATCTCAGGACAACGATAGCCGGGAAGTTGTCGATAAAGGGGAGAATGATAGAAACGATGACAAACAGGAGAAACGAAAAGACGTAAGGAGGATTGCGACCAATCATTGCAATCTCACTCAACGGTGAGAATCCCATGGGGCCAGCGGCATCTATTAAGACATCGGTTAGTTGACGTTGATGAGTGGTATTTGCAAAAAGAATACTCACACCCTACGATGTAGACTGCCAAGGTGAGCGAGACAACCTCCTCTGAAACTCCATATCTAAACATCATGAAGTCATAGCTGGGAACAAAAATAGAGGAACCGCAGTAGACGATGAACGAGTAAACCCTGTCTCTCCGTTAGTCAAAGGTTCGCTTGTGCCAGGAAACACTCTCACTTACGATATCAAGAAAGTCACCCACACTTTCTTACCAGACGACCAGTTCAGGGGGTTTTCAGGGTCATCGGATCCATACCAACCAACGAGGATGCGGTCTCCATCGTTGGATATCTCAGACCCGGAGAGCTTTTGGTCAACTTCTGGGGAGACGAGATTGCCTGTTTCCAAGTCGGCTTTCAGTTTTGATGTCTCGGGATCACGCGAGTTCTCAAATTTCTCAGGGTGGAATTCGAAGCCTGCTGATTCTTCGGGATACGTCAGAACTCGGTTGCCGGTAAGAATGCGAACGATGCTTCCCAATGTTGAGTCACGGATCAGGCTTGTCATGGCTGGCTGGTATATTTCGGAGAAGTCTATTGCCTGTGGCCAGACAAACGACAGTGGCACGAAGAAATGAAGAAGCTTACAGTAGAAGTTAAAAGGCATACACAACTGCAAGAGCTTAAGAATTAAAAGGCAGCGGACCCGGACCCTATTTGACTATAGCTAAGGATAGCCTCTTTGTTCCTCAGTTTGCTATTCGCCAATTAAATTCCGTTTGGGATTCTTTCGACCAGATATTACTATTGGAGGAGGCATGTCAGGGTACGAATTACGGCCGATAGCACTAACATGGGCTTCTTTGTTGCGGGCTCACTTTTGCCCGATACGGCAGACAACGGAGCATAGAACAGCTTTAACCCAATACAGTTAGGGCGGAATTATGTATGTTTCCGTGGTGGGGCCGGCTTGGCAGGCGCCAAATGGAACAAGTGGGTCGGGAGGCCACGACTATTGGCCAGAATGTGGCCGAACACGATGGGCTGATGGGGCGGTAGATCGCCTAAAACTACTCCACAAGCCTTGAGAGATTCAGAGCACTCCTGGCAGAAGTTAAGCTAAAAGCGTGTCGGCCATCATCCAGAGCAACGAGCAGTTGTATCCAGCGATTTGTCGATTATGATCCCTATCTTTGCGTGGTTATTGACATAAAGAGACTGTGAGGTTTCAGAAAATCTGCAATAGCCATGCGGTTCCTTTGTCTTCATGGCATGGGCACTGGTGCGTCGATCTTCGAGGCACAAATATCCATGATTCAAAGTCAACTCGTCGGGAAGCATGACTTTGTATTTCTCCAGGGCGAAGAGGAAAGTGAACCAGCCCCAGGTAACCATTTCCTTCCGATATATTCTTGGGTGGAGATTCTAAATCATGTCAAAATGTTATGACTGCGCTGGTTGACGCTGATAAATTTTGCAGGCATAGAGGCATTCTATCCCGGACCGTACCATTCATATTATAATGTGCCCACGGAGCCTCAGGTACGGGCTGCATTTGAGCTTCTAGATGAGTTCATCGAAGAGGAAGGCCCATTCGATGGTATCATAGGCTTCTCGCAGGGAGCCGCGCTCGCAGCATCTTACCTATTGCAAGACTCAAAGAAATCACCTCCTCAGCATACATTCAAGTGTGCAGTGTTTTTCTGTGCCTCGATGCCTTTCGACTTGGACTCGCCACCATTCACAGTTGGGCCAGATGGAACCTGCCGATACTCTGGCACGTCGGAGGTCATCCCGCCCACGTCCATAAGCTCGACGATTCCAGAGGCTAGCAGTGCAGGATATTCGGGCCTGTGGGACTCATCGACTCCCTTTCTCTGGCGCTATAGCAAAGACACCAAAAACGCCCGCATTGATGTTCCCACGACTCATATATACGCGTCTAACGATAGCTACTGTCAACAATCACGCAGCCTGCGTGAACTCTGCCTCTCACAGAACTTGGAGGAGTTGGAGCATCGCGGTGGCCATGACATTCCCCGCGATCGGAACACAACCAGCAAGATGGTCCAATGCATCCAAAATATGTTGCATATGGTTCTAGTGGGTTAGGATGATATCTAAGAAGCACCTCAGCCGCGTCAGTATGAGTCTGTTGCATAAGTAGTGTAACGTATTTATATGTGCTCATTTCGACTGTGTTATTTCTTATAGTGAATATATATATATGTGAGGGTGGCTTTTTGCAATGTATACAAACAACATACATTCACGCGATATGACATTTCTGCCGGAGTTCCGAGGTTGGCGCCTGCCCAGGTGGTGGCTGAGGCCCACCAGATTTATTCGCATTTGATGGGCTAGCAGAGGACTGGGAAGAGTCCACTGAAATTCGAATAACTGAAGATCTTAAAGTCTAGCGTGCCCACTATTCGGCCCCCAGTTCTCATGGCCCTTGAGCGGCGACCCCGGGCTGACCCCGGTCCCTACCCTTTGCGGGTTAGGTAGATCTACTCACAGGGTAGTATTCTGTGTTGATAAAATGACCAGAATGTCAACTTATCACGCATGGGCGCTCCCTCAACTCCAATAAACCTTGTCCGTTGGCATTACTCTCTCGCGTGATTGTGGCTAAAGAATATGTAAATAGTTCTAATCAAGGCCGGATGGCTGAGCTGTCAGCAGGGGGGTGTTCCTAGTCGTATTTGGGTTCCATCTTCCCGGTTGCTCCATAGAAGGCTTGTTGATGTAAACAATGTCATGGTATAGTTGCTTCTTAGTACTCTGATTGGTGTAAACGCTCTGTTTAAGAACATAGGAAAAGGCCAGCCTCATTCATTAGCCATAAAGGAAAGGTAGTGTTGACTGATTTATGCAAGGCACTCATGCGTGAGTCGTGCATCTAACCAGCGAGAACAGGATTTTAAAGTATAGAGATGGCACAAAGAGCGTTCGCTATTTGATGTCTTATCTCAACTCCGCATTTTACTAGGTGCTTACTATGCAGCCCCAGTCAGTCAGCCAGCCTCCTTTCCATCGGAGAACTCCAGGGCTGTTATGGACTGAACATAATCAGAGTTAAGGGTTCTGGTGCCGAGCAGAGAGCCTATCGTGGGTCATTTGTGTTCTTGTACTTATCCAAGACCAGACCTACGTGTGATGGCAGAGATATAGTGACCGACTACCTAGGTAGCATTTGCTCTCCCATTGATCCTGTCAAGAGCCATTGACCTGACCATGTCTGCCAAACCCACGCTGCAAATATTTCGAGAAGCATGCGAAGAATGCCATCAACGCAAGGTCCGCTGTGTTCCTCGAAACGGCCCTTGCGACAACTGCGTTTCGAATGGCCGGGACTGTATCTTTCGACAACGCAGTGCCATGGGCCGTCCAAGAAAGCAGAAATCAGGTCAACAGCAAAACTCTCGTCCAAGGTTGGCCGCCTCGGAGAGATTGTCAATTAGCAACGCCAAATCGACACAACAAGACAATACTACCACCATCCCTCGATCTGTCAGCCTTCGCCAATCTTCGCAGCAACCGCCCGAAGAAAACGAACATGCTTCCAACGACCTTTCAAAGGAAACAGATTCTCATATTACTCCGGCAACCGAGTCCCCTTCTTACTCCTTCAGCCAGATGGCTACCAGTTATCCTTTAAATCTACCTGATGTAGATTTTGGCTCTTGCTTTGATTTTAGCGCGGGCAATATCCCTTCTGGCAACGTGCTCAACAATGACGCTTTTGATCTATTCCTCGGACCAAAAAGCAACGACAGCAACAGTTTTTACAGTATAATTCCGGTATCCTCCACAATCCTCTTCGAGCTACGGCGGCTGTGTGATCGACTCTTCTCCGTGGATGTAGCAGAAGTGCCAACGGACTTGTCGGATATATTTAAACATGTGTCAAATTTCTGTGGTCTCATGCTCCCCAGAGTCGGCAGCATCAGCCTTACTACGCAGCGATGGGAGGAAACGCAGACCGTTGCACAACTTGTGGTGATGACTATTTCCACCGCAATGAAGTGCTACGGTAGGCTGGCCCAGAGACGCAAGAATCTCGCGGCCGGCACCCTTCAATCAAAGCCGCTCACCACGCTGGGAATCCCGCTTGACCAACCCTCCTTGAGCGAGCTGAATAACATGACATCCCTAACACATACTGCAACAACCTCTACAAACATCTTCCCGAATCCGCAAAACCAGTCTAGCATGTCCTCGTCGTCCTTCAGCCAGGAGGGCGGCATGATGAGCAACATTATTGCTTGGGCAACCTCGTCATCGAAAACCACCCACTGTGGACATGTGCCCGTTGCGATTATTCCCGATCTTACTCAGCTCAAACGACGATTGGAGGCTATCATGCATCTTACAGTAATGGACTATCATACGGCTCAGCTTCAATGGATCCTTGCACACCTAGTCGATGCTCTCGGCAGGCTTGCTGTTGCAGGGTATCAGGACTTCCCCTTAGACGAATTGGCGAGATTACAGAAAGAAGCCATTGAGCTACGAGGGGCCATTCAGAGCTTGACACAGAAAGTTAGAGAATCGTACTTTGCATGATATTACGGCCTATTGCTAGAGGTTGAACTTCCTTCATTGTTATTTTATTTATCTTTTTCTCGGAGCATATCGTCGTTTTACTTATGTATTGATATCCTGATATGTCGTTCGTGGTCGTCTTAACAATGTCTTTACTAGACCGCCAGAGACCCAGTCCATGAAGATCCATGTTGGCATTGTAGGCAGATTTGGGTCTGGAATTTATGTAAAAAGATGCTCTTGTCTGTACCTAGGTACCTAAGAGACAGGGGTCCCCAGAGGAGTATTTATATGTAGGACAGTCAGTAAAAGAGGGCAGTTCTGATACGGCGTCATCGTCCCTGATACTGAGGCAACATTACCATTGGTCCCGCTATCTCCAGCAAAGGTCTATGACTCTCATCCTCCAGGGCTCGCGTGAAAGACCCCTGCATTCTCACGTTAACGTCTTACAATACGAAAATAGCATACACTAATAGCAATTCTAGTTCCTGGTTCGCCATTATAAGACCGCCCATCTTTAGGGGCAGCAATGCCCGGGATGTATGTGAGCCCTGACAGGAATTTGCTTCGGCCAGTCTTTTCACTTTTTTCGGCCTGATGGTTCCAGTACAATACTAGTGATACCAGGGTTGATGCGAGTTGTGTTTCAGTTTCTTCACCACCACTCTCGGCACTGTGCAGCTTCAGACTCATAGAGGTCTGCCGTGGATGCTTCTTCCAATGTTGATTCTTTTTTCAGGCTCGGCATCTGCTCCATCACTCTAAGATAATTCGAGAACTTGTTGGATAGTCTCAGATGCCACAGGCACTTGTTGGACGCGCTCGGATGCCTTGGCTATTTTGCTGTATAGTGTTCGAACTGTACTGAGTTCATGCTGAATATGACATCTAAGGAAGTGACCGTAGTGGACACTGGAATGCTTCCAATCCATAAGGCCCTGGTTGGGACTTCAATGCTGCCCTCATCTACAACTTCTGCCGTAGCACGAATAGTTGAATTCGCACCGTTCGCTCCACCAAGTTCCTGCCCAAATATAACCCTGAGAAGGAAATATGAGTTAGATCCTGGTAGGGATCATTGGCCGCGCGTAGTCGGTCAATGAGTCGAAGCTGGTAATCATTGTCTGGGAAAAGTTGGTCGATTTGAAAGAGTTCTCACATGGCCGTAACATACTGTATAGCGCAGTGTCCTGTCACGAGGTGGTAGCGGGGTTGTTGGAAAGTGTGGTGATTAATTTTGATTTGTGCTCTGGCCAAATATTGTCTTGTATTGGGTAGCTTGTCTCGAGAAAGCTGAGCCCGAGGAATCATTGAATTCATATCCGGCCATCCCTCCAATATGACGGATACACAATGATACCGTATAAATCTATATAGCGCTGCCGGCATCCCAATGCGACGCCGATGTATAACAATCTTCAGATCCTGTTTCGAATCTATATAACAAAGACAGTCATACACAAACACGTGCTATGCCGCTGGTGGGTGAGCTTCTCCTCTCCGCTATCCGTTCATGGATACGCCATGACACAGATGCTCGTATATACAGCCGATTGTGCTAAGAATATCGTCCTCAGGCATGGATTTGGCGTCAACAGCGCTCATTCTTGCGTTTTCGAAAGAGTCGGTTGATATTATCTTCTTTTTCTGGTGGAAGATTTTCACTGATGGCGTAATGAGGTCTAAGCAGAGTGTTCAGTTGAAGATGCTTTCCTGCTTGAATCTTGTGGTTGGAGAGTGGGAGAGGAGATTGATTGGTTTCGGTAGCAAGAAATCTTGATAGGCAAACCAGAATATATATATGTATATATCAGGTAGCTGTTACTGAACTAAAGGAAGAGAAAAGAAAAGAGAGCAAGAATGTAGGATAGGTGGCTTTATATAAGCCTGAGCTGGCTCCTATCTATATGTAGTAACATGTGATAGGTCTGGAACATCCATCGATTGATCCAAACAACGAAGGGAGGAACAAAGATGTCTCGGATTGTTAGTTCATAACAATGTCAGTCAAACAGTCAAACAAATCAAGTAACATTGTATTGTCATTGATTACAGCCAATCAAGTTGTATATATGTGAATCAGATCAGATCAGGTATCTCTCTACTTCTTTCTAAACTTCCTTTGATATGAAGCTGGGTATATTTGCAATCAGTCTATACATGGCATACCTCTGGTATTTCCATAGGTTCTTTGAGAATCAACAATACCCTGGGTACAAGTGTTTATGAACTATTCATACGACAGCCATTTTTTGCAATGTCTAAAAGCACCTGCATGAGTCAATATACTAAATCACAATTCAGGATAGTACTCCTGTAAAACAAACCAACTCCAGACAAGTAATGCAAGATATATATGTACAAATCATGAAATAAAACATCATAAGTGAGTAGCTGCGGAGTAGAAATAACACCTCATCCAAGAATCTTGCCGTAGGCATCCGATACTTCTTTGGCAATCTCTAACAGAGTCACGATAATGATTTGATGGGTGATATTCGGCAGCCGATCACGATTCAATCCTATCCACTCAAGGGGCGGAGTTGCCTCTCCCATGTCTCGTAATTGCGGAGTCTCAATCAACGGAGGCTCTAGGGCCCGGTATACGTATTTGGATTGAGGCACATCCACGACTGCAGTTATTTTCTCGTCTTTATCATGCTGCTCAGTGTCATGATCAATGACTTCCGCTTCCTCCTGGCCATCAACACCTTCCTCGGGCACCCCTGGTTTAGGCCCCCCGCTGAAACGTACAGCTGATGGGGGTAAAGGCTTTCCAAGGCGGTCCGCCAGTGCTCGAGAGTGAGCAGCCCACATACCCCGAATGAAGCTGATTCGCGAGTAATTCCATCCCACATCAACTTTTCCCTCAAATGCACTTTTGAATACATAGTCGATTTCATTGGATGTCAAACCCTGCCATGTTTGCATGCTAGCAAGGACCCTAGGGACCTTTAAGATGGTGCCACCGCGAGAACCTGTTGCGCGTGCTGCGAATTCTGCCACCGACAGTTCTTTCATCTCAGCCGCAGTTGACCGATTGACGCTCGACAACGCCACGCGAAGCTGGCCCAATGTGAGGCCCAACGAGCTATGGATTCTGTTGTCTTCCAGAGACACTCCAAAACGTGCCTGGGCATCGAGAGCTTCCATCTTGAAAATTTGGTTATCGTAGAAAGTGCTAGGAAATGCGCCAACATTGACAACTTTCAAAGTCACAACGACATCTGTATGAAGCATCACCGGAGACTTCTCCCTATCATCTTCTCGCATTGTTTGCCGCATTGACGGGCTGCTGATAGTGGACGACGTCATCATAGACTTGCGACGGAAAAATCGTTCTATCTCCTTAAGAGAAGCTTCATAAGCCGCATGCTTATCTTGTACTAAGCGTTGCCATGTTTGAAAGAGAGCCAAAGATTGTGACGCCGTCAATGTCGTGCAAAAGACCTGGACCTTCTCGCCTTCCAGTATACTGACTAGGCGATCTTGGAAGGGCTGACGGACGTTGTACATCAAGAAATCAAACGCCACGATGTCCGCCACGAGGAACGGTTGATATTCAAATGATGCATTGGCTTGTAGCTGGCCAAACCCAATAGACGCTTGAATAAGCGGCGTCTGGCCTGATTCTGAGGACTCGTTGGGCCATTCTATAGAGGTCCGTACCCTCATCTTCTCCAGGGTGACAGAACCGCTCATTCTGCCTTTGCTCTCAATAGCCATGATGTCGAACCCACCACATAAGTTCTGCTCCAAGTTCGATGTCTTTTTTGATGAGACCCAGAAGTTCTTGATTACGAAATCGGCTTTTCCAAGTGTTTGTCCGAGGTCTAATTGAATTTGCAGCTCATCAATTGACAACACTGCATTCCAAGGGAAGGCGTCCGCTGATGCCACTTGCTGATAACGTTGGACCATCAAAGCCTGAGAGTCGGAAGGAGTTGGAGCCGGTGTTGGACCGGGGTTTGGAGATTCCTCGTCATCAGAGGGAACCCAGATTTCACGGAACAAGAGGAAGTCCTGAACTTGCTTGGCGTTGATCATTGTTCTCATCGGGCTCACCTTCAATATCGCCGAGATCCCCTTCGTTGTGCTCACGTGTTTGCTATTCATCAGCGACATTACCATTGATTCCACTTCAAAGCTGGCAGTTGACTCATTCGAGTAAACATGTTTGACTGACGCCTGGAGATTATTGCACGCAATCGATATGGCAAAGAAACGGCGTTGTTCTTGAGATTGTACTGTGTTGACAGTCATAAAGATCTCTTCAAATTGTGCGGTAGCCGCCACTCTCGCGATAGGTTGACAACTCAGACAGAACTCTTGTTTGCAGATCCGTAGACCCATATTCAGCTTGCATCGTCCAAGAATGCTTTCCGGATTGGTCGCATCAATTGAGCGGTCTTCCAGCATTTTTGGTGTCTGTAAGAGAGACGATGACGACATGTTCGTGTCGCTTTGATCGCCAACTACTTCTTTAATAGATGTCGAGATTTGTTTGATCAGAGGGACGACTGTTGGGAAGAGCGTGTTACTCGATGGGCGTACCCTTAACTCCGCATTTAATGTCAGATCGTCTATTCCGTTGTCCCCGTATTGCACTTTCAGAGCCACACCGGGGCTAGTGAGCGACGCAGTTGTTGTAGAATCACCTTGCACGTATTGTCCGTATCTACTTTCTGAAATGCGCTTCCCCGTGGCGGTAGCTACTAGGCGAGTCTGTTGATCATCAAGTTGGCGACCCAATAGAGTAAGAACGGCGCCCGCAAAGTCCACATCGACGAGTAGAGACGCCAGGCGTCTATTGCCAAATAAGCTATTACCACTAGGAGTTTGTGATGGAGACGTGGACCATATTGCATTGGCCTCGCGCAATCTTTCCGCGGCCGAGGCGATAGACTTCTGTAAGAGACTCGCTGGAAGAATGAATCCTGTGGTAGAGCGTATATCGAGAGACTTCCCCGCCGCTTGAAAGGCAAGTCGTAACTCGTCTTTGGTAAACAGATATGCCACATTGAATACAACCTCCGGCATCAAAGCAGAGTTTAAGGATCGCCTTCCTTTCTCTTGAGATTTCGGCGCAATTTGAAGCTGGGTGTCTTGAATCCGGAGTTTGGCGGAATTGTCTCCAGATGTAGAAAGGACAACTTTTTGAATGGAGAAAACCAAGTCTTCGGGCTCGAGTCCAGCTTTTAGGTGATATTTCTCATCCAAGATCCAACAAATTCGAATATTTGATAGTTCTACCGAATACATTGCCTGCAGGAACGCCAACGAATGGGATTCCTCCATGTCGACAATATTGATTTCAGGCAGTGGGCTGGATGGTCCACGACTATGGGCTCGAGCAAGTCGCCCTAAATGTTTCAATCGTCTCATGTCTTCGGACAGATCCAAGCTTCTGATGCGATTCTGTAAATGTGCCGCAATATCAATCACTAAAGATGCTGTCTCCGCATACAATTGGACATCGAATCCTTTACTGCTCAGATCATATACGCGAGCTGCTTGGTCACGCTCGGTAGACCGTGATCTTGCGCAGAAACCGATATCGAGTCCAAGGCTACCATATGGACGAGCTTGCGAACGCTCATTTTTTATCAACTCCAGGCCGATGTGAGATACGTTCACATGTAGATTTGGTGAGTCGAATTTAGCATTTTGGTCTGACGCGTCAATGTGCACCTGGGTTGAGCCAAGAATGAAGTTCATGTCGGCTGAATAATTCTTATTCTTCAAGCCTGGAGCACGAGCGTGAATAAGCCAGCCGGCCATTGTGAGACGGACATTGTAGGCCATTTCTCTTTGATGGGAGGAGCCAACTGGAGACTGCGGCGTAGGCTCTCTACGAGCCAGTATTTCACTTAAATGAAGACGAAGCTCACTGGCACTACTGGAACAGTCTGACATATAATGAGACATCTCCGGTCGTCTGACCACATCCAACAAGCTACGCAATGCACTTGCTTCCAACTTCACCCGCTCGACAGTAATGTCTGCTTTCAGGGACATTATCTCAGTTGACATGGTGCCTGATATTCTGCCATTGATTGGCGGGATGTCGATCTCAGACACGGGCCGAGACTTCTCTTTTTCCACTGCGTGGAAGATATGATGGCTTTTCTTAATGTCAAAGTCGACCTCTATTTCGTTCGCAATATCCGACGAGATGGACATGCGAGCCACTTTCCCGTCAATCGAATATATCAAGGACGGCAGTAAGCGGAAATTGAGCTGATAATCTTCCAAGAACAGAGCAACATGGAATTGGTGGTCGCGCGCCATCTCCTGTTTCGCTTCAAGAGGCTTGGACGGTGGAACTGCTTGCGGAGACATATCAAGGCGTCGAATGAGACCACTGAGATACTTTACTTCATCCTCCACGACTCGGCTGGCGACGTGTATGAAATTGAGCGGATCTTCTTGCATGTTATAAACCAGACTGCGACAAGAGGCAGCCATTTTCCAATCGTCATTTACTTTTTTGCGACTTGGGCAAGATATATGGGAGCCATAAAAGTATGGTTGCAATACTTCCCATATCATCAGGCACTTGGATTGGCTTGAGATCTTCGTTGAACATCCCTGCCCGTTCAAAAGAATTGTTGCTTGATCCGACCGTTTCTCAATAATTGGGCTTAAGGCGAAAGAACCATTCAGGCCATATCCATGCAAGAAGAGTTCTATATTGATTCCTTCGAGGCCGATCGATCCATCGTCTGTGCCAACAAAGACATGGATTTCCGTGATTTGCGACGAGGTTTGATGTTCAGTGGTTGAAACTTGGGGTTCTGTAGAAGCAAGTTGAGTTCGCGGCATTGCCTCGGTGATGCCCTCTAATAGATCAAGGATCTCCCATCGTAGACGCAATCTGAAGCTCGCGCAATGGGAGCGAACACAGAGTGAATTTCTGTACGACGCTTTATCAATGGAAGTTTTAGAGGCGTCTTTTGCAGCTGGAGTAAAAGCGATCGCCACAACCATATCAACCACGCTGACATCACACTGTTTCGCATCAGGCTCAATGATAACATTTATATTCTTCAAGTTGCATGACAGCGTGGCCGACTTTTCAGGAGGCGTGCCAGGCGCATGGGTATCCCCCCAAATTGTCTTCATCGCATGACTCTTTTCTACATGTGCAAGGTCCCAAGGCCGCCAATTATTGAAGTCGCGGAAAACTTCATCTCTAGCATTGCTCGGACAGCGATAGCTAAGATTGAAGCAACTGGTTCTCAGCTCCCTTTGCTTGTCTAATGGTAGATTCCGATACATGTTGCGTAAGCGTGATACGATTTTCCAGGAATCGTGGAGACGAAGATGGGACTGCAACCCACGCAACACATAAGCCGGGCGTGTTACAAACAATGGGTCGGGCATACCAATGGCAGAGTCAGATATAAACCAGACTAGGAAACGTAAGCGGTCATCAGATGAAGGCATTGTTTGGAAAGAAGATGCAACGGAATCCACTATAGTTGTTGTACGTTGTACCAGACGTGCGAGCGGTGCCGCTGATTTTGTAGCATTCAGTGCGTCAAACGTGCGCACCTGAAGGTGAGAGCTGGTCTTCGAGGAAAGGACAGTCCAAAACATGATGTCTTCCATCGACAATCTGAGCTCCGCTCTATCTTGACAGGTAACAGTCTGTCCACCTATGACGCTTATTAAGACATGTTGCGCTGTGGAGTGTAGAATCATGTCTTTTCGACTATCACGGATCAAATCGTGTTCCCCTGTTTCTGACTTTGTCTGCATCGTAAGTTTGAATTGTGTGCACGACACTTGGTACTGGTCTTGCGAAGAGCATTGTGAAACATCTTCGAGCTCCTCCAGCTTATTGAAAATGGTAAAAATTGCGGATGGTACTTTGATTGAAAAGCTCGATGCGGTCTTTGGTTGCCTCTCCTTAGCTTTATGGTGTTTCACAATATCAGAAATAACGCCAACTTGGAGCGAATCAATCATGTCGGTGGGATCTCTTGTCTGCAAACCATCGACTAGAGAAGCGATCACTTGAAAGAACTCGGGCGTACAGAAGCCCTGCAGCCCCGGCTGAACCTCACAGAAGAGATCTGAGTGAGCCATTCCGTCATCACCGAAGTTTGCTATGAAGTTTTCTTCTTCTATGACGTTTCCTCTGCCTTCCGTGGACTTTGGAAGGGATGGAAGATGGCTTGAGTCCGGTCTTATCTTGTAGTAATGGAAGTGCGGCATGACCCAGGGGCTAGATGGCCCAAACATAGAACGCGGTATATCGTATGATGTAATAGTGGGATCACGGTCGTAGATTTGTCCTGCCTTCGGCGCGATCTGGGTAGCATTGCGGTATGTATTTGTTCCATGTGTATAAGAAGTTGAATCACTTTTTTGTCGAGCACTCAAATCTTGGCCGACTGAATCTGAGGAAACCCGTGGGGTGTGGCTTTGCTTGATATGTCTCGAACTTGAGCCACTAAACGACAAGAACGAGCTTTTATGGCTCAAAATTTTGCGATCACTGGGCAGGAAGTTGGGCGGTTCGATTGAATGCAGAATTTCAGCCATGGGTTCGGGCATCGAGGGAAGTGTCATAGTGGGAGGATGGATCTTAGGGTCGTCCCTTTCAGAAAAGGTGATTGCATCACTCGAGTCCAGGAACAACCATGGTGTACGATGCGTTCTTTGGTCACTAACTCTGACATGATCTTGTTGATGTTTGCGATCCTCGAAAAGATTCGATTTTCGAAACAGCATTGACAAGTTAATGTTTGTTCGAATTAGGGCGTACGTTGTCACTGAGGTTGATCTTTCGCTTTGTCTTGCAGCAGATCTGCTGTCAATTGCAGATATCATGACATCTGGTACGTCTACCGACAAGCGTTTGGAAAATCGGGATCGAGACCAATCGTTAAGCTTGAAGAGGATGAGCCCAGTAGCAAGAACAAGCGCAGTCTGATCTACCAGGACTGAGAGATGGATAGAAGCAATCTTAGCACGCAAGAAAGTGATATCATGTAAAACGAATGGGTGCAATGGTGGGAATGCGTTTTCCTCATCGTCCATGGTAAAATCCAAATTTCGAATAGCAGCACCTGCAGAACACAAAAACTGTGTACTACATTCTCCCACAATTTGACCTACATTGAAATCCCAATTGCAGACATAGGTAGGTTCGATCGGCGGAAGTCCGAATAGACGATGACCATAGACCGAGATTCCATCAATGAACAGCTGAGCGTTCGATATACTGACCTCACCATCCGACTGAATGGATTCCATTGATACTTCTGTCGGGGTAAGGTCCACTTGCAAATCCATGTAGTAGCTAGTGAACCGCAGGTCAACATCAAGAGACGTAGCGTTCAGGCGAAGACATTTAGAATGGTCGTAAATATTGGTCGGCAACAATGCACATGGGTTTTTAATGATAAGATTGAGTATCACATCCAACTCGCTATGCTTCTTGGCGGGATTAGACGTGATCTGGACGCTTTTGTTCTCGGTGGTGGCATTGGCAGCTTCTTGGAATTCTTCCAAAGTTTTAAAATGCATATCTTCTCCGAAATAGTTTTCCCTAATTTTCATGAAATAGCGAATTAAGAATCCGTAGAGGTAACATCTAGGGTCATCTGCAACAATGTCCATGGCCAGCGTATCCAAGAGAGGCGAAGCTCCAGCATTGAGAGTGTATGTCCCATTTATTGACAAATTTGAAAACCGGCCAAGAGAGTTGTCTTTGAGGAACGTATGTAGTGTATGCCACAGAGGAGTCACAAGATCGATAATGCACTCTTGCGTAACCACGTCAAAAGGAAAATTACTTTGCTCGGCTCGGAATATGTCTGACGGTATACTGACATTGGACATCAAATTCGGAACCTTCAGCACAATGAAAGTGTTATCATCAAGATCGGAAGGGTTGTTGATGATATTGGACTCGTTCACGTTTAGGTACAGACGCAGGTCGGTAAAGGAAAGCTGAACGTTGTACATAAACGGTACGAACGTGTGATAATCAGAGGTTGAGTTTGACGTCCAGTCACTGACGAGATCTGTTATCAGGAATATGTGATCTCGCAGTAAGAAAAGTTGCAAGTCATGACTGACCATGTTGAAAGACCATGTGTGGAGGGCATTCCAAACAAGAGGGTTGGAAAGATCGCAAGTGATTACCTGTCGTGCGCTTTGCCAAAGTAAACCGTGGTTGACACTTGAAGACAGTTTACAATCTCGCAGATCAAGACGAAGCTGGTTGGAGAACCCATCATTCGAAGCAACCATGTCCATGTCATAGGTCACTGTTGAGTCTTGAGAAATGCGAAATGTAAGCCAGCCAAATGGGCGAATCTCTGGACTGATATTTGCGTTTTCGCTTTCTTTGCCTCTCCATTGTCTTTTCGACTTCTGTTTCTTGAGCCTCGATGCGCTGCGGATAGCATCGGCTCGGCCTCTCCATTGCCAGTCCTTGGACTCCTCCCGTGTAGGAATCCTCAAGGTCGTTTCCTCTGTTATCTCCAAGACGAATTTGAATTTTGTGCTTCGTCTAACGTTTCCAGGTTTTAATGCTGCCACTGCTTGAGCACTTCGAAAGTTGCTTGGAAAGAAAATATTTTGTAGCCTGACACGTTCGCGGTCCGCCCATGGACCATAGTTGATAGTGCCACTTTTGATCTTCACTTCCATACCCCAGTCTGGCGAAGAGTCGCCATTTATGTTGTCAGGTGACGCCTTTCGTACTGACGAATTACATTCGTTGTTTTCTGAAGGTACCTTTCCTGGTATATCCCAAAAGTACGTTAAACTAAGCGAGGGACAATCTAGAATGGTCGAGTATCTGGCGTATTCAACAGCATTCCATCCTTCGTGGTTCTCGACTGTCTCATCCATATAGCGAGTAAGTCCAAGCCATTGGTCATTTCCTGGGAGCCCTGTATGGCTAGTTGTTGTGGTATTTGTCCATTTCTCATGGAATGATTCCACGGAACTTTGAAAATACGGGATCAAAGTACGAAGGGAGTGCCAAAATTCATGCTTTCGGCGCCGATATGCCATACGATAGCTTCTTCTTTTTGACTTACGTTCCGCTTCGTCATGGTAGAAAGGGATTATCGCCCGAGCCGACAGCAATTGCTCTTGCTTGAAGTCAGGGTTAGGTCGAATCTGAACCACTGGGTGTGAAAAGTCAAACTTGAGAAGCTGGCGGTATATGTCAAGTGGGCCGGCATCTGATGCGTCGATGGACCCAACTCCCTTGTCAAATGTCACGGTCAGCAGAGAATGAGTAGTTTCGTTTCCCGCCACAATTGCACCTTTCGTACAGTCCACTTGTATCGGCAGAAACTGTAGAAAAGCCCAAGCAGCTTCCAACGCCTCATCTTTCTGGGCGGATATATCTTGAATGGACGAGAATGCCGTGTTCATGCGATATCCTCGCGGTCTAGCAGACGGCACACTATCAGATGTTGACTCTTTTGATATGGTAGGCTTGAAGCGCGGGGAGAGATCATTCTCAGATGCTTGTCTGCCGGTGCTTGCTCCTGATGTACTTGCACGAGTATCTTCTTGCGACTCGGGAGGTGCATCTGTTGAAGGGTTGAAGCCCGAAAGTATATCATCGTAGGCTGGAGTTCGATTGTACACGAACCACTCCAGCCCAGCCAAGGTAATCGCTATCCGACAAGGAAGTTGTGTCTCGGCTTTCAAGCCACCGCTCTCCTCTATTCCGTCGGCTTGGCCATCAGCACTTGCTGATGCCGACTCTCCGTCACCACGGTCTTTTGTTCCAGGGGTTGTATATTTCCGTGTCAGGTCCAGTTTTCTAACAGTTCTCATCCAGTAGTTCCATGTTATATAACCTCGCTGAATTAGAATAGTCTCATTCACCCCATGGTATCGTATCCCCTTGAAGAAGATTCTCCCGCCAAGTAAGGAGACTTGAAGGGCCTGGATGTCCACATACGCTCGGTAGTAATGCCATGTATACGCCCGTATGCCGTAGGAAACCAAAGTCGCGATGAAACGATTAAAATAGAAGAGGAAGAACAATGTCCTGTAAAACGTGTCTTGTCAGCTGCTGTTCAGGTCTAGATCCATCGCAAGTCAATCTTACAGGATCCCGCAAACAATGAGTTCCAACAGAAAGAACCTAAAGTGGCCTATTAGCCTCTGATATACCGCGGCGGTATGGAGAATCTACCAATTGAACCGGGGCCCTGCTGTGAGAGGCTGCAAAGAAAAGGCAGACGAAGCCATAACAGCGGCTTCAACGACGATGCCGATGCGGAGTATGCATTATTGTCCCCGTATCCAGTGTGTACTGTCTGCTCCTGGATTCAATGGCGTTTCTTTAGAAATCAGCGTACGCGCGTTCATGAGATTATCCGGTGTTTATTCTCGTCATATTCTGTCTGTTGAAGAAGAGGGAAATGAAAAGGTAGAGTCCTCAAGGAAGGAAGTAGGAAGAAAGTGACCAACCATGTGGAAGGTGGTAGGTCTTAGTCGCGTCATTGGGTGGGTCTGTCTGCGGAGGAGCTCCTAGCTCCGAGTCCAAAGAATCCTCCTGCCTGGCCATCATCTCTTAACAGACTCGACGAACGCTTTGCATCTATCTCCACCGCTCGTGTGATATTTGTTCGGTTTGCTTTGACGGCGCTCACGATGAGAGATGAATGACAGTGTGGAATCTCGATAGGCACGGCATGTAATCAAGCCTCGACGTCGAACCCGCGCTTTCTCCGAACCCTTCTACTTCTGCTCTCATATCGATCTAAGATGGAGTGGACTGTAGCCTCTTCTGGAGGCACAGGCTCAAGACTGACGCGTGTCCTTATTATTATATCTGGCGTAGCGTCTCTGGTGGCGACATTGCTGTCTGTTGTGTATGTGATCAATAACCCATCCAGATATAGTCCTGATAGCTGACGACAATCTCCGTTTTTACTAGGTCGATATGGCTACAAACGTTCGTACACACCACAGCCTGAGCATTCTTGACCGAGTCTAATAGCATGGGATTTTTTAGAAAAAATTACCGTAAACCATTGCTCCAGCGCTACGTTGTACGAATACTTTTGATGTGAGTGTGTTTGATGACATGTGGGCAGTCTATATCATTTCTTCTAACATACATGGCAGGATTCCGATATATGCTGCCTCGTCGTGGACCAGCATAATCTCTCTTAAAGCTGCTATGTTCTTAGATCCTGTCCGAGATATATACGAGGTATGGTCGCTCTTAGTGCGATTTATCATTTGACTGGTTGGCTTCTAATCGTCTCAAGGCATTTACGATTTATACCTTTTTCCAATTACTGATCAACTTCCTTGGTGGCGAGCGAGCGCTAATAATAATGACGCATGGACGACCGCCAGTTCAACACATGTGGCCGCTAAATACATTTCTTTCCAAAGTAGATATTTCGGATCCGCATACATTCCTCGCAATTAAACGGGGCATTTTGCAGTATGCCTGGCTGAAACCTATTCTTGCGTTGGCATCCATTATCATGAAGGCGACAGATACTTATCAAGAAGGATATATCGGAGCATCCTCTGGGTATCTTTGGACAGGTATCATCTATAACGTCAGCGTCAGTATCAGCTTGTACTCTTTGGCACTGTTCTGGATTTGCATGCATGATGATCTGAAACCATTCCGGCCGGTCCCAAAATTCCTTTGTGTCAAGCTCATCATTTTCGCCTCGTACTGGCAAGGCTTTTTCTTGTCGATTCTTCAATGGCTTGGCGCGATTCCGAACGGCGTGGCTGGTTACACACCGGATAATCTTGCCGCAGCTATCCAGGACACCTTGATTTGTCTAGAGATGCCCGCTTTTGCAATTGCTCACTGGTATGCTTTCTCCTGGCACGATTTCGCGGATAATAGAGTATCCTCGGCTCGGATGCCGGTCAAGCATGCATTAAGGGACTCCTTTGGTATCCGGGATCTCATCGAGGACACCAAACAGACCTTCCATGGATATGATTACGAGTACCGCCTGTTTGATTCGGGAGACAATATCATTGCCCATGAGGAATCGAGCTCACGCGTGAAACGGGTTATGGAAGGAATGAGGTACGAGCGAGGAGGGAAAGGCAAATATTGGATACCAAAACCTGGGGAAGCCAATAGCCGAACGCCACTCCTGGCTGGAAGTATCGCGCATGGACAGCGTAGTCTATCGGATGGACCCAGACGAAACAACACCATTGACAAGTATCGCTCGTATGGCGAACTTGAAGAGACAACTATGGACGAGGACGACGAGCGTCTCTTCTCCAACGCACGAGCATTAGAATTTGGTGATTGGAATGTGAGTTTTCATATCACTTGCTGAAAGAAAAGCACAAGCTGACGGATGAATCAGTACCCGGTCATTACAGCCAACATTATTCCTCGAGATCAGGTTTTATCTCGGACTGTCAGCTACCAAAGCCAGCCTTCTGATCACGGTCACGTGGTGAGAAAAGCGCGAAAACACAGGAACAGTCATGTCTCTGAATCAAGCCGCGAGAACAGGGCGACAAGTTCAAGGACTCGCCGTACTCCGCGACCAAGTGAAGTGCCACGTCATTCCAGTGCTTCGACGTCTGCTTCTCGTCGTAGCCAGCTGGTCGACTTGGTGGTCGAAAACACAGAAGCTGAACGACGAGAACAGAGTCAAGCCCGACGGGAAACGGGGTCTGATTGGCCTGAGCGAGATACCCTTCATTTGCAGTATGTTTCCTGTGGTCTCACCTAGATGATCTTGTGCTAATTTCGTCTCACAGGAGACCTACTGGTGAACCAGTGGGAGTAGTACGCCCTCAGCATACAGATGCTACGGTTTCGCCCTCTGTGCCGGCGAACTTTACTGTTGGTGAAGATGACGAGGATAACAATGATAGCAGCTCAAGACCACTGAATCCTGACTACAGTGGTCTTGGCGAAGAGGGCAATGTCTGGGGCAGCTAGTTTGAAAGTATCGATTCTGAACAGCATACGTGAGAGAGATTTGTACAGTATCTTCAAGCTTTGGGAGTTTCAAAGCCACTTAAGATTCCCAAGAGGCTCAAACAGTCGATTTGCGTAGGTGTGATGCGACGTAGATAAAACATTGAGGGCGTTTCAGCCTGTTGAAGCAACCCGACAATTCAACAATGGGCGAGACCGTCAACTCTGAAACCAAACACCTAGACAAGTAATCTCGATGGCCGTCCAATAATCTGGGAAAAAGAGACCGGAAATAATAATAACTTATCATCGGCATTTTTAACTCTCGACGACTTAGATGAAATGAACGATTTCTCGAGATGTCGATGTATATCGCTCTGATTGGATGTAGGGCGAATGACCACCAACGCCCAATGCTTAAGCGCCCAGGCTAAAGCACACAAGTTTTGGAAGAACATCCCGCAAATGTAAGAGGCTGCACATGGTACGGGCCTATCACGAGTCTTCGTGGGGTCAAAGTGCATGCAGAAATTCGGCTGGCGTGCCCCTGCTGATATAGCGTCTGATGCTGCTGGCGAATGAATTGCTGCGCTCTACTGATCATCGACACGCTGGGTACCTCAGCATGGCTAGCCTTTAGTGGCTACAGAGCGCTTACAGGTGCAAGTTTATCTCCATCAGCTGCAGCTCACTCGTGGTGTCTTTCGAAACAGGTTAGGAACATGCTTATTGTTCTCGCAAGCTGCATGGTCCACTCTTTGTGGTCTGAATCGTGCATATATCAGGTAGTCACGCCCGTCCCTCGTTGACTCAGGCGGGGATGGCTCTTCCTTTCTCTCTTCCTTCCTCCTCCTCTTCTTCTTCTCCGTGTGTGTGGAGGTGCTGATGAACTGAAGCTGGCACTTTTGGTTCCTATCATTTTCAAAAAGAAAAAAAAAAGTCCCATTCTCTTCTTTTCTTTCCTCCCTTCCTTCTTGTTCAGAAGAGAGCTGCCATGCAGGCCTTTGACAGCTAGGCTTCGGCATTTGGACAAGCAGTGCTCATGTTCAGAGCCTGGATAGCGTCGTGTGTCTCATGCCTCTGGCCCCAGGCGGACCAAGAGAGCAAGAGACCTCAGGCACGACAGCATATAGGTTCGCCGAGCCCCTTTCGTTCTACAACCCAGACACTAACTAGGAGTGATAGGCGTAGCGCGAGAAATGGAGATATGTCATAGCCAACCACACCTCGTGCCACCCATGAAGCTGGTCTTCTACGGTGACCTACCAAGTCCAGGAGGCCACGATCAGTCACGGTCATCGTTACTCCCGCCATGGGTACAAGAAACCAAGAGCCTGGCTAGCAGAGCCTCGCAGCGCGCAAGTGTTCTCCTTACACGAAAGAAGACACACTCCCGACCTGTCATCGGTGCACCCACAGACTTTCGACGAGTCGAACCTCTCTCTCGTCGCCGGGCGTCCTTCCGACCTTTGGAGCTCAGTATCTATTTACCTGGAAACAGACTGTCTGATCTTCCAGAGTTCAGTCGTTTCGATCTAGATACCCCTGGTCAACCCTCTCCACCCGTAAGAGCACTCATGTCACCATTCGATTCATCGGGCCATTTCCGAAGGGACTCTGGTCCATTCCAGTTCTCTCGCAAACCGGTTGGATCTGCACCATCTCGAAGAGGATCCGTCGCGACTGCCGACTTGCAACTACAACAGGCGCAAACTCAGAGGCAACCACGGCAAAGCATGGATGCAAGTTTGACAAGCCCACTGGTCCCTCATTTCTCGATGGTTCATACTTCGAATCGACATCCGCTTAGCCTCCCTCCTCAAAACAGACGTTTGCCCATCGACGATAGTGTCACTGTCGCAGATGCTCCATCTTCTTCGAAAGCAACACAGCCGGCTATGACACGAGGTTCTCTTGATCACCAACGAACAAAAATAACTGGTAAAAGGCAACCAGGACAAACACAACCTCTCCCTCCTGTTCCTCGTCCCCCTTCTTCTTCACGCAACAACACCCCCACTATAAATCACCACAGTGCAAAATCCTCCTCAACTTTCCAAAGTCACAGCCGTATGCGCACGACCAGCAATTCGACTGTGTCCTCTCGCACTCCCTCATTGTCAAGCGCAGTCACAGCTGCTACAACCATCTTCCCGTCCGATAAGGAGATCGATGGCCCCCCTACTACTGCTCTCCCAATGATTCCAGCCAGTGCAAAGAATAGCATCGTTGTGGAAGAGCCTCATGTCCTTGATGAGCAGCGCAGCCTCTCATCGAGACGAGGAGGATATGAGTTCGATCAAAGATTTCCGTTGAGTCCGGTTGGAATTGCGTTCTGAAGAAAGACCTGATATTGTTCTATTTCTTGTGATACCCTTTGTTCCCCTTGGTGGTTCGTTGGCATACCATCTGGATTTATTATATCTAGCGCTAGACTATCGTAGTAATACTATTAATCTGTTGACTTGGCTTTTCTAATTCGCTTTCCAGTGAAGTGTGTTCCAGTCTTTTAATTATTCTGTTCGTTGAGAGGGGACAGTACAAGTAGCTGAAACTGATTCATACAAGGTACCATCCTGTGCAAACCCATACTGTAAAACCTCTCTAGAAACAAGTCTATTTGAGTAGGTATCATCACAACCCGAGAATAGTTTACGGAGAGTAATCTTGTAAATGCACATATAAGCCTTCGTCTATTAACTATACTATACAATGGTTCTAGGAGTATGTACTAGGTATCAAAATATTTATAGCAAACCACAACTCCATATCGAAGATTCATACCAACCGATCAAACATCAGACACAATTTCAACTCTACCACCCTCCTTCCCATCAGCTTCATTCTGCATCCCCAGTATCGTCCAAGCCCTACCCATCATCCCGAACCCTGCCGACGGTGTTTTGGCATGTCCCTGGGGACGACGCTTCGCCTGTTGCTCTCGCAAAATCCGCTCCGCTTTTGCCGCTAGTATTCTATCCTCTTCCTTCTCACGCATGGCGACCTCTTTCTTCCATTCACTCCATTGTTCGTAGTTTTCGCGGTTTTGGAGCGCTCTGTATCGGTATGTTGACTTTGCGGGACGCCAAGCAGAGCGTTTTAGGTCTGTTGGGAGAGTGGAGGCGAGATCAGTGATTGGTGTCTCCTTGGTGAGTTTAAGTAGGTGATTGAGCACATCTCGGCCCTCTGCGGCACGGGCGTATTGTGCTTCCTTTTGAGCGGAAGGTTTGGCTTGCGTAAGTGGTGCATCGAGCCAGGAATACATGTTTGTCGTTCGCTGGACGGAGTAAGGATCAAGCAGATTTGCGCGACGGTTGTCTTCACGCAAGAACCGAACAGCAGCTTGGAGACTGCTAATCTCTGACCGAAGTGCTTCGTTTTCACGCATAGCTGCAAGGGTAGCTTCTGAATCAACAACAACACCTTCTGCAGTAATGGTAGCACCAACATTGCCGGATGCCCGTTTTGCGCGCTCAAATCGTTGTTTGTAGTCATCGCGCTCGGATTGCATGGATTGCAAATCCTTGGTAAGTTTCTCTACCATTCCCTGTAGTTGACCTTCCTTTTCTTGCATGGTCTCAATCTGGGTTTCGAAATCCTTGACAACAGATGCCTTTTTGGTCGCTTCACGCATTCTAGATTCAAGCAATTCCACTTTCATAGCTTGTTCCTCGATCGTCTTATCCTTAACGCCAAGAGCAGTAGATGTCTCGCTCAATTCATTCTTAAGCCGACGAATCTCCTCCTCTGCATCGGGCGATGAGGCTTTGTGTGATTTGAGCTCTTCCGCGCGAGCAATCCATGGACGCTTTCCCCTTTCAAATTCAGTGGTCTGTGTCAAATCAGAAGTATGATTGCTCAAATCTTCGAGCTGGCTAGTCAAAGTCTTTAGTCCTGAGGTCAGCAATGAGAGCGCATCGTTGCTTTCGCCCTCTGATGCCAGCCCCTGGGCTAGAGTCGCCGCTGTCTGTAACATCCTGGCTGAAACTTCTTCATAAGTAAACGGCTCCGTTCGGCCTTCTTCACCAAGCAGTATCATGACATCCTCGCCAAGTTGTCGTACCAACTCAGCTAATTTCTTGGCTATTGCTTCTGCAGATTCAAATGGTTCGGCAGCTCCATCCGACAGGGCAAGTGACCTGGAGTTGAGCTCCTCCAAAGAGCGAATGACTTTCGTGATTACCACTTTCAAGCCGCGTGCCTGGCCAACCAAAGCGTCAGTTTTATTGAAAAAGAACAATCTTTCCGCATCGTCTTCTTCAGACACAGAAACCTTGCTATGCAGGAGACTTCTCAGCTGGGTCAAGGCCGAAGCAACATGTTCGAGGTATGTCTGAATCATGATAGCACGTGTAAGGGTTTCATCTGCGTATGTTGCTAGCTCTGTCGGGATCAAGGTTTCCGCAAGATGAGTCAAGAGAGCGATAGATCTTTGCAACTCCAAGGCACATTTCTTTTCATCAATCTCATTCTTTCTCAAGGAATCGATCCAATTGTTGACGGTGCGCTCCACAGGTTCAAGTTCGTACAAAGCAACCCCGAATCGGCCGAATTGTTCGGGTGAGCATGAGGTGACATGCTTGACAAATCTTTCGCACACACGCGATATCCACAATGCATTTTCGATAACTTCGTATGAAACAAAGACATTTTCGTATGGGCTCGAAGATGAAGGTTGAGATTGCTCAACAAGACGTTCCCGAACAGTGTTCTGAATCAGCGACGCTTTGGACTCTACCCTTTTCGCGCGCAAGAAAGCTCGAACTGAATCTCTTTCGGTGTCATAGTACTCTGGCAAATAACATTGGACAATTGCAAGGTGTTCTGAGGATTCTTCCGCCTCCATACGGCCCAACTCAATATCAATCGTCTTACTCTGAGCCTTTTCAACGGAGGCTTGCAGTTTCAAATTAAGGTCCATCATTGCCCTGGAGCGTGTCGAGAGCTCATTCGCCTCGGTCTCGGTCAACTGCTGGGATGCACGCATATCTTCAAGATCACTCTGTAGGTTTGTGACAAGCTCCCGGAATCGCGCCAACGTATACTCTAAGTCATCAATGATCTCGTCTTGCTGGGCGACCCTGCGGGATTGTTCGTTGAAAATTGATTCCCGGTAGTCGATTTCTTCCTGCAATTGTTTCTCCGTCTCGACGTGGTTGATCTCAAGCTCGTCACTGATTTCCTTTAGGCTTTCAAGATCTTCAATGGCAGCTTTAAGATCGTTTATCTCCTCTTGGTATCGCATATTCTTGTCCGCTAGCTCCTCGATCATTTCCTCGGCACCTAGTGCCGTTTCTAGCTGCTGTTTGAGATCTTCCACATTGGATTCAGAAGCCAGCAATTTCTCTTTGACCGCTTCATACTCCGCCTTCACTGTCGTATATTCCTCGAGGTCATCTTCTAATTCCTTGATCTGGTCACGAAGCTCTGCTTCTGTTTGCTGTGTCATGTCGCGCAGTCTAATCAGAGCCTCACGGAGTCGCTCGTTCGTCTTCTCCATCTGTAGCCAACCCTGGCTAGACTTGTCTTCGGGGCTCATAACATTACTTAATTCCTCGTTTTCATCCCGTAACAGTTCAAGTTCCAGTTGTAATTCCTCCACTCTGAGCTTAAGATCCTGGCACTCGGCCTTGAACGCTTCAGCAGTTTCCTCTGCCATTTCACGATCCAAGGCAGCCACTTCCAGAATAGATTCATGTTCAGCCTGTATCCTTTCGGCTTGCTCGAGTTTTGCTTCGGTTTCTCGAATTTTTTTCTTCAGGTCTGTCAACTCAACTTGCTGAGGCTGATATTTTGCTTGCAGTTTCTGGATGATACCCTCATATTTATCTCTTTCAGCCTGCAACCGTTCCAGACTTTTGAGTCTTTCCCTATCCTCAGCCCGCTTCTTCTCCATGAACTTGAGCTTCGTTTTTAAGTCTTCCAGCTCCCTAGCAATGGCTGAGCTCTGAGGTGTGCTGCGTACCGTTGTCGGAGCTCGAGCTGACGTCGCTCCGTGTGGTTCGGGCCTGGAATTCGTGGGCGAGACATCCTTGCTTTTGACTTCTTGGTCTATTTCCTCGTTATCCGCGCTTGGCTCTGAGGCAGCGCTTTCTCGACTCGGGCTTTCATCCGTAGGCTTCTTTGTTAAAGTTGGACGTACTGAAAGACGTTTAGCAGAAGAAGTAGACGTTGAGGTACTTGAAGAAACGGCAGGTCGTGTCAATTTATTCTGGGCGCCCATTAAAGACTGTCGAGGTTTCGCTGCGATTGATGCGGGGGCAGGAGGACCCATTGACGTTCGTCCGCTGATACTAGCCCTGGGCTTTACCGCCGGAGTTGTTTTAGAGAGCGTCGAGGAGGGCCGGGAGGTAGAGACAAGCTGCTTGACAGGAGACTTGGTTGGTGACTATGGCTAATTAGCAAGTAGGTCAATGAGCGCATTGTCAGCCGGGGAGTATACCCTTAATGTCCGAGCTGCTATCTCTCTTGGGGCTGGTGAGGGACTCGAGGTAGCGCTTTGTCGCTTTGAAGCTGCTGTGGAAGTACTGCCTGTCCGCTTCAATGAGGCTGCTCCAGATGTTGGGCCTTTGCCGATGCCGGCTTTTTTGGTCGGTGCCACTTTGCTTTCAAGTTTGGGCGCTGGCGCCAGAATGGACGCAACGGCGGACGGCCTGATAAACATACCAAAGCCATGTTCACAGTCGAAATACCGCTCGCCTTGGACAGACCCGTCGTTCTTCCCTGTCGCATCATCCAGCTCGACTCCAATCCAATCTCCGCTGGCGAAGTGTGTTGAGCCAACAAATCGCACTGTTGCTTGCCGGCCGTCCAGGAGACTAACGACCTGGCCTACAGATACGTCAACCATCGCAGGCAACTGTTGGCGCTCCCACCGCCGGTATATTATCGAAAACAAATCGTAGAGTCAGCAACTGTTGTTGATGGTTCAGGGGAGCCAAGACGGACAACGCGATGACCGCGCTGACCCACTTTACGCTCAGCAGCCAATGAGAAGCGTTGAATAATTGCTCTTAAATAGTATTAACAATGCCTTCTATCTCTATAACTATGTACTCCCTCTCTAAGCTCTAGAAACTGGGTATGCTGATTCTATCATAACGTCTCTGCCTTGAGCTCTTCTTGCTTGCTCTTGAAAAATTGCGGGAATAACTCTCGGAGTTCTTCCAGGTGGCGGATTGTGATCTTGCACGTTGGGGTTACTGGCATCTGTAGCATGGGCTCGACCAAATGCGCCGTTTTCCAACCCCGTTTCTCTGCAAACCTACAGTTGAGGGCCGAGTCATCTGTATGGCATTTCCGTCAGCATCTCATTGACTTTGAGTGGTGGATCATCACAATGTCTTACCAACAAAGTAGCAATCCTCAATTGACTTGGCGCCTGCCTCCCTTTCTGCCTTTTCCCACATTTCATCGGCGGGCTTGCAAATAAGTTTCGGCTGTGCATAATCGCAATAGGTGATGCCCTCAAAGATATCCTCCACGCCCAGAAGTTTGACCACGCGCTTGCCGTGCGTGACATAGGCGTTAGTGAGCAACCAAGGCTTAACTTTGGTGGTGTCAAGATCCTCAAGGAACTCTCTCAGTTTTGCATCGGGCTTGAGGATTTCATCCAGTGGTAGTGCATCATCAACTTCTCTGTTGAACACTAGAGGGTCGATTTTGTGGTGTCGAGTCAGGCCTTCGATAGCAAGACCGTATTCTTTGTAGTACTTCTGGTGAAGCATGGTTGCATCCTCGGGCTCAAGCGACAGATATTTCATGAAAAACACATCTGGTCTTGTCAGATGTACCAGGCCAATATGGACAACCCTATTGATTTGCTTGTCTAACTTACCAATCAATTCTTGCATTCTATCATGGATCTGTGAGCCTATTGATTGGAAGTCAGAAAAGTATGTCAGAGTGCCAATGTCTGGTATCTCTCACCTCTTGAATAAAGCTGCACAAAGAGATGGATGGTAAGTATATTATTTGTAGCAGACAATAATGCAATCCATAGATAAAGACTTACACAGTTGTCAATGTCAAAAAAGAACACTGGTCGGGCATCCTGCCCTTGGCTGGCTGTCATTGTATATAAACCGAGGGACTAGAAGATAATAATGCAGTCTTCTGCAAGATACCATTCACAATAACCAGAAGAAAGAAGTGAGCGTGGCAGTATTAAAAGAGTGAATGTCTTATACAAATACGAGACACAAGACACACGATACCAAGTAAAGACAATAGTATTGTCTCTACAAGAAAAGAACAGCAAGCAGATGGTAACTAGTTGACTGAGTCACTAAGTGGCGCGGACTGGGTGGATATTGGCGCCTGACCCCTAAGGCATCATCTGCTAGTGTTAGCGCCCTTTTAACCGCTCAGTCACTGCGCATTTTTATTTTCCGCCAACCTTGGAAGCTAAAGCTACCAGAGGTATCAGCAGAGCTTCAAGTTCCTATCACCTGTGAAGACCTACCTTTCATATGCGGCTATTCATTGCATTCCTATCACTTGCTGAACTTAGGATGCCATTGCTATATTTCTGTTGAGTACCATCAACCAAGCGATCAAGCAGCATCAGTAGAAAGCTGTCCATGGCAGGAGCAGGAACCTCCTCTGTCGTCGTTGCTGACGTGCAGTCCACGGTGAAGCCGGTTGATGAACTCAAAGAATATGAGAAAATCCTCAGAATCAGTGATCAGATTTTCACAGGAACTCACCCCAGACTAAAGGTCCCTGAGCAGTTTGTTCGCAAACCCCCTTCACGTCCACAACAGTCATCGATTCCGCCAGCAGTAAGTGAGAGCTCTGGCAGTCAGCAGCCAAAGACTGCGCCCGCCGAGTCAGCACTAGCTGAGTCGCACCCGTCACAGATAAAGAATATTCCTTCTGCTGTGTCGCCTGCAAGAACGCCGTCGTCCGTAGCCCCAAAGCCTGCGCCTGGCCTCGACCCAATTTTTCTAACAAAATCTGATGATCTGGTACGAGCCGAGATTCAGCTGCAGAGGAGAAGGATAGAAAATGCGCTGAAGGAACAATTTGAGCGAAGCAAAAATGAGGCAAGACAGAAGACTGCCCATGAAGGGAGGCCCGACTTTGACGTTACCGAGGTTTTGAAGAAGGCCTTGGAAATCGTTAAGCCTCTTCCATCTCTCTTTGAGCCAGTGGTTCATGATGCTACGATTCCTAGCGATTCTGTCGACGAGAACTCTTTGTATTCTAGTAGAGCCCCTGATTCCCCGCTGACTTGGGAGTACGAAAAACAAGCTCCATCCGAGCCAGACCGCCAGACGCTGGGTCAAATCAAGGGCGTAACCCGTCAGGTCGACGGAAGAAAAGTCGCTGACACCGGTTCTCAAATCTTGCAAGGTACTACTGACAAAGCTATTCTACCTCAGGGTCGTAATCAACCCGAGCCGACAGAGCAGAACCAGCCACAAGAGGAGATGGTCCTTGATGAGCCAGAATATTCTCCTCCCGAGCCTACTATGGCTGTGGTGGAAGTCGGAGCAGATGATGAGTATCAGCCGCCCGAGGTCCTTGATTCCACGCGCCACACCGCATTTCCACCGCAACCATCTGCTCTTCCCTCCGATGTGAGAGTCGTGAGAAACCACATCACTTCTCCTGCTGCTCCACAGCCATCTAGGGTATCACCGTTGGCGATTGCCAAAGCCCCTTCAGTTCAGCGAATGCTATCAAGTCGGCCCAGAGAACGCGATTACGTTGAAGGCGACGCCTCAGACCCCTACTCTAGGCAGACAAGCCCTGAAGGGCCGGCTCAGCAACACTTGCTGCCCCGCAAGCGACGGCGCGTACAGGAACCACGAGACAGAATTGAAGCGCGCCCTATAGATGTAGCTGAGACACGTGTCAAGCTGGAGCCTGTTTCACCGCCTCCATTCCATGATACACCACCGTCAAGAGCTTACCAGGCTTCAGAACACCCCATATACATTGACATTTCTTCACCGCAATATGTACCGTCAGTGGACCGTCGAGAATACGTTTCTCGGGAACCTTTCCACGAACTAGATCCTCGATATGGAAATAGCGGGCGTGGATATGGTACCCCGGCCGAAGCCAGCGTTCGAGCAGCGTCTCGCCTGAGCACTCGGAGGCCGGCACGTGACAACCAGGACTTACGAAGAGTTGCCAGCCTACACAATGCGCGAAACCCGGACAGTGCTCCCCATGAGATTATTGAACATGTTCTTCGCCCCCAGTCAGCAGCACGCGCGTCGCCCTTTACCGTCGTTGAGCGGCAGCCCCTGGAGAAGGCAACATATTACGAGGAAGTCATTCCTACATATTCTAGGCGATATGCACAGTACGAAGACTATCCCCCGCCCTCGAGATTTCGTGAATACTATGTGGACGATGGTGCAGCAGCACCACGGTATGTAGAGCAGGCACCGCCGCGACGGATTGTGGTGGATGAGTATGGAAATCAGTACTATGAAATGGTCCCAGCGCACAAAATTCGACCGGCACCAATAGCTACTCGAGTCGTGCGGCCTGATGAATATGCGGAGCGGGCCTACGTTCGCAGCGCTAGTGTCCGTGCGCCATCAGTTGTTGATGATGGGTACGGTGGCCGCCAATATGTTCAAGAAATGGCACCGCCGTCAGGGACTTATCGACGACTAGCTGAACATGGGAGAAATGTGAGCGAAAGTCAACGACTGTACCCTGCACGGGCAGAGGTAGATCGGGAGGGCGTCTTTCGAAGTGGGAGTGTTGCCGTTGACTACGCACCCGCACCCCGACAGGCTACCTATATTGAAGAAGAGATGCCACGGAACAGGTTGGTGCGGACATCTAGTGTGCGACCGCCATCTAGCCGCTACGAGCAGCCACACCGTGAGAGTCTCCATCGTGTACAAAGCGTTCGGCCTGGTAGACGAGAGGTGAGCGTGTACATGGATGAAGAGGGCCGCCACGTGGCGCGTGAGTATAGCGAACGACCGGGATATACAGCTGCCGTTCGCACCGAGCGTCAAAGTCGATACATTACGGATGACGACGGGGCGCGAATGGCTATTGAGGGAGCCGGAGATGTCGTCCATCGGGTGGCTCCTCGATATTAGTACGATCGACTACGGGTAGGGAATAGGGATTAGGGATGTACAAAATCACATGTATACAAATTCGAGGGTCTATCATGTATTGTCTAGGTGGTTGGTGTAAATAATTGATGGATATTGGTGATACTAGTCTTGGCCGGATATTCCGGGAAGTGAGATGGACCGAGAAAAACGGTTGGGGGAGCATGGAAATGGCTTCCGAGCAGCAACCGGATTATTTCATCGCTTCACTTAGCTCAACCTAATAGGCTTCATCATGATGACAAGCGAGGCAGCGACAATACAGGCCTGGAACTTCGTATTTCTTCGTATCGCAACTTGACGATTGTGTATGTGGTCACGTGATGCCTTGGAAGCGTTCACCATCGTGTAGTTAAATAATGACCGTACGGGTTGCATAGTACAGTGTTTCAGACTGTACTACTACTGATCAGAACGGGACTACATTCCTCGTTCTCGATTATCACGCCCATCACATTCTCACATACCAGTCACTTTGAAGTTTGCAGTAAAAGTGACCCACCTCTGGAGTCTTGGAATCACGGCGTTATCCAAGGTCGAGATTGGCACAACAACACCCGAAACTGTGGTTCAGCGTTTTCCTGTTTTTGTTTTTTTTTTCTGCTCTTTTTTATTTGTGCGCGTAATATGGATTGCAGTAGTCGTTGAAGGCATATCCATGATAGCCTACGTAGTACCTGGCCGAACACAATAGGCAAGTCGTCAGCCGTTGTTGATCCATTCCACATTCCTCCTTTCAAGGGCAAGCCCTGACATTCGTTCCCATTCGTACTTTTACAGGCCATGCATATTTTTGTGCTTCTATGAAGCATAAGATAAAAGTGATACGTAGTAGTAGCGATCGAAAGGAAGATTCCGGTGTGCGCGGTGGTCACGTAGTGGAATTACTAGCATACGAGTTAGTAACAGCATTCTCAGCTGCTCATAGGACCGAAGCGACTAGACCGCAGAGTCTAGACACGTTAAATGTCACCACCAGATGAGTAGGCACCCAGACAGTAGATCGTCAACCATTGTAAAAGGCAGATCTCAAGTGCTATCGAGTCTGGAGTATCTTCTCAGTTCAATAGAAAAAGAAAACAAATTCGACAAGACAATAAGAAAGTAAGCGAATGCCGGCCCAAGATAGCACTCCACTCCGGACTGGCTGCGGACTGAGGCTAACCCAGTACGTGGTGCCCGGCTGCCTCGCTCTTTCTCTTCTTCCTCTTCCTTCTCCAGACCTTCAACATCTCTCTCCCAACTCTCTCAATCCGCCTTACACACTCTAACCCCCTCCCCAGAATATTATTCTTTTTGATACCCTTGTTCTTTTCCACTCGTACTCTCCTTTGCTCTTCGTCTGTCCCCATAACCCTTGTCAATTTATACTATCCTCTATTCTTTCTTCTTGTTCTTCTCTCTTCTATTCCTCTTTCGTCATTCCGTCCCCTCTCTCTTCTCCTCCATCCAACGCCTCGACCTCTTCGTTCCATTCGCCGACAATCTGAGTCCTCATCCATCTTTTTGCTTCTTCTCTTTCTTCTTCTGATCTCCGCTTGTGTATTACACCTGCGGATTTAGAAGAAGCAAGACCCTCTTCCACCTATCCGCTCTGGCAGCATGCACAAGATTTCCAACTTCACCGGTCAAGCTCGCCATGGCTGGGAAAGGATGACTCCCGCTTTTGGGATGTCTCGCCCTCATGCTGATATTCATGCAGCTTCGCAACCCCTGCGACGTCCGCATGGGACTCCGGCCTTAAACCCTCCCACTGCCGTGGATCCTACCGTCAATCTCTCCTTCAATGTTCCATTCTCGTCGTATCTCGCCGGTCCCGATGTCGAGGATGTGCTTCATGCAAGTCCCGGCGCCCTGCAACGCTGGTCCTTTCCCGAAGGCACTCCAGAGGGTACTCCTACCCACAATTTGCCCGTTCACGTCAACCACGTTGAGGCCTTGCGGAAACTATGTCGGACCGTCAGCGAGACGAGTGGAGGCCGCCTTGAGGCCACTGTGACGACTTCTGAACCCAAATCTTTGCCTTCGGTGCAACGTCGTCAGCCCGGTCTCGTCACCAATATTTGTCTTTCCGGTGACGGTGAGACCGTCCGGAAAATGAGAGCCAAGATCTTGAACGAGACTCCCATTTCTCTGGTGAGTTTCTCCGACAACCTCTATAGATATCCACATGTTTTCTCCATTTCTATTTCCGTTGATTGTCTTTGATTATATGCCCACTAACCATTGAACTTAGCGATGTGCGAATGTCGATGTGGACATGCATCTCATCATGGACGCGTCAACCAAGGGAATTCGCGTCAACGTGCTTGAGCATCTGGATACTCTAGCTCAGTATACTGGTGCCGACATTTTCCTGCTTAGCCCAAAAATGGTTGATGCCGACAGTGCCGTGGTTTCTTCATACGGGGCCGATAATGGCTTAGACAACCGCTTTCGGGTCGCTATCTACGGAGATATGGAGAGTGTAGAGCATGCCAAAACGAGATTGCTCATTATGATCGATCAGATTGTAGGTCTACCTCTCCTTGAAATTTGTACAGCACTTTGAGCACTAATTTCTTGCAGCTGAAACGACACGTGGACGCCATGAAACTTGAATTGACCATGCATACTCTTGTCTGCGGCCGCACTCGTAAAAACATCAAGTTAATCGAAGCTGTTACTGATACTGCAATCTACTTCCCACCGCCGTTTCCTCGTATCTTCGGCTACACCCCACCTGGCGCTCACCGACGAAGCGAAGATGAGGTTTACATAACTGGCGAAAACATGGAGAACATTGCAAGGGCCAAGCAAAAACTTCGTGAATTGGTATTGGGTGTCAAGATCTACGTCAAGGACGTTGTTCTGTCCGCCAGCAAAATCGACAATATTCTTCTAGACCGGTTGGACAAAGTACGGAAGGTCATGGAAGCCAATGGCTCGTATGTCCTGTTTCCGCAACTGGGGAGCCAACGTGGCCTTGTTCGGATCCAGGGAACTGAAGTGCTTCATGTCGAGCGCACTGTGCGGGAAATAATGGCGTTGGCTGGTCAATTTTACAGTGCTTCTTGGTGGATTATCATGTCCGATCCCAATCAAGGGGGGATTCGGTCTCCATCCCCGCACGAGGTTCGACCCATGTTGTCCGACATTTGCATCAACTCGGATGCCGACGTGAGCTTCGAGAACATGACATTCTCCATCAACGGGTCAGATGATGCCGTCAAGGCAGCTATGAACGTAATCTACCAAATACCATTCGTCAAGCGCTGTCCTTATCAGATTCGTGTCAAAATCGAACTTGCCAACGAGCACAAAGAATTTGTCAGTGGCAAGAAGAACGGCAAGATTAATAAGATTATGGGCCAGAGCAACGTTCAAATCATCTTCGACGGATTCAACGAGTACAATTTCTACATCGATGTTTGCGGTACGCAGTATGACGCTACTAAGAACGGTTTGGATCTGGTAGAGCAAGAGATGCCGGCATCTATCTCCTTCCATGTGCCAGACCAGTATCATAAGCGCATCATCGGCATTGGCGGTCAACATATTCAACGTATCATGAAGAAATACTCCGTGTTCGTCAAGTTCTCCAACGCAATGGACCGTGGTGGCATTGGTAAAGAAGATGACGATGTCAAAGTTGACAACGTTATCTGTCGCACGCCCGCAAGGAACGCCCAAAGCTTGGATCTTGTAAAGCAGGAAATTATGGACATGGTCGAGAAAGTTGTAAGTCTCCCTCATCTCTTGACTCACTATCCTGTTGTCAAGTGTCTAATACTGTTCCTAGGATGCTGAATATGTTTCCGAAACTGTTTTGATCAATCGTCTCTACCACCGTGAACTCTTGGCTCGCATTCGTGAAATTGAAGAGCTGGAGAAGAAATGGAACTGCAAGATTGAGTTTCCAAGCACAGAGCTCGCTAGCGATGTCGTGACTATCTCGGGTCCTGAATACCAGGTCCCTCAAGCGGTGGACGCCTTTCTGGTAAGATTTACTGATCTGCTGAGAGTTTATAAACCCAAATCTAACGGTATTCTCCAGGGCATGGTACCCGAAAACCACGAATTGTCCTTCCAGAGCTCTGCGGAATTGAGGGAGTTCTTCAAGTCCGCAGATTTCGTTGATGACGTTCGTAGTAAGCTCAAAGACCAATACGAGGTTGACGCCACTGTTGATATGGCTGCCGAGCTTCCGAAACCCGGAACCGAGAATGAATCACCTTCTCCCGTCCCCTCAGAGGATCGAGTTGTGCTCGGATACACTCGAAATAACGCCGGGGGTCTCAAGGATGCAATTGACTTCTTGATTTCCCGTCTCGTCGCCCATGGTCTTGACGCCACGACAGTCAAAGGCGCAATTCCGCGTCCAAAGTCTGATTCCTTTGAGGAGTCGCTCCCATTCTTCGATTCTAAGTTGTTGCAGCATGCACCAGCACCCCTCGTAACGGACTCACCAACACGTCCTAGTTTTGGCGACGATGTCAGCGAACGTGGATCGATCTTTGAAAGGCTACGTAAACCTGGAAGCATTTCTTCGTTTTCATCCTTTATCGGTCGCAAAAACCATTCTGCCTCGCCCGCATCGTTCTTCAAACATGCGTCTAGCAACGCGTCCAAGGCATCGTTGATCTCCATGGAATCCCGCGACAGCGGATACCGCAACCCGTGGAACGACTCGGGGGTCAACCTACCCGAGGAAGATATTCATCATGTGGGTAGTTCCCACAGTCACAACAGTAGCAGCAGCAATGGCTGGCCAGCTCGCTTTGACATGAAATTCCCCTTCGGTACCGCGCCTGGTGACATTACCCCCAAGCATGACCTGCGCGCTTCTTTTGATTCTGGTCGTCCTAGTACTTCCAATTCTACTTCTGGATACCCGGCTCCAATTGGGCCACCTCGTTGAAAGCATAATACACGTTGAAAGAAAATAAAATACACAGAGATTCTATCCATGCCGAGATACCAATTTGCAGCAATATACCCCGACACGCTACGCTATACCACAGTGCTTTTGTTTCTTGTCTTTTGAGTTTCCAGCCTTGCTTGTCATGTGCTGTCGGTTGCGTTTTGATATTTGTCATGTGCTTGTTACTGTCTTCTTTCGATACCACTAAAGCAAAAAATGTTTTGTTCTTACCAGTATGAATGAATGGGTTTGATGGGGAGGGATCGGAGTGATAAGCTACACGAAATCATGTTTCAATTCGACACAAACAGAGGGACGAGGGGATATCAAACCACGGAGAGAAATCAGCATGAACATGCAAAAGTCATGAAGGAATTTTAAAAAAATGTTGGCTTGAACGATACAATCAGAAATAAGCGAATATTTTCGGCCTGGTCTGTCTTTTTTTTCTCTCCCCAAAACAATGTCCAGAAATTCTTTAAGTAAAGATGTGTCCGTGATTGAGATACGTAGAACACGACTCGTAAACTAGGACATGGGACGAATGTAATATACCCATGTAAGTCTCTTATCCTTACCTAGGTATCTTGAAGAATCAAGAATAAACGTAGTTCCACTAGTTATTCTATGATATACATACAAATCAACCAATCTACAAAGCTAAATTTTCAAAAATGATGAATCTTCGAATGATATCATATAGGTTAATAGTCATCGCCTTTATTAAACCGTAGATATTTCGCTAGTTATAACTTAATCATACAAAGACACGAAGTTGCAATGACCAAGGACTGGGACAAGATTTATGTATGCTACATCGTCAAGAGGTCAAATTTCCCGCAATGAAATGAAAGTGTCAAACACACAGAATTATAATGCTAATGTCAAAAAGGAAAAAGAAACATGAGAGCCCTATTTTGCAAACAAAAGATCCGACAGAAACTCCAGTTTATGAGTGAGAGGAAAGTGGGAGAAGATATGCTGCGTTGTCTTTTGATGCGAGATGCGAGATGAACCGAGATGGAGAAAAACATTTGTGTTTGGGTCCACGTCGTGATGTTTTCAGGTCTAGTCGAATCATAGTTGACCAGAGAGGACTGCTTCGGTTGCTAGAGACACAATTTACGTCAACAAGGCTGTGCAAAGGTGAAAGGGGGGGTGTAAACTTACCAGAGTTGATGTATGGACGTTTAGCATCTAGATTAACACCAAACCGCTTCTCAAGCTCTAATTTGACAGCCTTCTTCGTAATCGTCATCAAATCAGCGGTGCGCAATATCTCCCGGATTTCGGCAAGGATGGCATCGTCACTGGGTAACCCAGCGAGATCACTCAATTCGTAATTTGCGCCACCCATCTCAGACGGAGCCAGTGACATGCGGGAGCCAAGTCGAGATGTCAAATCAAGTTGTGACATTGGTCGAGATGCTGGGTACCCGTACTCAGTAGCAGCTGGATGGTAAGACTTCGTGCCATAAGAATAGCCAGATACCTCTGAGCGGGAGTCGTCAACTCGGGATTGAGCCTCCCACAGCTCCACTTGGTACTCTTCCCATTTCTTCTTCGGTATCGAAGCAGGATCGAATTTACCCTCGTCGGAAATGACAATCTTCTTGCCCTTTTCACCAGTCACCACACGCGTATTACCCCAGGAAAAGTCGTCCATGTGCCAGAACGAGTACAAAGGCAGACCTAGAGCAAAGATGGGAGTAGCAAGGATATAGATTATCATCCAGCCGACCATCTCCCACTTCCGTCGAAGAATGAAAATGATGGCTTGAAGACCGTAAATAGCTCCAAGGAGAATGAAAGCTGTGATGGGGATCAGCGACGTATCAAGGATGACCCACACAATGAGGTAAACAATATATGCCACGGTCACTGGTTGAATGACCGTGCTCATCAGATCAATAAGGACCACGAAGCGCATACTGAAGCAACAGAAACCGCAGAGTTGCTGCATGGGGACTAGCTCAATCAAATTATGGACGGTCGAATTGATCCATCTTCGACGCTGAGATAGGAACACACTCCAACTCTCGGGGGCAATAGTCCATGCGTGAGCGCGGAAGCTGTATTTGGTCTTGTAATTTGGATGATGCTTGAGAAGAAGTGTAGTGAGATAACGATCTTCACCAAGATGAAGCAGGTTCTTCATATGGAGTGTATCAACTCGAATTTCTGCATATTGATCAACGACTTCCTTGCTCACGAATAGTGGCTTGCCAGTATCTGCAGACCTGATGCGATACATGGTGAAACAGCCTGGCAAACAAGTAATAGAACCGAACAAGCTTTCAAATGCTTTGGTCAGATTGTGAGAGATGTAGTATTCATAGACTTGGATCATCGTGATTACAGATTTTCGTGCGTTACTGAGGGCAGTCTCTCCACAAAGACCGATGATCCGAGTGTCCGTAAGGAATGAAGACACCATTCGTGTGGCAGAATCCGGAGCAACAACGGTATCAGCGTCGACTTGCAAAATAAATTCATAAAATGTAGGGTTGACGCCAATGATGTTGCGAATTTGGTGGTACATCTCAAGTTCCATGGGGCTCATAGGAAGGTTGTAGTGGATGCGGTTGAGGAAACGCATCAGGATCATCTGCGAGTCTCGTTTGCCACGGTTACCTGGACGGGATACCTCGGATGGCTTTCCAACTTTAACAACAACCATGAAAGGCACTATGTGACCTTGGACTTCGTAAAGACCGGAGTAGACTTTTCCCATATTGTGCTGCCTCATGCCCTCGCCTAAACTTTCGAAACTCAAGGGTTCAGGATCGACAGTGTCGGGAACACCCAGAATGTCTAGAACTATTCTTGGTGTGGGACGGTCGTTACCCTGACCAATAATCATTCCATCACAAATGACCACCAGTAATTTCCGTTTGTCATCGTACTTCATGCGAGCCATTGAGTCAATAGCACGACGGAGGGAATCCTCATCTTCCGTATAGACAGGAACCTGGCAGATGATGAACTTATCCAAATTCTCTGGCATGTTCTTCCTGCCGAACTGAAGCGCTGCCAAGAACCTAGCAACGATGACCGAAGCTAGCAGAGCTGTGATGGCGAGGATGAAGTACTGGGCGAATTTGCACTTGGTGGAGTTTCGAGTGTCTACTTTGCCGATAAAAAATAGGTTGTCCATACATAATCGCATACGTTGGCGTAACTCGGGGTCCATTTGGAGCTCATTGAAGCGTTGCGTAATGTCTTGTCCGGACCTCATTGTGAACAAATTCACCAGAACAGGATCCATGAAATCGACACTCACGCCGGCCGGCCCAGTGGTGTTATTTGGACCCAGAGTTCGGCGACCCCCAGCAGCGTAGTCGGTGAAATCGTACACTTTACCGTCAAGGCTAGCTACAGAGCGGCCGTGCTTGGTTGCGAGCGTCTGCAGGTATTCTGAGCTGTATCCGATATAGCCTTTCTTATAAGAGCCCTTGAGCATGATCATCTGTTCAGCGAACCAATCTGGGCGATAGTCGTTTGTAAAGTAGCGGAAATCATGATACTTTGAGTTTTCATCCCCTGTGGCGATTGTAGTAGCAGAGCCAGTGATGTTGACAGGAGTAAAGTCAAGCAGCACACTTGGGTCAACAGAACCATTGACTCCCTGGCAGAGAGCAGACACTTGGACGGGGAAAAGAGCTGTAGCATCGACACCGGCGTATCTATCGAATGCGGAAGAAGGTATCAAGCCTTTCGGCTGGTGAGAAGGTACGAACGCGCCGAGGTCAAACACCACGCCTCGAATAGAAACATACGATGAGGCGCCGTCCTTGCCGTTGTGAGACGATAGTTCCTCTGCCGAGTATATATCTTGCCGGGGACAAATTAACATGGGGAAGCCGACGACAATAAAAGCCGCAATGCCACAGGATAGCCAGATAATCATGTTAATGGCCAACTTTTCACGCCATGCCATCCGAACATCCTTCCGCTTCATTCTTCCAAGAAACCTGATCAGAAAATCGGGCACCCAGAATGTGAACAGGTACACAATGAAGAGCCACCGTTTGCGACTGCCGGAAACTGGTAGAATGTCCACTTCTTCCATTTTGCGTTCCTTGCTTTTCTCCGCCATCTGCTCTCGAGTCTCCAGGTTTTTAAACATATCCCCAGAATTGAAAGCTGAAGCGCCAGCGTCTGATCGACCATCAACATCGCGGCTGCCGAAATAGCCACCTTGCTTAGACTCATCTCCGTAAATGAATGCACCGCTCGGACTGTTTTCTCCAGAGCCGAGAAGTCGGACTCTGTGGTCACTGTATGCTCCAGTCGGATGAAGCATTCCCTCTCCATCATCGAGGGAATCAGCATGATATGTCGGAAGTACCCGCTCGCCGAGCTTTGCAATGTCGGCCCAGCAGCGTTCACTAAGGAAAACACCTGTGCTGCCGACACGTGCTTCATTTCCAGGCCATTTTCGTTCATCTAGGACAAGCTCAGCTTTCTCACGATCACTTCCAACCACAATGCTCTCAGATTCTGCTAGCCCTAAGAATTCAGCGAAGGGGAGAAAAACACTAAAGTCCGCATTGCGCAGTCGCTGACTGATCTCAGCGATTCCAAAAGTCTGCACCTGCATGCGCACGCATTTGCTGTCAAACTGATTCGCAATGCGTCGGTCATTGGGCTTAAGACAGAAGACAAAATATGGGTTCAGATTTGGTGCATTTAGACACTGTTTGATAACTTCCAATGAGGTTAGGAACTGCCCGGCAGCCCCTTGATCTGGGCCGGTACCGTTGGTCTTTTTGCGCGATGTGCTACCGGCCTTGGTGCTCCCATTATTACTCTCGCTATCATCATCCTCCCTGCCCGCTCGACTACTGAATGGATTCAGCCGGGACGACGGGCTGATTTTGCGACGAGCCATACTTGGCATGCGCATAGGCTTGGAGCTCACTTGAGCCTGAACCACAGCAGTTCGCTCCTTGGGATGTGTAACTTTCTGTAGGGCCGCTTGTCCGAAAAGCTCTCTCACGAAGTCACTTCGTGTAGAGCTAATCAGATTGATTAAGTCCCCGGATATGGTCTCTCCGTTCTCTTCAATCAAGCCATTGACGGGATATTCAATTTCACCAGCGAAGTGCCTTACAGTGAACGTGGCACGGGTGCTGGGTGTCACGAAATTGCTTCCAGGTAGCTTGGTCTCGCTGTCCCCAACCGTGATGGCGGGATTTTTGTGCTCAAATCTTTTCTTCAGGCTCTCAAGCATTTGCAAGTCAGTTTTTCCTCGCCTTGTCTGGTCGTCGATAATAGCAAGTAAACCGTTGCCAGTCTTCAAAAGACCCCGAACGGCGTCCGAATTGTCGAAGTAGCTTGTTGCCGGCACGCTAACCTCCTCACTTTCTAAGCGATCTGCTTTGTTCGAAAAGAAGCTCTGTAGAGCAAAGCTGTATAGAGATTCGACGGCAGCATTGTTAAGAAGTTGATCAAGGGTTGATGAGTTGGCAGACTGAGCAAAACCTGGGAAATCAATAATAGAGATTGTATTGCCAACACTATCCTCTGCAGCACAAACCCTCTGGTTTATACTCTCAATGACGTAGGCCACTAGAAGGGAGTAAAGCGTCCTCGCAAGTTCATCTGCGTTTTGTCGCGCACCACGAGGATCGAGCATCACCGTTACACGTTCGCGATGGATGGTTTTAGTTTTGTGACGCAGGCTGACGGCCAGGTCTTCCGTACTGAGTCCCAAGAAGGCAGCAACACATTCCAAAACTTCCTTGTTTTTAACCATCGTCACGGTTTCACCACCTTCATGGGAGTAGCCACCACTTTCCTCCGCCCCAGTCGTAGTGGTTTGACCGGTCACAAATTCAAGCTGGCCAATATGAAGAATTGTAGCGAGAACTTGACAGATTTCTGCGATTTCACTACGTGGAAACTCCAATTTTCGCAAAGCCGTCTTGAAATGCTGAAAGCCTTCGGCGTCATTTACACCAACTTTCAATTGAGTCGGATGACCAAGGTAACGCCATCGCTTCTGATTACCACCTGTTCCAGAATGCCCAGACGAGTCGAGTCCCAAATGAGCCTTTTCGGCCGCGCTTGTCCCTGCCAGTAGATAATATAGAACATGAAGGCTGCGTTCTCCTGTGGGGACTGAGGTGATACGGCTCCTTTCCAAACGATGATCGAGGATTTTACCTCCAATCAACAAGGGATTATTTGATGACGAATCGTATTGCAATTCAAAAAACAATCCGGCTTTTGAGGCTGTTGGCGTGGTCACGGATTTGGTGGTAGTGAGGGTATCGAAAACGAAAGCTGCCAATGACAACTTGGTTGATAGAGGAGTTGCAGAGAACGAGAGGAGAGCTGAGAGCAGATGGGACCGCACGGTGGTTTTCCCCGAACCAGTTTCGCCGCTGTTACAAGGAACTGTTAGGCATAAAGCTATAGGCAGATGCAAGGGCAAACTTCGTCTCGAAAGACTTACAGGAATACAACCGCTTGGTTCTCGCCACGGGCTCCTAGACGGGTAAAAGCTCGCTTGGCCAGATCCTCAGCTTCACCCATGGCGCTACCTTCCTTTCCGCCATCGGGGCCTTTGGTCGAGGAGGTATAAGTATTCAAACAAATCAAAGCTTGTGATGAAAGACGAGCTGTGGGCAAGGAGACATGAAATCTGTATAGGAAAGATTTGATTAGTCACGATGCTAGTCCTTAGCCACGGAATGAACTTACCTGCTTGCCAAATGAGCTGTCAAATGCGTATCTGACTGTAGATGTGACGGCAAAGACGGCAAAGAAGATTGTGCATGGGAGGGCGTGCTCCCGGGAAATGAGTTCAGGGCCATGGTCGCTGGCAGCTCGGTCGACCACCGCCTGAAAGTCTTGAGGTGTAAATAGATTCGAGTAATGTATTAGATTATAATCTGCCCGTAGAAAGTGCACACGCTATAACGTAGCACCGGAGAGTCGGCTTTGCTGAAGCAGCCAGTCACCCCTGGAACAATTGCAAGGTTTGTCGATTTCCTTTACAAAACGAGAGACAAGGAGCACATTGTTTTGATCGTCTGATACTCCGGCCCAAACAAATTTGCTCGAAAAGCTTCCGTGATTGTAGCGGTTGCCGGAGAACGTATTGGATTGGAAACGAGAGAAAACCCGTGATGTCGAAGAATATTAGATGATCTGGAAATGAACACCGCAGTTCGGACGCGAGAAGATGGAACCGATACACGGTCAACAACAAGATGTACTAGATAAAAAAATTTTTGAAGCGAAACAGCGTTTCGTAACGAATGTGTGGAAGATGAAAATGGTGGAATGCAGGGTGAGGTTGAGGGATGTTGAGATGGACACAGATCTAACTATCGATCTGAATGAGAGGAAGGTAGTTAGGTTGTCAATTCCGTTTCTCTGCTCGTATGGTATTGACAGTACGGTATAGTCACGTAATGTTGTAAACCACTGGTAATTCTATGTACTAGTGGTCTCTGTCTCCTTTTTTTCTTGACGACGATCCGTTAGGTAATATTACCTAATCATCTAGCTTCTCTGAACATGGACTGAGATACGTAGTACGGTAATGGGTACTGTACGCACTACGTATGAATACTAGAGGCTGATCAGGAGAGACTAGCCCGAAGCCTACTGAGACCCGGCCAATGAACTTTACTGCCACTGGATTGTCTCAGACACAACCAGCGTTTGTGTTTATAAATAGGCATGGCCACGCTGAAGATATCTTAGCAACTGGCTTAATGGGCCGCGTCGAGAAAATTCTGACGCACTGCGTCACTATAGCTGTCATGCGACAGTACGTAGTAACATATTCCATAATAATTCGTAGTACGGGTACGTGGTAATATTGATTCCCACCTAGGTAAACTGTTGATATTACATAGTACCTAGGTAGATATGCATCATTTGGTACAGCCAATGAGAGCGCCTCGCTGCGGGTTTCCTCGATGGTTTATACTTTTCCCCCTTTGGAATGTACCAGGTAAACAACACGTATGTCAACAATACAGCTGATTTTCACTTGTGATTATCTTTGCATGTATGCAATCATATCCTCTCCTCTTCTTCTGGCCTTTTCTTCCTTCTCCATATCACAGGCAAGTTCGTGAAACACTGCTCGTACTACTAGAAACATCTAGACTGTTGACTGGGCCTGGTGGAGATGAGCCGAAAGCTAATCGACGAGCCTCGCCCGCCTGCTAGCATCTTAGAGCCAACGATTCAGGTTACTAGTCAGCGACCCTAGATTCTCCCAAAGAAAGTCATATCATGAATATGGACACTGAGTGGGCTCAAAGATATTGATCTTTACCTTGAATGATGGGAACCACGAAGACCGAATTGAGCATACTGATGAGCATCAGGTGTGGCATACTTGTTTCGCAAGCAGGCCCAATAAATTTTACCCTAAGGTACAATACATGAACAGCCAATAGGTAGAGTTAGTGACACCGTACTGTACATACACTGTATGATTGTATCATACGAAACAAGGGGCGGCATAAATAGATAAAACAAATTGCATCTGTCTCACTTTCAGTGTCATCGCCACAGCCTGCCGTTTCTTTGATCTAACTAGGCATTCGAAGATCTACGGAGTCACAAGCATTTGTTACTGTTCAACTTTCTTTCCCGCGGTTATGCGAGATAGGATAATGGAAGGCGATTCCCCCGCACACGACGAACTCGAAGTAGAGTAAAAGTAGATTTCATTTGTCTCTACTCCATAAAAACCCACAAATCCTCGTCCTGTACTTCACTTTGGAGGCAGGCTGTAATTTACCATACTACGCACACAAAGGGCAGTTGTCAGTTGAAAAGAGACTCGGCCAAAAAAAAAAACAATTTTTCTTTCCCCGAATGTTACAATAATACGTTTCACGTAATTTACAGTACAAGTCCAAGCAGTAACTTTGAAAACGGAGGAAGGAGCTAGGAGGCATGTTCGCTCAGAACGTTTCTCTTCCGTCGCTTATCCAAATCATTGCTTTTCTTTATTTCTTCGTTCAGTTCACATCTCGTTATCTTTAATCTCGGGGATGCCTTTTGATTTATCGGTATAACACCGTCTACATTCGCTTGACACGAGATTGATCTATTCTTTCGCTATCAAAACAGAACAGGGGTGTCCTAAGGACGTCTCATTCATCGACTCAACGGCTTGCCTTCTCATCCCGAGGACTTACTACCTTCTTTGGCTACACTGCTTCCTCTGCTCATCCTTCGTCTGCTAGACACATCAAATCTCCGTGTTCATTTAGAGATACAACACCAGGACGACGACTGCACTCACTCGTCGTGGAGGTTGACTAATGTCCTAGAAAGCAGTAACGAGCACATTTCGTCTGTTTGTCGGCAGCAACAATCACAGCTATGTCGAACCGCTATTCAATGTTTTCAACTACCTCGGGCCCTGGTTTACCCAAGTCGGCTTCTCAAATATCTACGACGACCTTGCTCAATTCGCTCCACAACTCATATTCGACAGCTCAGCCATATCCACTCGAAGTTGGTACGAGTCTGGTGGTAAACACATGGCTCACAGTATCCCATTTGAATCCGGACGGCACGCCGGGAGGTATCGTAGATCCGCAGTTGGGCCAGAGGGCTTGGGAACACGCACGACGCAGAGCAGAGGATGGCTGTATTGTACTAAGGTATCTTTGCTGAACAACATAGTGATACTACATCGGTAGATGACTGACGTGTTCTATAGCTCCCTTCATCGATCGTGTCCTACCTTACTCCCATCGTTCCTTTCTGCCTTACCACTGTCGACTCCTGAGATATTATACGCCTCTCTCGATGCTCTTCGCCCCTTCGTCACCGCAGTCACGCCTTTTAACCCTTCATACTCTCTATATTCGTCCTTGGCAGTTTCCTATACCTTCACTCTCGGTGGTAGCGTCACCGGCTTGACACTCGCGTTATCCAAGTCGGGGCTCAATCTTACCAGAGGCTTGCTAGATGTACCCGCCGAGCCCGGTTACCGTGCTTTCGATGTCTTCTATTATTTAATTAATGCCGCATCTAGCCAGGCGGAGAAAGAGTACCTTGATTTGAAAGAGCCTTCGACCTATTCAATTTTGAATAAGTCTGGAACCTTCGATCCCCCTTCTTTTTTACCTACTGCGGATGATGCTGCCGCCGCCGAAGACTTTCGATCTGCTCTCAAAGCAATTGGCATAAAAGGTGCCGCACAAAGAGGCCTCTTGTCCGTCTTGGCTGGTATTCTCAAGCTGGGAAATACTTTGGGGTTTCTGGTTGATGAAGAAGATCTTGAGCAAGTTTGTGAAGAAGCGGCTGAACTTCTGGCCGTAGACCCAGAAGCCTTGCTTCACGGCTGCTCTACTGATGATCGCACAGTCCTCGTCACAGGCATCTATGAGGCCTTGGTCGATTGGGTCATATCCAAGGCTAATGAAGCAATTGCTGCACAAATCAAAGCTGATCAGGAAAACGAATCTAGTGATGGATCCGGTGCTCCATGGAACTCCGAAGACTCTTCAGACACTGTGACTATTACTGTTATTGACATTCCAAGCCCGCCTCTTGGCAAGGCTGTCGCTCTTCAGGGTATTTTCAATGATGAACAGGGTATCAACGCTGAAATGAAGGAGGATGGCGTTGAGATCTTGAGTCCCGGTCAATCTGTCATAAACGAAATGAAAAACGCTGTCACTGAGGTCGAAGCCGATCTTGGAATCACCGAAAGCGCTGCCTTCCGTGAGCGTGAACATTTACGTGATAGGAAACAGACTGTTCTAGAGAAGGTCGGTGTTGAGGTTGAGATTGGCGGATTCCTCAGGGACATCCTGTTCCCAAATCCGAACGAAGGTATAACCCTTGGAAAACGTGGTCGTTTTGACCTCGCAGCAACTTTGGGTAGCAGTAGAGTATGGTACCATCTTGCCGTTCATCCTACAGATGATACACCTGAAACTTTTGCAGCGTCACCCTCCACGATGTCTCCATGGTCCGCCGGTGCCGTTTCCCGCCAATTGCGAGATTGGCGATTACCCGAATGGGCCAATAGACGACATAAACACCTTGATTTCACCGCCGACTTCGACGTGGATGAATTTGTTACCCGATATGCACCTTTGGGGTGCAAGGAAGGAAAGGATGGCGTCGAAAGCTGGATACTTGAGAGAGGGTGGAGTAATGGAGACGTTGTCGTTGGAAAGGAACGCATTTGGATGCGGGAAAATGCCTGGTGGGAGGCCGAGTCAATGCTGGATCTCAAACCTCATGGGGATATGCCAGTTAACCCTTTTGAGAGTGGTTATTCCGCCACACCGCCAAACCCGAATGGATCAGGTTTCTTTCCTGCAATGCCTATTGCGGACACTAGCAGCTTCATAGCTAGCCGTGATAATCTTCTCAGTGCTAATAGACAGAGCGCAATGTCTCCCGGCCTTGCTCGTTCCATTGCCCCAACCAATAACCCGACTCTACATTCAATGGGCGGCGATTATGGACTGGGATCAAAGGGTGACGACTACAAAGGCGACGATGCTTATTATGAAGCTGAGTTGAATCGTCTCGCCGGAGATGATCCTGAATTCGGTCAACCCAAGCATATTGAGAAGAAAAAGATAACTACGGGACGACGTCTCTGGACCGGTCTTGTGTGGGCGTTGACTTTCTGGATTCCATCATTCCTTCTACGGTTCGTTGGGCGCATGAAGCGGCCAGACATTCGTATGGCATGGCGAGAGAAAGTCGTACTTGTAGCTCTCATCCTTTTCTTCAATGGGGTGATGGTTTTCTGGATCATTGCATTCGGGAACTTACTCTGTCCCAATAAGAACAAGGTTTGGAACGAGCAACAATTGAGCTTCCACCAGGGCGATGATGATTTCTACGTCGGTGTGCGTGGCTCGGTCTATGATATTAGCAAATTTTGGCGAACACAGCACAGTGACACCAATATCAAGACGAGTGCTTCGAACATGCAGTGGTCCGCAGGGCTAATCTTAGATCCTTACTTCCCCGTTCCTTTGACTCAAGGCTGTGCAGCGTTTGTATCGGATACTTCTATGAATCTACAACACAACGACACAACCGCTATCACCCATCCAGAAGCTGTTCACGCCACCGGACCTCTACAACCAGTCCCCACCTCTGCATTGCACAACATCACCTGGTATGCCGATACTTTCCTCCCCTTCATGCGCCAGTACTACAAGGGGGATATTGTGTGGACGAGGGGCACAATAACCGAACAGGCAAACAATGACGCAAGGGACTGGGTGATTATCAACGATGGGGTATATGATTTGACGGACTACTTCTACACCTACACGTTGTTGAATAATCCCAAGTACGATTTTCTGCCTAGTTCCGTCACAACTCTAGTCAAACAAAATATCGGCTCGGATATTACCAGCAAGTGGCAGAACTCGGTCGAGTTTCAAAATGCTCTTAATTGCATGAAGAACGTTTTTTACGTCGGAAAGGTGGATTTCAGACAGTCCGCAAGGTGTACTGCCAACAACTGGATTCTGCTAGCATTCACGATCGTTGTCTGCTCCGTTATTCTAGTGAAATTCTTGGCTGCACTTCAGTTCGGCTCGAAGCCTCGTCCGGCCCCTCAAGACAAGTTCGTCATCTGCCAGGTTCCGGCGTACACAGAAGGCGAAGATCAACTTCGGAAAGGTTTGGACTCGCTCACAGCTCTACAGTATGATAACAAGAGAAAGCTCATCTGCGTCGTCTGTGACGGAATGATTGTCGGAGGTGGAAATGATAGACCGACTCCAAAGATCGTGCTTGACATCCTCGGCGTAGACCCGAAGGTCGATCCACCGGCTCTACCATTTAGATCCGTTGGTCAAGGAAGCGACCAACTGAACTACGGCAAGGTCTACTCTGGTCTCTATGAATTTGAAGGCAATGTTGTTCCATACATTGTTATTGTCAAAGTCGGGAAGGAATCAGAACAATCGAAGTCCAAGCCAGGAAATCGCGGGAAGCGCGATTCCCAAGTCCTTTTACTCAACTTCCTCAACCGTGTGCACCATAGGGCACCGATGTCGCCACTGGAGCTAGAAATCTTTCACCAGATAAACAACGTGATTGGTGTTGATCCCGAGCTTTATGAGTTCCTTTTCATGGTCGACGCTGATACTAGTGTCAAAGAAGATTCCCTTAACAGGCTTGTTGCTGCCTGCGCCAACGACGCAAAAATTGCGGGCATATGTGGTGAAACTAGTCTGCAGAATGAGGAAAGAAGTTGGTGGACGATGATTCAGGTTTACGAATACTATATCTCGCACCATCTTTCCAAAGCTTTTGAATCCATCTTCGGCAGTGTCACTTGTCTTCCCGGATGGTGAGTTACATTCTTCCTAAATTACAGTCATGGGTAAATACTAAATCGTTGATATTACAGTTTCTGCATGTACCGCCTTCGAACGGCTGATAAAGGACGTCCGTTGATCATCTCCGACAAGGTTATTAATGAGTACTCTGACGGCGATCTTGACACCTTGCATAAGAAGAACCTCCTGGCCCTAGGAGAGGATCGTTTCCTTACAACGCTTATGGCAAAGCATTTCCCTACCATGTCCTACAAGTTTATTGCCGACGCCTTTGCCAGCACCGCTGCTCCGGAAACATGGAGCGTACTTGTGTCCCAAAGGCGTCGCTGGATCAACTCTACGATACACAACCTGGTAGAATTGGCTGCTCTTAAGGATCTGTGCGGTTTCTGCTGTTTTAGCATGCGTTTCATCGTCTTAGTCGATCTGTTTGGTACGATCGTCCTTCCTGCCACATGTGCATACCTGATTTACCTCATTTATCTGGCTGCCACCCACAAAGGAGATTTCGGTATCATCTCTATCGTCATGTTAGCTGCTGTTTACGGTCTTCAGGCTCTCACCTTCATCCTAAAACGTCAATGGCAACACATTGGCTGGATGATTATATACCTCTGTGCTTTCCCAATCTACTCTGTGATACTGCCTCTTTATTCGTTTTGGAAACAGGATGACTTCACGTGGGGAAACACGCGTGTTGTCATTGGAGAAAAAGGCGATCAACGCGTTGTGGCTGTGGAAGATGAAGTATTTGACCCTAGAAGTATTCCTCTTCAACGATGGGATGATTACGCCTTGGCTAACAACCTACCTGGTCGACGTGGGAACCTTGAATACGGCGAGGAGAAACAGCCTATGCATTATACTGATGAAACAGCAATGGAGATGGATGATTTCCGCTCTACATATTCGTCAGTTAAGCCAGCATCCACTATCTTGACAGGATTCCCTGGTGGCCGTGGTTCGCACATGCCTCCTCAGTCCCCTGCTCCATTTGGTGGTAACAACAACCGCAACTCGCGGATGTCGTCTTTCACACGATACACCGATGCTCCTCAGCTTGGTGGTCACGCTCAGCGTCACATGTCTATGGGCAATATTAGCAGCTATCAGGACAACCCGATGAATGCAAGCAGACTCAGCATGCCCATGATGCAAAGCACTGATAATCTCCTGGGTGTACCGGGTCGACAGCGAAGCCCGCTCGGCGGTGGTTACGGCTCTCGACCAGTAAGCGCTGTCATGGACTTCCGAACTGGGCCCGGTCATGGACCTGATGATCACACGATCGTGGATGCTATCCGCCAGGTTCTAGCGGAAGTTGATCTTGATAATGTCACAAAGAAGCAAGGTATGATAAATCGAGCCACCCCTGCATGTAACAAAGGTACTGATCAGTTGATTTATAGTGAGAGCTCTTGTCGAACAGCGACTCCAGACTGAATTGGTCGGCGAGCGACGCACATTTGTTGATTCTCAAATCGATCAGGAACTTGCCAGCATGTGATGTACATCTACGTTTGGGCTTTCTCGTCATTTACTTTTCCTCCCATTGTTTTATAATATTTTCTTAGCGGGTTGATATTTGAGGCTGGAAGCAAAAGAACGGCGTTGAATTTGTTTATTTTTCTTCTGACATACTATATGGCCACTCTGGATGGATCTAATCATGGCTTGCTGGTGCCTTATCCAAGCATCTCCTCATCGTTGTTAACGTGCTTTTACAATCATTTGGGCGTCCGATGTATGACTTGTCAATACATGTATCATGGCTACATTTTCATTGCATAGAGGGTGGAATTAATACTTATTCGGTTTTCACGTTCTTGGAAGTAACCTCCTGATAGTTAGGGTAGCGCTGTAGTTGGCAATGAATCGGTGGTTCTGGAACGGGCCGCGGCGATGTTTATCTTAGCCGCAAATGACATGTCAATCCACTTCTCAAAATGCGGGGGGGGAGTAGCTGTTAAACTTCCCCGATCTATGATAATCCTCGAAGAATACAACCTTTTCGATTCATTTCAGTCACTGCAACAACAATGTCCGCCCCTCAACAGCTCGGAAAAGAAAGATCTCCGCAATCTCCCCCAGCACATACATCATCACCGCCAGTTTTGACTTCAGCTACAACAACTCACCAGTCATCTTCTTCATCCATTTTGTTTCCTCCAACAGCGAACCAGACTCAAGACCCAGAAGCAGTCCGCCGCACACTCGAAGCTCGCACCGCTTTCACGGCCTCTCTCCACTCCGTCGGCCAGACGGTCTCGGCCGACCTTCGCGCCCGTGCCACAGATTTACATGAGAATGCAGCAGCGATTCAGAAACAAGAGAATGAATTAGCTAAGCATACGACCGAGCTAGCAAAGCAGAATGATCAGTGGGACAAGGTTGTGGATAATGCGCGCCAGGGATTGAAGGAGATTGGCGACGTGCAGAATTGGGCTGAGATGATTGAGAGGGATTTACTTGTTGTCGAGGAGGTTTTGAGATTGGTTGAAGGCGGTGAAAGTCACGAAGAAGAGGAAGAAGATATTGAGTTTAGAAGGGAAGAAGAAGCAGAGGATCGTGAGGGACGTTTACATGACGAAGGAGAGGAGGAAGAAGAAGACGGGAGCTTGACGGAAAGGGAGAACGAAGACAGAAAGAAGGTCACCCAAGAGCCCGTTGATATTCTGGACGATATTTCGTCTTCGGCGTCTGGTATAACTGGTACATCGGCGACGTCAGGTACGATGTCCGAGTCTTCGGGGAAGAGTAGCCCCCAGGATCAGGATGGTTGGCAGCAGCACATCAAAACGAATGAAGACACCGGCAAGAAGAGTGCCGGTGGATGGTGGAGATGGTGGTGGTAATTCTTCCACTGGTATGGAGGTAAACGAAATGCTAATGTCTTATGAATTGATGATTGTGATGACACGTTATGCAATTGTTAGGTAGTGATTATATTATTTTCTAACCCAAGATTGTCAAACATATATAGCTAATTACTTATTCATCCATCTTCCTCTTCCTCTCCTTGATTTTGCCAATCATAGAACCTCTGCCACGGATTGCGTGAATCTCCTTCCTCCATATCTTTTTCACTGCCCGGACTGTATTCATCATATTCGTCCCAAGACCCCAAGCTCATCAAATGTCGCATTGTCGGCCGTCCATGAGGACAGTTCCAAGGTTTGTCAATTGTCCCCATATTCCGCACTGCTTTCTCCATTTGCTTGACAGTCAACGTCTTGCCGATCATGATACTTGAGCGACAGGCACGCATTGCAAACATCTTTCGTACCTTGCTGGGCCGAGGTACATTTGCATTTGATATCAAGGCATTTCTCGTAGCTCCAGTCGGAGCTTCGGAAAGAAGTACGATAAGCTCTTCGAGGTCCCGAATGTCAAAGACAACTTCTTTGCTTAGTGGAAGTGATATGAGCTTGCATCTTCGGCCGATAGGTTCGTCGCCACTGTCGTCCACCTCGATGACAAATCCGTTCTTCTCGAGTGCTGACTTGTTCTCTCTGATGATTTCTTCCTCAACCGCCGTTAAGTCTAGTGTTTTCGGATGTACGAGACGTTGGTTTTGCACAACTGTTTCGGCCTGAAGTCGCTCGAAATTGTATTTCTCATCCGAGGCATGTTGATCAATAATGAAGAGCTCGTCTTCTGTAGGAGCCGTTGCCTCATCCGCTCCATGTGATCGAGTTGCGAGTATAAACCCCAGATTAAATTGCCCTACGATCCGCATTTTGGCAAAGTCGTCTTTCGACACGGTCAATGATAGACGTTCTTCGCCGGTTTTCTGTTGCTTGAAAAATAATTCTTCATCGTCTTTGGCCTCATCAAATCCTTTGTATGAACCCAAGTGCCTCTGAAGAATCTCCATCTGAGCCTGAATCTTAGCAAAAGAACTCTCAAGTGTTCCAACAAGTTGAGCCGTGGAATGTTTATTGGTCTGTTGCTCCTTCTCAATATACTTCCCACGTTTAATATGGTTTTCGCCATGGGTTGCGCCTTTTTCCTCTGCTTTTCGAATAAGATCTAGAACTTTGGCGTCTTCTCGGGCTTTCTTCTCCTGCTCATCTATAACATCTTTATCAGGGGCATTAGAGGCGGCATCCAGTGGTAATGCCTCGGCCTGTTCGTCGATACACCCATCAACAGGTTCGTCAATTCCTGATTCGTCCGGTAACTCTTCGGATTGAACTGACGACTGTGTACCCTCTAACATTTCCTCGTCACTACTCCCATCAACCTCATCGATATCATCTTCACCATCTGACTCTTGAGTTTGAGTATGTGTACCCGGAGCTATAAAAGATTTGAGATTCTGGCTGAATATGTTTGGCCTAGATGGAGTATGGACTCTTCGTTTTGATTTTCGCGTGTTCTCTGTATTGCCCGCAGAGAAAGAATCTCGTTTGCGTAAAGCACCATGACCAACAATTGATGTTGTAACTTTGTCACCAATAGTGACTGTTGCAACTTCAGCTGGTGGTCGCCTCGGCCGCATTCGATCAAAGGCATTCTGAACCACACCGGCGTTTTTCACGGGGGACTGGCTCTGCAATATTGGAATTCGCCGCTCACTTGGCTGCGGAGACATTTCAGCAGCTCGTGCCCTGAATCTCTTGACTGCATCATCGGCGTCATCGGCTTGATCCAATTCTTCAGCGCTTACATTGGTATCGACAGCCGTGTCTTGACTGTCGGTGACCTCCTGCGTCACAGTCTCCATTTCTGTTCCTTCCTCGTCTTGATCACCCTGAGCATGCTGAGAGGTTACCTGAACTTGCTCGGATGTGTCTGGCTGGCTGTCCTCGATGGGAGTAGCGTGTTCAGTTCTGGACCTATCGGCGACGCCTCTCATGGGCGATGCCTGGAACCGTTGCTGAATGTCGGTTTGCTGCTTATTACTAGTAAATTGGGATTGTGGGACTGTTTGCTCGGCTTCCTGAAATAGTTGATCCAAGGCCTCTTTCAACGATTCAATGAGTGCAGCGGAGTCATGCAAAAGAATAGTGCGCTTGTCTGGCGAAACGTTCACGTCGTAGGCATTCGTATCCATCTGAAAGTCGGCGAGGACGAATGGGGCTTGGGAGATGTTGTAGGTCTTGTATACTTCATTAAAAGCTTTGGCGATTTGCGGAATCCCACATGGCCGTGAGTTGACATAGTACATTTGGCGGTCGCGTGTTCCTCTTCCTTCTCCCACAACAGGACGTGAGACATAACCCCGAACATGGATCTTATTTAGATCCCTGTTAAGTCTCTTCCCAGTTGCCGATGGTTCAAACTCGAGCTCTAAGTCAAGAGGAATCAATGTCAACAGTGTTTTAGCTCCATAAACATTTGCAATGTTGTCCCTTATCGATGAATTCGCTTTGGTGGTCAATAGCACGAGTTGTCTTTTCTTAGGATCCGTATTCTTAACGCTGAATCGCACCCCAGTGCTGACACAAGCATATTCGTTGAGTAGGTTGACAACCTTGGCTAGTTCGCGTTTGATGTTCTTCTCCAACTCTTTTCGACGTACTGGAAGCCTCGAAAACAGATTCGAAATGAATACCGTTGTCCCCTTTTGCCCGGCGACTATCTGCGTTCCCTTGAGGTTCCCCGAGTGTTCAAACTCCAATTTATTTGCCTTTGGGGCTTGGTGGACCTGCGCGGTGATTATATGGAAATTGGATACCGCACATAGCGAAGAGAGCGCCTCGCCGCGGAACCCGAAAGTCGTCAACGACGTAAGATCATCGTAAGAAGCAAGCTTCGAGGTATAGTGTTTGAGAGCTGTTTGGATGATAAGCTTGACTGCATATCGGGTATTCGATACTGTTTTTGTAGGGTCGTACCTATGCTCTCGTAGTTCTGAGGATCTATGCCGCTTCCATTGTCTTGCACCTCGATCGAATCCAGGCCATCATTTTTGAAACGCACCTCTGCACAGATAATACATTAATCATCTCGATCGTAAGGGAAAGACACCTATTTCATACCTATCGAAGTAGCCCCAGCGTCCAAGCTGTTTTCCACTAGCTCTTTCACCACGGAGCAAAGGTCCACAATGACTTGTCCGGACTGGATTTGGTGGACCTAGTTCGTTCAGTATCACATTCAGATTCATTTTGAATAGAGATCAACTGTACCGAGCGACCCTCAATAGGTTTTATCGTGGCCATCGTCGTCCCATCATGCGACGTTGTGTGAGTAATCTAATTAACACGAAGAGACGCGGAAATCCGCGTTCTTATCGGTATTCTTATCGGTTATCTACGACATAGCTTGTCTTCTGTTCGGAAGTTTAATGGAATAGTTGCGATTGAATAGAATCAGACTCCATCGGTATGAGATATTCCTAAGAATATATTCAATGCTATAGTTACCTTAAATAACAATGGGCTAAATAAATTTCCAACCACAGACAATGATATGATCCGCCTAAACACCGGCCATCTTGTAAAAGAACAAAACATGCAGAACTAATAACCAAATCGATCGGGCATCATGACTGGAGCTACGAGTGTCCATAAGTATATAGCATAGCAAACCCATGCACTAATAATCTTAACCCAGCTGGCCCAGTAGGTCCGGCCAACCGATGCAAAGTTACCTTCAGTTTCTGGGTCCAATTGTTGTGTGAGTAGTGTGGCCACCCATGTTGTAGCCAAGAAGAAGATGACGTGGAATAAAGAGTAGTTGTATTGGGTAGAGCCGCGCTCATCATCTTTGGTGTCATAATCATCATCGTCGTCGTCATCGCTCTCAACCAAAGCACTAGCGGGGAGACTACCACTTTCGACGGCAGCACGGAGGGCATCGGCCCTCATTTCACGTCGAGTTGAAGGTTGTTGAGTGACCAGTCCGTGCTCATTTGCCTCTGTACTAAGTGCAGAATAGTTATGTCCACCATTAGATCCTAAAGCAATGCCCTGTGTAGCAGCGCGAGTTGTAGTATAAGCAATGGTGGCCATTGTGACTATCGCGCCGAGGACAATGCTGGCTGTTCTGGTGCCACGTGCACGGAGAAGCGGGTTGCATTGACGGTCGTCAGGTTCCATCGATACGGCAGACATTGTCAAATATGTGCAGTAGACAGTGACCATAGCAGCCTGCGCCAAGCCAGCCCGAGAGTTATACTCTTGAATCGCGGGCTGAACCGACACGAGTGAAATGATCAAGAACACGATAAGATTGACAGTGATTGCTGCTTGATTCATCGAGCACCCGCTCTTGGCAAAGAAGATGTACATCAGTATCGTCATGACGAAGGATGAGAGATACATTCCCAATGTCGAGCCGATCAACAGCCCACGCCAGAGACGAGAGTCGCTGTCTTCAATTTTCTCCAGGCAAAGTTCGGCCCAGGAGTGAGCAAGGTCGACCAGCAAAATAAGACCGAGGAGAAGGAAGAGCATCGCGGCGATAAAGGCGATGTAATGACCGTAAACGAAAAAGAAGGATTCCGGAATGAAGAATGACATGACGACGAAGCCTATCCACAGAAGTACCTTTGGACCCCAGAAACCATTTTGTAGCATCGCTCTGCCGTCTTTCGAGGATCTCACACCGAGAAGTAGAATCGCGAGTATCAAGTGGAAGAGACCTAGACCAAAGTTGATACGATGGACTGCGACCCAGCCATGACATTCCTTGCCGTCGCATCGAATTTTCATATAATCCATCGTCAGGTGTTCCAATTTTTCCAGTGCCCATGGCGTGAGCATGATCCACGAGACTATCGAGTTGATGAGCAGGATAAAGGCATATGCAATTCTCGTTGCCATGCTATATACGAGTCCAATATTAGCATCCAGCCAAAGCTCGTGCAGGCGCGTATACTTACCTGCTCTGAAACTTGCCACATGCGCTACACACAGCAGAACATGTCGCTGCGCCGCAACAAGAAGCCGCGACAGAAATTATCTAGACGAGTCAGCCCTGTACCGACATATCAGGTAGAGAGTGAAAAACGTACGGAGCCGGCGCTGGGCACAGCCAGCATCGGGATGGAAAGAAGCGCACCCATGGCGAAGGTCTCACTCTTTCACTCTTCGCGAATCAGACTAGAAGTGCTGTATATTGATGTGATTGTATTTATTATTGACTGCTTGTTGCGCTGAGGAGGACAACAGCATGCATTGTCTGCTTTTGCTGTTGAATGAAGGAGGTGTATAATATGGAGGAGGAAGTTGCCTGCTCCGCCGAGGACGGCAGGCACGAGCATTCACCAGACCGGCTGCGTCACTCATCACGTGACTGCGTACGTACATTCAGCCAGCTTATCAACAAATCCGACTCGCAGCTCAACTCGCAATTAAAAGCTGTGGGTGCTCTGCACTTAACTAGTTGTTTCTTATCTTCTACCTTATATTTCCCGTCCTTCCTTTCATTCAATCGTTGCAAATCTCTTCGTCTTTCGTTGAATTTCACTCCTTACAAGCCAACCTTGGAACCCGTGTTGGCCACATTTCCTTATTGGCGAGCACAGACACGGTGAAATATATCCCTCATAGAACTGTCGAATCTCACTCCGTATGATTGCATATATCGCATATCTCACAGGCGTGGTCACAGTTGTCTTTTTATCACCCTTTATGGGACCATGGTAGTCGGATCGTTGCAGACCCAGAGGGTCATTTCAGTTGTCGCCGCAACACTGATAGCGCTGGCAAGCGGCACAAATGTGGGTGTCGCTGACCCCTCGTGAAGCTACAGTTGGATGCTCAATCTGATGCAATACAGTATGCATACTCGGCGTGGGCACCCCAGTTCGCCGACCGGATGGTGTTGTCTTCGAAGCAGAGTAATATGATCGTATGTGTGATTCGAAATGTGCCGACAAAAGGACTTATCAGCTAATGATCAAAGGGCATTGCGGGAAACATAGGGTTATATTGTTCGGGATTCTTTACAGGATATCTGACTGATACAAGAGGCCCTGGACCTACTTTGTTACTGGGCGCTTTGTCGTTGTTTTGGGGATATTATCCTCTTTATCTTGGTGTGTTCTGTAGACCCCGCTACATTTGTCAGGAACCGGGGCTAAGGATTTTTATAGCATACAAGCATGGACAAGACTTCCTCTCGCTGAGTTCATTATGTTTCTTTTCATGGCTAACGGGTCTGGGAGGATCCGCCGCATTTTCTGGGGCCATCAAGGCCGGTATGTGCTGCATCAACTCATCCCGCGAAATTGTGATTCTGATAGACCAGTATAGCAGCAAGTAACTTCCCCGCAAAAAGTGGTACAGCTACGGCTTTCCCCCTTGCTGCTTTCGGGCTTAGTGCGTTTTTCTTTTCGAGCATTGCGGCGACATTATACCATGGCCAAGTTGGTCCATTTCTCATGTTGCTGGCTGTGGGGACGGCCCTGATGGTCGTGGTTTTCGGGGTATTCCTTCGAATTCTTCCCCCAGACCAGCCTTATACAGCTGTACCAGGGCGTGATGGCGAGGATCGCCATCAGTTCGTATATGAGCGACCTGCAGAACCAGGTAGGCAAAGAACAAATTCCGAATCCTCAACACTTTTACCTTCATCATCAACACAGCCCAATCTGTACGATACGGCCGACGCTGCACAGGCCAATACCAGTGGTTCAGTTAAGCCAGAGCTTGATGAGACAAGAGATGCAGAAGAAGTATCGTCTCTGCTTTCCAAGTCAGAGTCCATACAAGATCCCCAGAACGATGACGGACATGGCATACGGTCACAGCAAAGTGGCGAAGATGTTGACGAAGACGGCTCACACTATGCAGATGTCAGAGGATTGGCTCTTCTCAAAAAACGCGAATTCTGGCAACAATTCGTTATGATGGCGCTGTTGTCGGGCATTGGATTAATGACTATTAAGTGAGTTGTCCAAGGATCTATAATTCCATTGCCGAAGGCTAACAATTTTTTAGCAATATTGGCAATAATGTAAATATCCTCGCCAAATATACGAAGTCGTACGTTACTTGTCATCTGACTCTGAACAGACTAAAGCACTATGGAGGTATTATGACGACAGTGCGGACTCCAAATTTATTCAACACCGTCAAGTGATGCATGTCTCAATTTTGTCGTTCTGCAGTTTCCTCGGCAGATTGCTGAGCGGTAAGAAGACTTCACCGGTTCTGATTCGCGCGTACTGATAAAAGTCACTCAGGTGTCGGTAGCGATTTTCTTGTTCATAAACTCAACATGTCTCGCTTCTGGTGCATCTTCCTATCCTCGGTCGTCTTCACTCTGACGCAGATAGCCGGCACATCCATCAGCAATCCAAATCACCTCTACCTCATCTCATCCTTTACAGGTTTAGCCTACGGCTTCCTCTTCGGCGTCTTCCCGTCAGTCGTAGCGCACACATTCGGCATATCCGGCTTGAGCCAAAACTGGGGAGTGATGAGCCTGGCACCCGTGCTTAGCGGCAACATCTTCAATCTCCTTTATGGCGCAATCTATGACCACCACAGTATCATCGGACCGCAGGGACAGCGAGACTGTAGCGAGGGACTGCAGTGCTATCAATCAGCCTATTGGATGACTTTTTTCAGTGGTCTCGGCGGAATGGGCGTCGCATTGTATTGTATCTGGCGAGAGCGGCAGATTCATGGCCCGAGAGGTGGTCGCAAAAGCGAGAGTCATGAAAGACTAGCTTAAGCCGAATGCTGAATGCTGAGCGCTAGATGGGATAGAAAGGTTCTATATACATGTTATTTCCACATTCGGGTTCGGATTTGTACGAGGAAAGCAGAATAGATTTGTCACGGTGTTGTTCTATTTTGGGCGGCCTACTTTATGTATCTGTGTATAGTTATAACTTATGTACTGAGCATTCCTGGGCATATTTGTCTACATAGGTACCCTCAAAATGACAGCAGGAACGTTACAAATGCTGACTGGTTTAACCCCGTCGTCCACCGCAACCCTAAAAAGCCCTAACACAAAACTTGGGAACTCAAGATCTGAACAAACAAAGACCAGGACTGCCTGGCAGCAGTCTGTAACGAATTTCATGAATTAGAACATCATCAACTGAGATAATATTACACTACAAAAGGACCAACCAACTGCCCAAAAAGCGACATACAGGACCGGAGGTACAAGACAGGCCAACGCTGTAAACTTTTCTGTTTTTAGAAAGCCTGGTGATGAAGAAGAATGAAAACGAAGAGACTGTCCATCAACACGTACTAGGAAATGAGCCAGCAGAGAAAAAGGGGCCATGAAAATATTGATGGGCGATCGACCAGTCTGTCTGTTGGCAACGGGAGGGAAAAAAGCACCTGATTAAAACAGTAGATACAACGCAGATATTAGACGACCGGATCCTAAGCGTAGCAATACCCCAGAATGAAAAATAACAAACATAAAAGAAACGTGAAGAAGAGAGATACAGTCCCCATCGCTGATCCCTAACCGCCCGTACCGATCTACATTCATAACAATAAAAGAGAAACTTTATAAAGTAGAGAGATATTAGAAGCGATTTTGCCTCGAGGTGTGAAATAGAAAACAATGTAAGCTTTTTCCCCTCCGCCCTTCCCATATTCGCACATGTTCTCTTCCTTTGCTGATTCATTGATAGGAAACTGTTTCTTCTCTCGTCTGCCCGACGGTACGCCGCTTTCACTTGCTCGTTCAGAGCAAAGTAGTAAGTGCGCTGTCATCTCATGGGGTACGAAAGTCGACAAGTAAAGGTCACACAAAAAGTAGATGTATGAAAATGAAACAATAGCAGAATCCCTTCTTTTTTTTTAATGTCTCCGCGTGTTAAGCGAAATTCATCATGGGGTATCAAAAATATAAAAGTAACTTCAAAAGAAGAAAGACGTAAAGGTTTACTGCTGCGATATCCCGCAGAAGCGAGGCTAGCAGTCAAATCCCCTACGCAGTTTTAGGAGACTTTGCGGCATTTACAGCCTCATAGTCCACAACATCTGATAAGCGAATCTTCTTCATAGACGGTTCATTGGAGCCATTGCCCTGGAACGGGCCAGAACCAAAGTGATCTGAAAGTTGTTGCTCTAATTCACTGACACGGCGTTTCAGATCCTCTTCGCGACGCTGAGAATCTTCCAGAGACCGACGTAGCCTTGCTTCCGAATCACGCGCGATCATCTCGGAACGACGCGCAGTAGCGTCGCTTTGTTCCAGTTCCGAGACGCGACCACGGAAGAGCCCGTTGATAACTTCAAGTTCACTAACGCGAGTCTTGAGAGACGTATTCGCCGCGAGTAACCCTTCATAAGTTTGAGGCACATCAAGATGTCGATCTACCATGGAAGACGTGGAGCCAGGGGACGGTTGCCGAAGCTGCAATGCCGGGAGTGTGTTGGCCGGATTGTAGCTTGAGTCGCCGAGAGTTACACTATCAAACATGTGCTGTGGTGCAATATTAGAATTCTGTTGATGGAGAGACGACATTCCCGGTGTATCTGTTCGCGACACGGGCGAGTTCGAGCGATCCGAATGCCCCGGAGACATCTTTCGAGAAGCGCGACGATAACCCTGCGCTCCCAGAGGCGGTGTGCCGGCCTCTGATCTCGACGACGATAAGCTATTCGGATCCAATCCTCCCCCAGACTGCAATGCGACAAAGGTTAGTGAATGTCGCAAAGACCATTTTGGGGGGTCAATGGACCCTTATCAGTTGCGCGAAAATTCTTCGCGTTGTGACGTACCTTGCGTTTCGGAGCCTGTCCGGCAGTTTTCACCCGATTACGACTTTTGATAACATCGGTCTTGAGACTGATCGGTCGTGGGCGACCGTGGAGCTTCAAGAAAAGACCGCATGCGTTGCAGAGAACGGAGCCCAGCTCATCTCGGCGCCAGAGGGGCGTGGTTGACGTCCCGCAATTCTGGCACACGGGCTGCAATTGCGGACGTTTTTGGTCAGTAAAAGTCGAAGCCATTTGAGAGAACATGAGCAGAAAGAATTTCCAAACGAAGTGCAGCAGTAACGAGATGTGGTGAGAGAAGGTGTTGGCGAGGTGAGTTACTGATAGTGATAATGGGGGGGAGATAGAAGATAGAAGATAGAGATAAAGGATAGAGAGATAGAGATAGAGGGAAGAGCGCGGACAGAGACAGATAAGATCCGAGGGATTTACGGTCGGGAGCGATAAGAGATTTTTGGGAGCGAAAAAGGGCAGAGGAACAAACCAGCCAGAGGGGGGAACGGGTGCCAAGACTGCTTCTCAGCTGATAACAGCAGCAGGGAAAAAAAAAGAATGCAACGCATTGAAGACCAACCCCCCACGCGTGTCAAATATGCAGAAGAGAGAGAGGTGGAAAAAGACTCACCGGAGTGTTGCCCTGGCCTCCGGTGGTAGCGGCTGGCGAAGACGTGGCGTACGACATGCTCAGACTGACAACATGATGGTTATTAGAATGATGATGAAGCGAGGATCTGCAGCGATAGGGAGAAGGAGGAAAGAGAGAGAGAGATAAGATTAGTGAAGTAATTGACTGAGAGAGCGCGCCTGAGTTGCTGCCTGATTTTCAAGGCAGCAACCCAGACCCGGAAACCCCCCAGGGGATGGAATAACCAATGCAATATGTATGGACACCACGTCGCTGCATTCCGGCCGAGGATTTCTCACATACCTGAGATCTGAGGTCGGCGCAATTGCAACCGATGCCAGCGCTGACAGCCCAGGCAGCGAAGGAGCGCCCGAATGGTTTCGGTTCTCCTGTCTCGAGTCGAGTGGTGGTAACGTAGTCGACGGCGGCGTAGAATCGGGGTTCCCAAACGAGTGAGCTACCTCGTTGGCAGAGGGGAGTTGAGGAGTATTACGACCGTCAGCGGGTACAGACGTGCTGTAACTGGCAAGGTCGCGGTTCGAGGATTCCGGTGATGCTGGTGAGCGGAGCGCCGGATCGATGGGCGATGCCCTGAAGAGTATGGGAGCCACTGTGGAAGCCGTTTTGGGCGAGCTATGGAGACCAAGAAGGTCCCTTAGGCGTCACGAACGGTGGACTGATATCGAAAAGACGAGTGGCAGGCCCGCTCGAAGGTCTGTTGATCGATTGCTCGGGAGGGACGAACAAGGGAAGACGGGAGGCCAGTAGGGCCGACAAGAATACAATTCGGTACTAAAAAGAAGAGTTGCAAAGAAGGATAGCAAGATCAAGCAAATGCTTGAAATGTCTGGTTCGTCAAGAATTATGTCGTCGGATAATGAGAGGAACCGTGGGACACAAAGAGTGACGATAAGCTAAGTCAATTCGAAGAGACAGAGAACGAATGGCGAGAGCTTGTTCGCACGAATATCATTAACGAGAGACTATCTGAAAGAAAAACGAATGAATGAATGTTATCAAGCTTGATAGTGATGAGTAGAAAGGATGGTGTAGTCTTTTTGCATGCGAACGAGGAGAAAGAAGAAAACATTACGGAGTACATATGACTACGGAGTCGTATTCGAGAATGGTGTATCGTCGATACGTTACAGCCATAAACCGGCCAATAAAACAACACGATACCGCGACGGAAGGCGGATACGCCGGCATGAAGGAGGCGGCATTACTAGTCGATACGGCGGTATCCGATAAGATGGGCTCCTTTTTATGGTTATCGATCGATAGTAGCTTGATCAATCTACGCATATGCAGACACTCTCTCTATCTGCTCTGGAGTAACTATCACTAGTATTTGTACTCTCTGATCCCACCAAGAAAATATCTCCCGTCCAAGATCCTACGATGCAGAAAAACGCATGATGCTCACTCAGGAGAAACAGCACTGCTGGTACAGCAATGCCGTGTAATTTAATGTCCGCGGCGGTGGATCTCTGGATTATTCTCTGCGATTGGCAGCACGCCCCTAGCCTCTCGACGTTCGACCTCGCAAGGGGGCTACCTCAAGAACGTATGGCCTCCTTTCTCGACCTTCTCATTTTCATCGTATATTCGTTTGTCGATGATGTTGGAAAGACTTTCTTCTCCTAGAGTATTATTTTAATAATTATCATATCGCCGTTTTAATGTATTGACATCGTCCACTCCTTCGATCTTTTGTGATATTGATTTTCCTCTTTTCCTTTCGACCACATTTCCTCATACTTCGGCACTTTCGCCTTCCATTCATTTGAAAATCCACCACCATGCCTAAGCGACCAGCCACTTCGGGTTATGCCCGTCTTGCGCAGGCTGAAGAAGACGAGAGAGACTACTACGATGAATCCGAAGAAGAACGCGATCCATTCAGTGGTCGTCCACCGCGGACGATATCCTCGCCGACCCAGTTTGCCCCCATCAACGCGCGGGCGCAGATGCACTCATCTGGCCCGTCAACACCTCCGGAATATCGACGGCGAAACAACGGTCATGCACGGCGTCGAAAACGCAGCAACTCGTCTGGGGTAGACATTAAAGCGATCAACGCTCGACTGGAACGATGGGCTGAGGAGATAGCCTCCCGCTTCAAGATCAGCAGAGGGCCCGGTAAATCGGCGCAAGACGAGAAGCTCGAAATTCACCATACCGTCTTTCGGCCTCCAGATGGCCTCCAGCCGTACACGGCTGAAGAGCTGGAAACCGAAGAGTACGAGGCCGAACAAAAACGGAACCGCGCCGAGTTTGAGACCATCGTTGAGAGTGTTCGCACAGCAATTGAGCTCGGCGTCCACCCCAAAATGATTTCACAAGGAAGTTCTGGTAGCTATTTCGCGCGTAATACCGAAGGCAAAGTGGTCGGTGTCTTTAAACCCAAGGACGAAGAACCCTATGCTTCGAGAAATCCAAAGTGGACAAAGTGGTTGCATAGAAATCTCTTTCCTTGTTGCTTCGGCAGGGCTTGTCTTATTCCCAATTTATCCTACGTTTCGGAAGCTGCTGCGTCTGTTCTGGATGCACGATTGCGCACCGGTATCGTTCCATATACAGACGTGGTTTGGCTATCGTCAAAATCTTTTTACTACGATTTTTGGGAGCGGAGAAAGGCTTGGAGTGGCCGAAAACCTTTACCTCTCAAACCTGGAAGCTTCCAAGTATTCTTAAAGGGCTACAAGGATGCTACTTTATTCTTGCGAGAGCATCCTTGGCCTGATCAGAACAACTCAGGACTCAACACTGATGACGCCCCTAGACGAAAGAAACGACCATGGAATGAGGCATGCCGTCCATCTGGTATACATTCCGATGACGAGGATGAAGACTACGACGATCAACGTGCGCGTATCCCCTCACCTCAAAGTGTCGAACAGGAAGAGCAATTTTACTGGAGCGAAACCCTCAAACAAAATTTCCGAGAAGAGTTAGAGAAGCTGGTAATTCTAGATTACATCATGCGAAACACTGACCGCGGACTGGACAATTGGATGATCAAAGTGGATTGGAAGTCAGAAGAAGTTTCTATCGTCGCTGAGCCTCCAAAACCCAATAGCGCTGCTCATGATGATGATGATGCCGACCCCGCCTTGCCTGCTCGTACCGTGCCTCTGGATCGACAGAATTCAAGCCAAACTGCGCCGTTGCCCTATCGAAGACATGAAGCTATGGTTGCCACAAGCCGAACTGGTACACCTTCTCATGCAACAGAGAAACAACCAATTATCAAACTCGGTGCTATTGACAACAGTTTGTCATGGCCGTGGAAACACCCGGATGCTGTAAGTCTTCCTTCCCATCTCAATCCCTTCTCAACTAACATGTCAAAAGTGGCGCAGTTTCCCCTTCGGTTGGCTTTTCCTTCCCGTCTCTCTCATTGGACAACCGTTTTCACAGAAGACCCGAGATCACTTCCTACCACTACTCACATCAACTGCCTGGTGGAGTGGCACCCAGGCTGCCCTGCGCAGAGTTTTCGTTGAGGATTCTGACTTCAAAGAAAGCATGTTTGCCCGACAGATGGCCGTCATGAAGGGGCAAGCTTGGAACGTTGTAGAAACTCTCAAACAGCCTGACCATGGACCTCTGGAACTCACCCGTCGGACCCGAGTATGTGTATGGGATGATCTCGTAGATATCCCCGTTGCTATTCCCATGAGGGGTCCATCTACTGAAGCCCAGAGACAGCGGATGCGAGCTTCTCTGCGAGATGAAGACGACCAGGAAATGGATATCAGTGCGGCTATCTCTGGCACCACTGAGCAAGATCGTGATCTGTTAGGCCTCGGCTCGCCAACCGGTGAACTGCCCAATCCTAATAGATTCGAATTATCTCGTGGTCGGGGCTCTGTTGAACTCGGTGGCATTGAAGAGGGTTCGGATGATGTTGGCTTTGGTCGACACAACGTACGCGACGAAGGCGGGGATCTGTCTAGGAGCTGGGGTGCACAACCTAGCCGACCGCACGATTATAAAGATTTTACGCCTAATGGACGTCCGGACCGCTTTGCCAGACATACGCGACACGGCTCACTATCACAACGACGAGGCAGTAATGCATGGTCCTTTGCCGGAGATGATCTTGAGGGTGATTTGGGCTATGCGGCTGCTGAAGAAATGGAAGGTCACGAACGAAAGGTCATTGTTGAGCGCCTCGAAGCAGTCAAAAGCAAGAACCCTATCTTCACATGGTGCTAATCTGCTTTTCCCCCTCATTTTCCCTTTTCAGATTCATTTCCTAACTTGCAGCATTTTATCCCTTCACAATTCGATTGAGCGAGACTTTACCTTCTTATTATTCAACCTTAACGACACTACAAAGACCCTGGGGTCTGGAAAAGGCATGACTGTTGTACATATAGACGCTGTTTTAATGGTGGCTTCGCTTTATCTGGTGGGCTAGCTTTCGCATTGTAACATAATATTTGATGAAATGTGGCAGAACACTGATTGCTACTCGATAGGTTAATATAGAGCTTTTGAATATATCATCACTGCTATGACTTGACTTCGTTTTTGAGCTGCTGATCAATAGTTAGACTCCTATCTTATCTTCAGCCAATCAGAAGGAGCTTATTTTGGCGTCTTTCTATAGGCTTGAGTTGATCACATCCTTTCTTCAGGCATCCAACGAAGTTTGGCCTTAGGGTTAGTCGTCCGAGCCCTAAAACAGGCAGAAGTCTCCTTTGCGATGGTCTCACCTCTGCAGGTATACATTTCACATCACCTGCAGATACTCACAAAATGCAAACCGACGTCGGAGTAATATCGTTCAGTGAATCCGGCCAAATATCCCTCGTAGTATGAAAACAACCCGTACGGACAAAGACATTCTTCTCTTCATCAACGAGGTCCAAAACAAGCCCTCTGCCATCCAGGATCAAAAGGCACCATACTTTGTTGGGCTTATACTGATTTTCATTGAGATCGAGCTGAACGTGTCCTATTGGTAGGTTGTCCCACGCAATCTGATCATTGATTCGTGGGGATTGTAGTATCGTTAGTGGGCGACTTCCAATCGCCACGTCGTTTCGTTTATATGCGGCGAGAGCTTGCTCATACAATTTATCCCATCGCTCTTCGTCACCGTCTTTGTATACCAAATCCACCAGAAATAGTGGAGCAGTGATGTAGAGACCTCCGTTTCCTTCGAACTCTCCCAATCCACTTCTGGAACTACCTTCAGCAGCGAGTGGACGTGGCACCTCATCAATCCTGGCCAACACACGTCTTTTGCTACCGCAAAGGTCTCCGCTTAAGTAGAATCTGAAATTCATGCCCGGGTGAGAAACAGCTCCGTTCAAAGCCGCCCAGGACCACGATGGCGCTCGTCTTTTATCGTATCCTTCTGGTCGCATCATGGAGAGCTTGTAGCCATTTGTTTGACCAGATGCTCTAATGATTTCATCTCCCAGAAACCCACTCGACATTCCGCGCCGGCATTCCCATAACAGACCCCATAGTAAGTCCACTTGCCATAAACCAGCGATATATGCACCGGGCATACGTTCTCTGAACCTGCGCGCGAGACCACCAATGGCAATGAGTCTATCACCCGGTTTTGTAAGGAGCCTAGGCGTATAATTAAGGTCCAGAATTGAATACCAGGCTTTCAGCAGATCCAATGTTGGATCGGGAAGCCGGGCGGACTTCGGTGTGCCTGTTCCTTGATACCACGGTGATGGACGTAGAAAGGCATGAGGAGACTTCATGGTTGAGCTGAAGAGTCGTCCGTAGTCATCACATGTATTTTGCATGCATCTGAATCTGATTCGTTCGGTGGTATAGCTTAGAACCCGCAGCGGGAGTATACTTTCTTCGTAACACCATGCTCTAGAACCCGTGGGACCGTCGGCGCGGTAATGCACTTTTGTGCACACGAATACACGGCTTCCATCAGTAGCGCTGAGAAATGGATACGGAAGCTCCATTGCTTCTTCGTTGTCGACCCGGGGGCTTAGAAATCCATCATGGACAGACGCGGCTCGAGCAGCCTGGACGGTGAGAAACGAATTGCCAAACGTTAGATGCATCCGTCCTATTTCTTTCATCTTACTCTCCTTGTCGTCATCTTGGATAATACATAAAGCATCGATCCAGAGGTATCGCACGTCCAGCCAGCGAGCAACTCGAATAGCGTCACGGTGGGTTTGTGGTAGCTTCGCCTCCGGTATTTCATCCATCAAGTCGGCTTTTGTATTCTTTGTCAACATGATCGGTTGCGTTGCTACGCCCCAAACGTAGCTCAGAGCGATGTATCTTCGGTCGTGCTGAGTTGGGCTTGTCTGAATCAAACGTAGTTTGGCAGATTCTTTCTCTCCCAGGTCGATGAGGTAGGTAGGTAGCGCGATATTATCTCCTGATACGGCACATCTTGAATGATTATTTTCGCAGTCTGATAGCCAGGACTTTGTAAGGTCGACTGCCTCATCAGAAGAGGGGTCATTGTCTATGATTCTGCCCCATATATACTCGGCAGCTGGATTGTCTATCTTTGGCTTAGCAGGGAACACAGAACCTAGTATGAAATCCGACTCACCATGACGCGCAAGCATATACAAACCGAAAACCCCCGAGCCAGAATCCAAACTAAGTGACTGCGGTTGCTCACCCCTGGGAAACATCATATTCCCAAACAGCTCAACCGCAGCGTTCTCTTTGGCAAGCTTTTTGAGATCATCCCGAAATGAAGGCTTTGAATCTATATATGTGTATAGCCAGTGACAAAAGTGGCAGCGGCACGATTGAAATTCTTGAAATGTCTCGTGTAGAGTGTAGTAGCAGTTACTCAGCTCGCGGAGAGGGGGTATGGCCTTGCATGATTCGCACAGGTCGTGGCTTTCACCCATGGTGACGGACTGAATCTTCAGTTATGATTTACCGAGGGAACTGTTCGTGAACAACCTTGTCCTGACAGATATGAAACTATTCAAATTCTCGGAATCGAGGCTAGATGTCTAGCCTTGTTGTCTATCGTAGTAAAGCGCTTTAAGCGCCGAGCTCGGACAACTCTACTATACGAGCACTACTAGCATATCGGGAGCGAGAGGGGCAAGTGAGCCAGCTGAATACTAGAGAAGGCTGAAAATCGGAATTCTCGAGCACTTCATAGCGTGGAAAGAGAAATTCATGTACCTAGCTATTCGTCCAGGTATTCTAATCAGATAAGGGCATGCTCGATTAGGGCTAACTACAGAATTGCTAAGAGCCAAACTGACGTGGACATAATAGATATGGCCGTGGAATTAGGCGCTATCTTATCAGCACCTCTTGGCGGGCCATCGATCTCCGGTGCGTCATGGACCGGCAGATAACCCATGGCGCCTGCCGCAGGTCCCGCATGAACATCTTTGAACGTCTTCATTCTCTCGGCCACCTCACGTCCACACGCGGATGTGAGGGATCTACGAGGCCTCTCAATCAGGCAAACAACTTGAGAACTGTGTATACCTCACTTTCGCATCTCTTTCGAATGCAAGCGACAGCGTTTGCGCCGCGCCTCGCGTCTTTCGAGGAAAACCTCACCGAGACCTCAAATGCTTCAGCCTCATATATACTCTATATCTGACCACGATCTCATTTCTCAGTCATAATCAAACACTCTTCCGCTTTCAAGTTGAGGGCTTATATCATCTATCCCTCTCTGCTTGTCGTTTTCTTCTTTCCTTGCTTTTAACCAGCCGTTCACACACCTCATGGCTTCCCGCGCCGCCATGCTCCTGGACCCGAGGTCGTACAGAAAGCAGATGGTATCTAATGGTAAGAAGTTTCCTTTCTACTTCTGTCAGATCTCACTTGAAATTCTCTTCTCTCAGCAAGCTATTCTTGCGCTGCCTTCTCTACACTTGCCACTCCATCCCGATCTTCTCCTCTTCAATAACCCCACATATCCTGGACGAACCTTGGCTTACTCTGAAAAGCTTCGCAACAGCACGATAAAACAAAAGCAAGCGCTTCTCCCTCGCCGGCACATGTCAAAGACTTAAAGATGGGAAGTGCTGTCTTGACTCCACGTTTTCAAACTCCATCTACGCAGTCCAACTCCGATACCATGTCTCCTCGTCGCGATGGCATCGAACCGGAGTCGACGCCAGCTGTGGACGCCAACAACGAAATACAGTTCCAGTTTATTAGTAGCGAAGACATATCTAGTGAAGAGGACGAAGGGATCGACAGGAAGCGCAACCGGGAAAGCAAGGACTTGACGAACGAGCGCAAGTCTTTGATCGAGGACATCTACAATGTTGAGCGTCGTGAAGATCAGCCCAAAAAGCGGGTCAAGACAGCTGATACAGAGGATGCTATGGCTAAAAGCAAATCACAGTTCAACATGTCGGGTAATAGTGGCCTTGGTGACTATATGAAAGAAGGCAAACAATCTTCTGAATCCGCCACCCCAGTTGTGGACCTTACTACTAGCGGTACGCATTTTCATGTCTATACTTGCAAATTTACAGTAGCTGACCGTGGATATAGAAGCATCAGCTAAGTCAATTTCAACAGACGATGAAATTGAAGTCACCGGTTCCGTCGATTTGAGCGAACAGATAGTGTGTTATGGCAAGATCCAGAACGCAACGATCCAAGCGCATCAAGTGCCTAAGCCAGCTGCGAACAATTTTTTTGACGACTACTCGCGAGACTGGCCCCCTATCAAACTGACCACTCGCCATACACCCGGTCGATCTAATAGAATAGATGTTAGTGATCCTTTCGGGCGTGTCTTTGGTGCTGTCGATGCAAGAACAGCCGCGGCCATCGTACCCCTACTGGATACTCACGGCTTGAACATTACCATGACAGCTCGTCTCGAACTACGGCGAAGATTGCCCGACGAGGAAGTCTGGCAACCTTGCTCTATGCAGTACCGCGCCGCGATCAATTTAATTGGCCCAAGGAAATTCGCAGATATGGTTGGCAAAGCTCTAGGTCACGCAAACGTTTGGTTGGATACCCCTTCTATGGTGGACAGGGGTATGCCCGTTTTCAATCCTCATGCGAAACTGAGACATACCCAGCTCAACCATGGACCTATTGCTGGTTCGCGTTCGCGAGATATGGCTACATACGAAGTTCGAACTGCAGAAGAGGTCAACGATGCTGTAATGAAGATGTTCGACCAACTCAAAAGTGCCGATAACATCCCTGAAATGGAGCCATCTCCTTTGATACGTACACCTCTACTTCGTCACCAGAAGCAAGCTTTATGGTTCATGACGGAAAAAGAGCAGGACCGCAAGTATGGATCAAAGGAAGAAGACAACAACTCACTGTGGCGCGTTGTTTACGGACCCAATGGGAACAAAAAATATCGCGAGATTATTAGTGGCGTCACTCTTAACGAAGAACCCGCTCAGACTTACGGGGGATTGTTAGCTGATATGATGGGACTCGGCAAAACACTGAGTATCCTATCCCTCGTTGTATCAACGCTGCCACAGTCACGAGTTTGGGAAAAGCAGCCACCACATCATGCCCTTGTCCGTGACATACCTGGTATTCGCAACACTAAGACGACACTACTAGTTTCCCCTCTTAGTGCAGTTCACAACTGGGTTTCTCAGATCAAGGAGCATCTGACAGAGAACGCTATTTCATACTATGTGTTCCACGGACCTTCTAGAACGAAGATTGTCGAGGAATTGTCTCAGTATGATCTTATCATCACGACTTATAGCACAATCTCAAGCGAATTACGTGGACGTGGTTCCAAGACAGTGAATAGCCCGCTGACCAGGATGAACATGTTCCGAATTGTCCTCGATGAGGCTCATGTAATCCGCGAGCAGTCTGCACAGCAAAGCCAGGCTATCTTTCGTTTGAACGGCCAACGTCGTTGGTCTGTGACCGGAACTCCTGTTCAAAATCGTCTTGATGATCTTGCATCAGTGACAAAGTTCCTTCGACTGTACCCGTATGACGACAAATCTAAATTCAACGCTCACATCCTCAGTCGTTTCAAGATAGGCGACCCCACAGTTTTTGCCAGCCTCCGTGTACTTGTGGACTCTTTCACTCTCCGCCGTGTCAAAGACAAGATTAACCTGCCACCTCGACAAGATAAGATTATCATGTTGGACTTTTCTGATAAAGAAGCAAAGCTACATGAATTTTTCCGCAGAGAGTCTGATTTGATGATGAAGGTCATTGCAAATGAAAGCAAGAGCACCATGGGTGGTCGGATGTATCATCACGTGCTCAAGGCTATGATGATTCTTCGCCAGATTAGCGCACACGGCAAGGAATTACTCGACAAGGAGGACCGTGAGAGAATGAAAGGCCTGAGCGTTCAAGACGCTATCGATCTTGAGGAAGGCGAAAAGGACGATCAAGCTTGGGCAATTGACAAGAAGGCATACGAAATGTTTACTTTGATGGAAGAATCTTCCGCCGCAGTGTGTGCTATGTGCAACAAACCGCTGACCGAGAATAACGTGGAAAGCGGTACTCCAGATCCGAAAAGTCCTATGGCTGTGATGCTCCCATGTTTTGATGTTCTCTGTCTTGAGTGCTTCAGTCCGTTGAAAGATGGATTTGTAATGCAGCCGGAGTCATCTTCAGAACAGACACGATGCGTGAAATGTGAAGGCTGGATTCCTATGACTTACTCTGCGATAACGCCAGCTGGACTCGAACAGTACACAGAGAGTCAAGCGGAGGCCAAGACGAGTCGCAAGCGGGCGAAGCTTCTAGGAGAGTACGAGGGACCTCACACTAAGACTTTGGCTTTGTTGGAACATCTGCATAGCACGGCGGAGGAAAGTGCAAAACTCAAGGATGAACCTCCTATCAAAAGCGTGGTTTTTTCGGCCTGGACTTCCCATCTTGACCTCATAGAAATTGCTTTGAAAGACAACGGCTTGGATGGATTTACTCGTATCGATGGGACAATGTCACTTGCGGCCCGCAAGGCTGCCTTGAACAGCTTTGCTGAAGACAAAAGCATCACTATATTGCTTGCCACCATCGGAGCTGGAGGTGTAGGACTAAATCTGACAAGTGCATCTCGTGTATACATCATGGAGCCTCAATACAACCCGGCCGCGGTAGCTCAGGCGGTAGATCGTGTCCACCGATTGGGACAAACTCGTGAGGTGACCACCGCGCAATTCATCATGAACGCCAGCATTGAGGAGAAGATTTTCGAAATGGCTAAGAAGAAGCAACAATTAGCCGAAGATAGCATGGCACGTGGGAAGCTCGATAAACGTGAAGTCCAAGAGGCGAGGATGCAAGCCTACCGAAGCCTTTTCCGGTGATCGGTCAATTTACTTTGGCATATATTCCCTCGATTTTTTCTTTTATTTCATTCTATATTTATGATTTATGATTTATCTTATTCGTTTAGTCTCTTTCTGCTTGCAATTTCTTCATGGTGTCATGGAAACGGCGCTTTGGTTTCTTATCGATACCCTGGTGACTTCTCAACGACGATATATGGATGGGACGTGCTTTTCCTTTTATCTTATTTCCTTTATTTTCAGTTCTTCTAATTGCATGCTAGCCGTTTCTCTTCTACTCTTCTTTTCTTCGAGGTTGAGAAGCTTCTGGCTGATAGATTGATCTTCTCATCCCGCACACCAATTCACGATCAACCATCATGCTGGGTTGAAATCATGTTTCTAAGAGAAGATTTACAAGGTCTGCAACTACAGTGGTTAGAAAAGACGGTGATTTCTACTAATATTTCTTTCATGTTTCTTTCCATCTTCATATCTATACAAGACATGGACGCGAGTCCGCGGATACGGCTCCATTTTCTTTTAGTTCAATAGCAAATATGAGACTGCTTTTGTTGTGATGGTTCAATTTCATAAAGTAGATTGCATTATCATGGGTATCATCGCATATATCAAGATTGAGTAGAAAGCACTGGACCTGGGTATTGATCAATCTTGACCAGACCTCTGCTGTTTCGAGTATATGCCTCTTTCAACAGTACTAAGAACAAATTCCAGTCTTTTTCCCAACTTCTTCAACTCCTTCGCTTTCTTCTCCCGCGCAAGCTCGACCTGTCTCAATTCACTTTCCAACTCACGAATTCGCGCTTCTTGTTCGGCTTCCGACGAGCCGATTCCAGGTAATCTTCCGATTAAATACTCAATCTGCTGCTCTTTGATAATCAAGTCACGCGCTAGTTCCTTCTGCCGATACAGGAATAACTGAGGCAAATCCGGTAGTGGTGGCTGATTTGGATCTCCTTGGCCAGGTGTTAGAGACGCCGTTGCTGCTCCACTTGCGCCTGGAGGGAGTGTCGAGGTCTCTGCTCCTGCTGCCCCTGCGCCGCCTGCACCTGAAACTCCTAGGGAGGGTGAGGCTTGGCCTTGTTGTTCGGCGGTTTGTTTTGCGACTGCGCCAGCGGGCATGGGTGCCGCTGAGGGTTGGTTACGGGGTATCTTGGCTAGAGGAGGCATGGAGTCTGTGATGCCGGAAGATGGAGGCGGAACTGTTGCAGGGACGTGGTCATGATACGTGCTGAGATAGCAGAGAGTTGCGTAAAATTGAGTCCCGAGCTGTATTCATTCGTTTGGGATTAGCCTTGTTGGGACGGGTGAGTAGGTTTGACGGAGAGGGAGTACCTGGTCGAGACATGTTTGGAGCTGGGTTAGTATGTCGGCCATGACAGATTTGTTCTGAAATATTCTGTTGCTGAGGTCAGGGATTAGAGAATCCAAAGTGGTTATAATGAGCGTTGTACGAAAGGAAGCCGAAAAGAGCTGTCAGCGACGTCAAAAGACGAAAGGTGGAGACTGTGGGGAACAACTAAGCTCTCCTCGCAGCGCGACGACTATAAAATTCAACCACAACATCGATCTCTTACGCCTTGACTAAATGTGACTCAAAAGGGGAGAATGGTGCTACGTACAGCATCATGGAGCCTATCGACGAGAACATTATTTCGTTCATTTTCTTCTAGTCGCGTATCTCGCGAACTAAGTCCATTCGCTCGCCACCTTCTGAACATACCCAATGCTCCGCCAGCTCCATCGCGAAATCACCATGATTTACAGTCCTTCATTACATACGCAAAGCAGACAGCTTTATCAGGGAATAACACTACGTACGTCGGCACGAAATACGAATATACCGTGCAGTCGACTCTGCGTCGTTTCGCGTTCGATCTAGAACGAATCGGTGGTCGCGACGATGCCGGCATAGACCTTGTAGGCACATGGCATATTCCAGGCAGAGAATTCGCGCCGTTCCGAGTTATCGTTCAATGCAAAGCGTTAAAGACGAAACTCGGCCCAAATCTCGTCAGGGAGCTGGAAGGCGCTTTCCGGCATTCGCCTGTTGGCTGGCGCACGAGTGAAAAGGTCGCGGTACTTGTTAGTCCCAGGGAGGCGACGAAGGGGGTTAGAGATACTTTGACACGAAGCTCTTATCCGCTCTTTTGGATGATGATGGAGAGCGATGGGGCGTTGAAGCAGGTTCTCTGGAATTCCAAGGTGGAGGAACTGGGATTAGCGCCGCTGGGGGTAGAGACGAGTTACTCCACTGTCGCTGATACTACGTCGGATGATCGACCTCGCCCGGATATTGTATTGACATGGGACGGAAACGATATTCCTGATATGGACGCTGTCGAAAACAGGATTTCGCAGAAGGAAGCCGAATGGCTGTCTGCATGGGGATGTGAGGATCTGCCGGAGGTACAGAAATATGAACTGCTCACTCTACTGGAGAACTCGTATCCTGAACTGGCTCGAGAAATGATCCATGGCGGTGACATTGAGGATTTCGATGCAAAGAAAGCACAGATTTTACTGATGCTCAAAGATAAATTTCATTGATCACCATATTTGAAGTACGAGCACTGTATCTGTGTTAATGCGGTTACTCCAAGTTCCACCTAGAGCATCGAAAGATGAATTAATCACCGTAAAATATTTGCACGATGTATGTATTCAGGGTATATAGATAAATAACACGCCGGTGGGTTTGCATTGAATTCCACCATCAACGCCGATCATTACCATCGTAAATTCACATAGAAAAAAAAAAGGTCCAAACACGCGTTAACCTTGCATGGTTTGCCAAAAGTAGTTCGCATAAAAAAAGCGAGAGAATTTCGGATCGATCTTAACCACATGGACATCGCCTTTGCGGCTGTTTCGAATAACGGCCTTGTTGTAATTTCCAGCCTGGTCGGCTTCAATGTCAATCCCAAGGGAACGATAGACCTTGAGACGCAATCTGTTACAGTCAGCTTATTCATAGCTAGGATGGACGAGAAATCAACGTACATGGTAGCATCATCAGCCTCCCTCTCTCGGCGTACAGTCTCGTCACCCTCCAGTCCCTGTGCCTCGAGCTCCGCCAGTCGCTCCTTCAACACTTCCAAATCACCCTCTAGACGCTCCGACTCGATCTCTAGGTCAGAGGCGGCCTTTGCGAGACGAAACTTTTGCGCATCGAGTTCGAGAATCTCCTGGGCGTGACGGGCTGGTTCGTGCGCAGCCACGGTCTCATCATAGTTTGCTTCTAGGGATTTCAAGTTGCGCGATAGTTTTCTTAGGGCAGTCTCTGCTTCGCGAATGCGCAAGTCGCGCGATTGTTGAAGTGCGGTCAAGGATTCATTGATTCGGGTCACTGCGAGTTTGTCGGGGTGGATATTGAAATTTCCCACTGTGTGTTGAATGAGCTAGATAGACATTAGATGCTTGTGGACAGTACAATTTCAGTAGGGGAGTAATCGGTGACCAACGTACCGTAGCAGGATCCTCGTCAAGCAACATTATGGGTATTATTCCCAAGAGTCCAAGCCAAGCCTTTCAGAAAATAGTAGGCACAAGTGGTGAGAGTATCGCGAAGGAGTGTAACTTAAGTGCAGTTAAGGATATAAACGCGCGCGTGCCTGCGCCACACCGTTGCGGGAGCAACAGCCACAGCGAATCAAGGATCATTGCGTCACTGCGTCCCTCTGCACCGCCACATGTTGAGCCTTGTTATTCCGCTTGCTGATCCAGCCGAGACCAGATCAGATCACAAGCACAAAGCATCTCTTTCATACACTCAGATTGTGCGTTGTTACGCTGAATCTATTCATTCAACTTTTTGTCAACGCCGATAATTCATCATGGTCACTAATTTGCCGTGTACGTACTGCCCTCTCGGTCTCCCTTGGTGTTTCACGAAAAACAGAACGGTAACTAATTCGAAATGGTGATGATCAGACGCTGCAGATGCTGAGAGGCGAGTACGATTCTGCTCAGTGTTACTTCAAAGCTAACCCTTAATAGCCCCTTGAGACCCGAGGAACTCCAAGTCCTGCGGGCGCAGTATGAGAAGGAGGGTGAATACGTCGGAGTGCAGACCAAATTTAACTACGCATGGGTATGTCCGGGAACCATGTCTATGACAATCTTTTCACATCTTGTGCGACTAACCAGAATCGAAAAGGGACTCATCAAATCAAATATTCGAAGCGAACAACAGGAAGGCGTCATCCTTCTCTCCCAGATCTTCCGCACCGCTCAAGAACGTCGGCGTGAATGCCTCTACTATCTCGCTCTCGGAAACTTCAAGCTAGGCAACTATGCAGAGGCACGCAAATATAACGATGCATTGCTCGAGCATGAGCCCGGCAATCTACAGGCTGCTAGCCTGCGACAACTCATCGAGGACAAGGTCGCCAAAGAGGGCCTAATGGGAGTTGCCATTTTGGGCGGCGTGGCTCTTGCTGCTGGGGTGATCGGAGGTCTCCTTGTTAGAGGTTCTCGCAGACGATGAGGAAGTACTCCATATACGGTAGATCCAACACGGCCGGTATACGATGAGACGTTTATTCAGTACATATCTTCGTTTTGATGTATAGCTAATTGACCACGGCATGGGCGGGCGTTATCTCTTACGTTCACTATACCTTTGAACTGTTTTTTGTCTTCATTTTTGCTGAATGTGTTACATTTTCAACTCTTTTTGGTGTCTATATCTGAAGTCACAGTTTCTCTACTCCAGATTGTCCATCCAGGCAGGTTGCTTCATAGCCACACTGCAATCCAACCTTGCAAACAAACCCGGTAACCAGCCTAAATCGTAGCCACTCACTGGGCCGAGCATATTCGCGCCTCACTGAGTTACAGTTAAACAGACGTTGTGCAATATATGTATAATAATTATTGTGGCGAAGTGCTGATATGGTTGATGCCTTTAAAACCAGGCCAGAAACTCAGCCGGGGCGGCTACTAACGTCATCAGCTCGGCCAGCCCGCCATCCTTAGGAAATCACGAGGCTATGTTTTTCTATTCTTTCCTCTTCCATTCTCATTCATATTCGTTTCCCTGCATTCTAGGCTGATTTTGGTGTTGGTGTGTGACGACAAGCGATAGATTGTTCTATGTGTACAGAGACAAAGGAGAACCCGTCTTTTCAATGAGTGTTGCTTGCGGGCGGTTTGTCTATAAGCCTTTTTGGCCTCTTTGACTCAACTAGACCCGTCACTTGTCACATTCGAAACAAATTCTGCATCGACGACGGCAAGTCGTTTTCATATATATCGGGGTCTAGCTTCATTCCCACCTCACATATCTCTACATCTTCACGCATTCCGAATCTAGACTTCTTGGGTTCTCATTCTTAGTTTCCCCTCAATATGCCGGAGCGCGGAGAAGACGTTCTGTGCTATCACTGTAACAATGTGTTCCCCAAGGACGAGTTTGGCTTGATGTGCCCAAGATGTGGCTCTGATTTCACCGAGATTGTAAGTATTTGCGCTGTTAGCGATACCCAGAGAATGCCATCTGATTACGTGATAGATTGAAGGAAGCGCCGAAGAACAACATCCGATTGAGGATCATAACTCTCATCCTTCTAGCCCGCCATTCCCTCCCTCATTATCATCACAAGAACACCAGCCTCGATCTCCTCAATCTCCTAGATCAGCGCAATATGATGCGGAAAATCCATTCTTCAACCACAACCCATGGGCTGAAACTAACGACGATGAGCCACAAAGATTTGGAAGCCCTCCCAGAGTTAGTCGTCGTTCCTATCGCTCGCCAGACGGTCGAATCACATTTACTAGCACAACATTTACTACTGGCATGGATGGACGCCAAAGAAGCCCGGGGTCTCCTGATTCCTACGGTGGCGAGACGCTTTTAAGAACAGTTGGCACCATATTCCAAGAATTGGCAGGTGCCTACAATACACAAAACCGGAATGGCCCACCTCCAGACCGAGAAGAACCATGGGAAACTCCTGGCGCAAGTCGGGGTGCGAATTTACATGCGGGATTATGGCCAAGGGATACAGAGAGTCCGCAGCCGCCAACAGTGCCACTAGCTAGTATGGACGAGTACGTTTATGATTATTTTTTCTGTGGAACCGATGCATTCCCAACTCTGCTCCTCCTTTGTGATGATATGAGCTCATATGGTTATAGTATATTTGACTTATTACGAACGGATACAGCTGGAGATGGATTTGATCGCCCACGGGGGGGCATACATATCATGGGGACCACGGGACTGGGTCCGATGCATCCTCTATCCTTGCTTGCTACCATGCTTGGTGGTGGACGCATTGGAGATGCCGTATACTCGCAGGAAGAGCTTGATCGCGTTATATCACAGCTTGTGGATCAAAGTATGAACCAAGGACCACCGCCAGCTGCAGAAACTGCGATTCGTTCTCTGCCTAAGAGAACCGTCGATAAAGAGATGCTAGGAGCAGAAGGAAAGGCCGAATGCTCTATCTGCATGGATCCAGTTGAGCTTGGCAGTGAAGTAACAGAGCTTCCTTGCAAGCATTGGTTTCACGGAGAGTGTATTGAAGTGTGGTTGAAACAGCATAATACCTGTCCACACTGTCGGAGGCCTATCGACCAAGGGTAGGTCGTGCTCTTCATAGTTTATGTGGCGCTAGACATCCACTAACAAATACCTCATTAGTGAGAATGCTCCTGGAACCGTGAATAATCCTGTAGTCATACCAAGCAGTCCCCCACGATCTTCTCCACGACGCCGATCTTCTGCATTTGGTTATGAATCAAACCACGACCATAGCGGCAGCCCTTACCGTGCTCATCGCCATCGGACTAGCAGTGGTTCCTCGATCAACAACAATCATCGCTCCTCATCGCATCACGCAGCTTCTGCTTCTCCAGAAGAAAGGCGAGAACAACCCAGCCGGGGTGAGCCCGAAAACCAATCTCAATCCAGTGGCGGAGTTACAGGCTGGTTGAGAAGTCATTTTGGCGGTAGCTGAATGTATAGATGTATAGTGAGGCTATTCGCCAACTTGTACAGTGGCTTGAGTTTTCTTCTACAGCAATCGTGTGTTTATACATAACGAATACCAATCTTTTGAGTAGCTTCCACTGTTTACGGAGATTAGCCCGATAAGTCCGCAATATCCGCTTCAGCCGTTTCTTGTATGTAGCAACATCTGTGGGTCTCTTATGTTACGTGGACAGCACTCCATGGATATAACTAATAGGAAGCGTTCAAAATATCATAGCAGAAATCGTTAGAGCCGTGCTATGGATAAACGCCGCGAAAATCCGATCTGAAAAGTCGAGTATTTATACTCCGTACAGGGATAAACTACCCAGGTATAGGAAATGATACGCATCTCTTCTCATCTGACAATCCTTGCAGACATTCTCCTCTGTTAAAGCATAGTGTTAGATTCATATCTGCAAATCCTACAATCCGACATAGTTCACCATGGCATCAAAAACATGGCTGATCACCGGCGCCTCCTCTGGTCTTGGGCTTGCAATTGCCGAGGCAGCCCTACAAGCCGGCCATAAAGTAATCGCAACCGCACGTAATCCAACAAAGGCGGCCGAAGAGAACCCACAGATCTCAAAACTGGGCGGTATCTGGATTGAGCTGGATGTGACTCACACTGAGACTACCAAGAAAGTCGAAGAAGCAATCAAGCAGGCTGGTGGTGGTGCTATCGATGTGGTCATCAATAATGCCGGGTACTCACTGCTCGGCAGCATCGAGGATATGAGCGAGGAAGAGATCCAGACCCAATTCAGCACAAATGTGTTTGGCGCCGTTCGAGTACTCAAGGGTGCGCTTCCGTTTATGAGGGCAAGGAAATCTGGTACCGTTATCAACGTAAGCAGTTCTGCTGGATTGGATGGATTGCCTACTTGTGCGATATATGCGGGGTCAAAGTTTGCTCTGGAAGGTGAGTCTCTCTCTAGCACGGGACAGACATGTCCGGCATCTGATACAGATTCAAATCTATTTTTGGGTAATTGTGTTACTCACTCGTAGTGTTTCCAGGTATGTCCGAAAGTCTTGCGCGAGAGCTGTCTCCTTTCGGTATCCGAGTGCTGTTGATCGAGCCAGGTGAATTCCGCACCAAGTTTTTATCTGCTTATGTCGAGCCAGCTGCTGGAATGAACAAAGGATACGCCGGGACACCGCTCGAAAATTATATGCAAGTATTCAAGTCGAAAGATGGGAAACAACAGGGCGATCCTGCAAAGGCGGCCCAAAGGATTCTGGAGGTTGTCACAAATACTGGCATGGGTGTCGGGAAAGAGGGTTTTCTGCGAGTACCGCTTGGTAAAGACTGCTATGAGCGATTCCGGGTCAAATGCGAGACTATGCAAGACAATTTGATGCAGATGAAGGATATTGCCCACTCAACTGGCTACTGATGTCTTGGGCGTGTTACTCTCACACAATGTCAGGCACGGACCTGAAAGGTATTCTTCTAGAAAGACTAGAATAAATGGGTACCTGTAAAGGCAACCAATCAGATGTCTCACAGTCAAATAAGCTTATCCATCTGTGGCCTGTGCGTCATTGTGCATACGATTAGTTTGAACTTTGAAGTTTACTGGTAGGGCTAGATTAGGAATACAAAGTAAATGTATCAAAAATATACCAAAGAATTCTGGTGAAATTTCGCTTGGGAAAAGGCAGAACAAAGCTGATCCATACGAAACGGCAAGAGTAATAAGATGCAAGTGCGATATACATTTTATATCTCATTCCGGCTTGTACCTAGGCAATTCGATGCAAGGATTGGGTCTCTGTTCGTAGGAAAGTATTCTGTAAACGTAGGTACCTAGGTAGTCTTCGACGCTATCTATGTGTAATAGCACGCTGTTACTGCCAGAAGAGCCGCGTTGTACAATTTTCTATTTTGATGGGTAATCATGGTATTTGATACCTAGGTATTGTACATGTCAAGTCTCAGGAGAAAAGAAGCAAGCCCGCCATCCAAATCAAGTACTTTACAATCGCGAGATGGGGACACTCCGTAAAACTTGATAGATGTAGCCCCTTTGACGAAGTCCTTGCTTATGCTCAGTTTCGCGACTGGATATCCAGAACATCAATTCTCATGAACCACAAATCTCACACGTCTTTTTTTAAACAAAAACTAGACAGTTCTCAGTTCATAATAAGCATTTACCGCTTGCCCTTCTTCTTGCCAGCAACAACCTTGAACGCAGCAGCGCTATCATCCTCTTGTTTAGGTTGGCTTGAAGATTTCTTGGCAACTTCACTCCAGCCGCCAGAAGCTGCTTTCTGATCAGTGAATGCACTGGTGCTAACAGGGTCAGCAATTCCCTTATCAGCAAGCTTGCGGCGGCGGATGAATTCTTCTGCAAAACGACGGCCATCCAATGTTTGGGAGTTGGCATAGACAGAGTCAGAGATGATTTCTGCTTCAGCAGGTAAAAAGAGTAGTTGTTGCACGAAGTCATCCACTGTTTACTTATGATTAGCAAGTCGTCAAGGAAGTTCAAAGCAGGAAATCCATACCATTGATGCCATTGTTGAGACCCTTTCCTAACGTTATCTTAGCCCATTTTGTGAACTCCTCGTTTGCGCGATTTGCATTAGATACTGGGGTGCTGGCAATAGTCGATGTCCTGACTGGAGCCACAGGCCTTGGTTTGGCAATCTGAGGAACAGCAAGCGTAGCGCTGGTAGAGCGAGGCCCAACTGGAGCAGCTGGCGGTGCTTTAGCTTTACCACCGGCCCCAACTGTAGTCCATGCACCAGAGGCTGCGGACGTTGGTGATGCAGCTACTTTACCAGCGAGATCAGCGTACCGCTTTCCTGATACCGGAGAAGCCGCTGTAGTGACTGCAGCCTGAACAACATTCACTTGGACCAATTTTTGCTTCCGTGCCTCTTCTTCTTTTTGAATCTGAGCAAGAGTCTTGGCAGGAGCACCCGTAGCCTTTGCAGCTGACTTGGACCAAGCTGAGCTTGCAGTACTAGGCGTGGCTGGAGACACACTGCTGGCCCAGTTGGCTGTTGATGGTAACCCAGGTGCTGCTGCTTGTTGTGCCTGTGAGAGCCGCTCTTGTTCGGCCAGAAGTTGAGCTCGACGGGCTTGTGCTGCAAGTTCTTCACGCTGAGCGGCGCTGCGTGCCTCTGCCTCCTGGATCTCTTTCAAAGATGGGCCCTTTGGTGCTTCAGTGCTGTCCTTCGCCCAAGGCGCGATGGAAGCGGTTGGAGTTTCAACAGGCGTCTGGTTCTGGGAGCGAGAAGTTGCTGCAAGAGCATCAGCGACGTGCTGACGATTCCGCTGAGCTGCCGGTGCTGGAAGGGGAGACTGCGAGGGAGGAGGCGGGAAAGGATGAGGAATACCAGGATCACCCTTGGCCACCCACGCAGCCTCAGCTTGAGCTTGCTTTTGCTGTTGCTGCTGTTGTCGTTGCGCAGTAGCTGCCTTTTGCACCTGCTGGGAAAGAGAGAGTGGTTCATTGGAAGATGGTTCATGATCTCGCAAAAAAGCTTCTTCGTCGTGTTGCTCGCGAGAGGGCTCGGGTTCCTGAGACGTCGCAGACGTTGGGAGAGATGACAGGCCCTCACTCCCTCTCAACAAATTCTCTTCTTCATCCGAGCGGAGAGCGTGGAACTGGCGAAGACGGTCATCGCGCGCTTGTTGCTCGAAAATACTATCTGAATGGTTATTATCGTATTGCTCCTGCTCTTGCTGAAGACGTGCACGTTCCTGTAAAATTGAGTTGACCTGTTGCGGGTGTATGCTGGCTTCTTGCTGACGACCGCTATATGAACCTTGAGAATTTAGAGGAAAGGGACCAGGACGATTCAGATTTAGGCGATCAAGAAATCCCGGGAGCTCATCGTGTGAACCGAAGTCCGTCCCTAGAATTTGAGGTCCGAAAGGGAGAGCGTTCTGTCTGAAGGGGCCATCAAAATAGCCTGGCATTGGTTGTGGTGGCTGAATAGGTCCCTGCATAGGAGATTGCTGATAACCACCAGTGGGAGACGTGATGCTTCCAAAGCTGGGCTGGCTCTGGAGGCTATGCGCACTGGAATGGTGCTGAAGCTGGGGTTGTACACTATGTGGCCCACCCTGTATTTGCATTTGCTTCATCATAGCTTGTTGTTGAGCAAGATGCTCTTTCTGCCTAGCCATGAGATATTGTTCCTCCTGCTTTCTCCGTTCTAATGCGTTCTGCTGCTCCGCAGTGAGCGTTGTTCCAAAGGTAGGGAAGCTGTTTGCGAACGGAGGTTGAGCGGCGCCGGGCTGCGTTCCACTACCCCATGTTGCAGCTTGATTGGGTTCGGGGCCATGAGGTATGCCTATCTGAGGTACAAGGAATGGTTCGCGTGAATTTCCAATGCGACGAACAAGTTGAGCCAAAGGCTCGAACTCGGGATCCTCTAGTTTTTTGACTTGGAGTTCCGCAGTGAAAAACCCTGCTTTGAACCAATCATGCATTTCCAACCCTGACCAAGGCCCTTGAATATTCCCCTGAGGATCACGATAAATCCATCGCATACGATCCGGCATTACCATGGTTCGTTGCTGAGCTGTCGGTATAGCACTGGAGCCCCCGGTAGAGGAGCCTTGCTGATTCTGCGGTACTTCCGATGTTGAAGCCAATGGTGTTGTCAAAGCACTACCAGCTGAGGTCGTTGGAAGTTGCAAAGGCGTCGATGTAGAAGGTTTGTGATCTGTTCCAGAATCAGTCATGGCTTCTACATTTACATCTGTTTTTGATATAGCTCACCTTGAGACCTATTCCCCTCTTCCTGACGTCCGATATCACCCTGCGTATTGTCTTGCATGGAAGGTGGGAAAAGTGAGCCCATCTTGCTTGCCCGACCAATGCTGCCAGTCCCACCAAGTCCCCCGTGAGAACCGAAGAAACCGCCCGCACCGAGCGTAGAAAGACCCGGAGACTGAACTTCGGCCATAGACCCAAAGATAGGATCACCGAATCCGGTGAAGGGAGCTCGTTCACGTGTTGGCGTCCCTATTGCTCCGGCAGAAGGCCATGCCCCTGAACCACCAATTGAGGGAAGACCAGTCAGTCCGCCAAGATTAGCGAACCCCCTGCCCGGACCTACGCTAGAAGTTTGACTGCGGTCACCAGCGGACATGTCTAAAGCAGAACCGCCACGCCTGATAGCGCTAAAGGAGGGAGCAGCAGAGTCATCGCGCAGGCCAGTGATGCCCGGATGCTGACTTCGCTGCACGTCAGAGCCATCAGTGTCCACATCATCATCAACCTTCTCGCCACGTGGACTTTGGTAGGGGTTCGTGTTTGTCGGACTGGTTGGCTCGAGACCCTGGAGGTGACTTGGAGAACCATGGGTACCCTCACCGCGACCGAGTAAGTCTCGAAGGCCAGGAACGCCAGCGGTCATGCCAAATGCGGAAAATCCAAGCTCGTCTATACCTGATCCGACTTCCTCAGAGCCACCAAGAGCAGCACTCCCACTGCGAGGCTCATCGAATGGATTCGTTTCGCTGCGGGTAGCACGAGTCTTAAGGGTATCATTCCATGGCGATTGGGAGCGACTTGTCGCTTCAGTCTCGGCAAGACGTTCTATTTCTTTCGCTAAGCTCTTGTCCTTAGCTAGCATTCCAACATCTTCCGAGCTATCTTTCGAGAGCAACCCCTTAAACCTGCTTTCACCACGCACACTACCAAAGCCAGGTCTTTTCTCAACAGTAGATGTTGTGGCTTGCGGACTAGAGGCACCTAGTGAAAAGCTTCCGAAAGCGCCCATCGGTGACAAGTTCGCAGTTTGGGAGGCTGACGTCCAAGGCGACGAAGCTCCGGCTAAGCCACTGACAACTGGGTTTGTAGCGCTCCGTTTCAAAGACCCGAATGGAGAAGAAATGTCGGGCAAATCCTTAGACTTCTCTTTCTCTTCCGGCTGTTTAGCACTGGACACCGTGTCCCGAAGGTCGGTTTTACGGCGGAGCAGGGAAGGAGGAGGGGTCGTTGTATTAGGCTCTTCCCTGAAGAAACGAGAACCACCAGTCGGAGACATGGGATTGCTTGCTGAATCTTGAGTTTCTCGGCGTCGCGTACCCGGTCGTCCAGAGCTTGGAGAGGAGGTGTTAAACGAGGTAGAATGGGAAACGGAGGCTTTGCGTCCACCAACACCAGGGGTATTGTCCTTGGTGGTGCTTGATGGTGGAGGTTTCAGAGGGGAGTTAACAGTAGTCGAAAAGAGCTACATATCAAATTTAGCAAGAAATGAAAAAGTTCTGGGAAATATGAGCAACATACCTCACGTTCTTCGTCCGTCAGATCTATTAGGCCTAGTGGTTCATAATGTCCCGAGTGGTCCCAGCAAACCTCAGGCCCCGGAGGAGAGTCTTTTTGATCCTCTTTTTTTGCCCAAACACCATTAGTAGTTCCTGTCTCTTCAAGTGGGTTCCACGAGGCTAAGAAATGATCACTCATATTCTTCCCCAACGCTCCTGAGTCCCTTTGACCTTTGAAGATGCTCAAAAGATCCTCCTTAGAGTATCGGCTGTCGCCAGTCGACCCATTACGGGACTGATAGTTGGGGGTCATATGAGGAGGAATGTATGCGGCAGAAGTGGGAGTAGATGTAGACGTAGGCTGACTACTACTATCACGATTGTGCGATAGATTTGTCGCGACAGAGGGGCGACGGAAAGTCTGTGTCGCTCCGTTTGTACGAGACCGCGTCCTGAATGAAAATTGATGGCTTAGTATCATGTGCCTCGAGAAAACGAAATATTATTGAGGAAATCTTTGGCAAGAAGGCACAGAGATGCATAGGATCGCTACCCACCATTCTCCACTCATAGCACCATCTTTCTTTGAATCCTGGTTAATGCCAGCAGCGGCAGAGGCGAAACTCGAAGGTAGTGGTAAGGGCATTTTTGCTGCAAGAACCAATTAGCCTGGGTAGAATGGGCTAATATCGAGATGTGATCTATACCAGAAGACGCGATTCCTCGTGGCAACAAAGATAGCGCTGAAAAAAAGAGAAGAATGATTCCGCACACGGCACAAACAAAAAATACAGGCCGGGGGGAAAAGTCGCTAAGGAAAGAGTTGCAGAGGATGCAACGATGCTGTATGCAGTAGCAGCCGCGGATGGTGTAAGTTCAGATGAGAACGAGTATGTGACCGTGGGAGAAGTCAAGATCGATAACGAAGAGACGTTGGAGATCGAAAGAAAGAAGATCAATCCTTGAAGATTCCGTGCAGGTGATGGTTATTAGCTCTCCCGTTTCTGGTTCTGGCGAATCAGAAGCGGGCCGTGGAAGTAATAGACCACACAATAGATTTGCAAGAAATGTGCACCAGCTCGCCAGCCACTCGCTTTTCGCTTGGCAAGGTGATTCTGATCGTAGGTTGGGTGAGTAAAATGAAGTACAGGATCCAAAACTGTAAGGCTACTGAATTATTTGATTTTGGCGTATACTTCCATGTTTCAGAATATCTTGGGTATACCTTGAGAATTGGGATGACAAGGTGCGTGGCAGTTACGGCTGTTGGTTCTAGTGCCACGCACACTAGTAGTACATGCCTATGAGACGACGTCAAAGACCTTGTTGAACTCACTCTGCAAGCGGTTCATAATAGATGATCAAGAGCAGACCACGGAGACCCTTACGGCTTGGCCACAAAGAAAACAACAAACTGAAGAAGACTTATTACTTCGTGATGGGTTGAACTTCATCCCTCTACTTGTCGTTGCTAAGAGGGAATTGAAGACCAAAAGCCGAACTGTTAAGCATCTATTGTGGGACTACGGGCTAAACAGCTCATTCTGTACCAGTAGCTCTGGCAAGTACTGACTCGAAAGACTAATCTAGTCAAAGCCAGTCTATCAAACAAATTCCGGCCTCGGCAAACGTACTGAGCATCTCAATGACCAGTGGTAGAGCACGGCCAAACAGAGCTAAACTGGATGGCTGTTTATGCCTCAGAACGACATTCAAACGAGTCACAATCCGATGACTGAGAGGAAAGGCGAGAAGCAGCCCAGCTGTGAGACTGAGAAGTGCCTCGAGGCTTAGGGCTATGTTTGCACTGTTTGTTCTCCATCGGACCGTCATAATTCCGACGAGGCAACAAGCATCAGACTGCGTTGATGTAATGACTCCCAAGCACATCTGATTCATATTTTAATTCTACAACTATCTCACAGGCCCAAAGCAAGACGGTCATTCGTGAATCATGGGTGGGTCGGAAGATATTGCGTTGAATCCATCCCGTATACTTGAAGTCGTACTCGCATCGCTGCGGGGCGACGGAGATACAGAGCCATCCATCAAGAATGCCTACGAAGCAATAGCACTTGTGAGCCATGCGTCTATGGTCGCTGCACAGTTTCGTCTCATTGGTCTTGGCGAAGAAAGTAATATTGGTATGTATGATTCAAGTCCTGGAGAGAGAAAGATGGTTACTGACAATCTAGTAGAAAACAATACAGACGCCACAATCCTGCCGAAGGACTGGAACGCTCATACCGACGCTTATTCTTTTCGATATGCCCACCAACAGTCATCGACTGAATACTTACTGAAAGTCAGTCGACTTGGCAATAACGCAGTCATTATGGGACTAGCTGGGGAAGATAAGGCAACGTCATTTGATATACCGGTGTTCGAGTTCATTTCGTCGTCCGCCTTACCTTTCCAGATACAATCAGATCAGCCAGACGCTCTAAGGTCGATTTTTGTGTCACCTAATCGCCTTGATGATTTGATCAGTCTTCTCAAAATCCATGTTATCCAGAAATTCGTCACACCGAGTTTCCCCCAGCAGGCCGCTGATGAAGCTCGTGAGCAACAACGACAACAACAACAACAACAGCCAGAGGGGCCTCCTCAGCGTGATCCGTTACGAGAGGACGTTGCCCCCCCGCCTGCTCGCCCATATCCATTTGACGACTCCTTAGCTGCAGCACCACGTCGACCCGCGCCTGTTGGGGACTTTGCCCCTCCTGGTTTCGAAGACGAGTACCAGCTGAACAGACAGTCGCAAAACCGTGCGATTCCTTACGGAGAAGGAAACTTTCCACGTAGTGGAGAGAGAGATCTATATCCTCAAGGTTTAGGCCCTCGTGATCCATTAAGAGGAACCTTTGGACCTGATTCAAGAGGCGGTGGTGGGATGCAACCAACACCCGACGATCCGATGTTTGGAGGGTTCGGAAGACAGCAAGGCGGCTACGACCCGCAGGTGCCGCCAGGGTCTCGATATGACCCCGTAGGACCATGGGATGCACCGCCATCCGGTCGAGGATCTGGCCCTGGAGGACGTGGATTCGGGTCGGGGGGGTTCGGCGGAGGGTTTGGCGGTGGTAATATCATTTGATGATCGAAAATCGATGGACTGGGACGGCTTGGTTGGACATTTTCACGATTGAAATGTTTCTTTGTTTCATAATAATGTATTATTGAATAATGAAATGCAAGATTTCCTGAGATATTTCGCGTAACCGGTAGTTAACTACGTAGAAGATTCTTGGCCGAGGCGGGTAGACGTTGTTTGTTTTTTCATTGGCGCCGATCCCGCCAGGTCTTGGTGTGGCACATTAAATCGGCGTGGCGCAGCCTCCGCGTCTGTTTGGGCGCTAGCCTTAGGTGTCCACCCTCCCAGACGCAACCTCGCAAGACAAAGCCAACGCCCGCCCATCTATCCCCACCACATCTTTGCGTCGACATAACATTCAATATCTTTTCCTCAAAATAAAACAGCCTCGAGTGTCTTGCACATTTTCACTGTCTTCTCGGCTCTTTTTTCTTTTCTGTCACCGTTGCTGTCCATCTTGACTTAACCTCACGAGACCTCGTTCCGTCCGCCCCTCCTTCAGGTCTTACTACGCCGACCTTCCTCTCGCACGAGACAAGATGGAGAACAACATGGAAATCGACACAGCACGCTCTCCCGAGCCTCATAATCTCTCTCCCATCTCAGACCCAGGATCTATACCCACGCTCGATGGATGGATCGAGAGTTTGATGAGTTGCAAACAGTTGGCAGAGAATGACGTGCAGCGATTGTGTGATCGGGTAAACCTGCTCACTTCATGGCATTCTAGTATTTGTAGCTAATCATTCATCCTTTTGAAAAGGCAAGAGAAGTCCTTCAAGATGAGTCAAATGTTCAGCCAGTGGTATGTATCTTCGAATGACATTTACGAGCATGGGACACTTGTTGATTAACCATCTGTGAAAAACAACAGAAATGCCCCGTTACGGTTTGCGGAGATATTCATGGACAATTTCATGACTTGATGGAGTTGTTTCGTATCGGAGGACCTAACCCAGACACTAACTACCTATTCATGGGTCAGTCATATCCCCGAACTGAGATATACTCTTTTCTTCCTTTCTTAAGGCTGACTCGGAATACAAGGCGACTATGTTGACCGTGGATACTACTCTGTCGAAACTGTCACACTCCTTGTCGCTTTGAAAATCCGCTACCCTCAACGCATCACTATCCTTCGTGGAAATCATGAATCTCGACAGATCACCCAGGTCTACGGGTTTTACGACGAATGTCTGCGTAAATACGGAAATGCGAACGTTTGGAAGTACTTCACCGACCTCTTCGACTATCTTCCTCTTACCGCATTGATCGAGAACCAGATTTTCTGCCTTCATGGAGGCCTCAGTCCATCAATTGATACCCTTGACAATATTCGATCTCTAGACCGTATCCAAGAAGTACCTCACGAGGGTCCCATGTGCGATCTGCTCTGGAGTGATCCTGATGATCGGTGCGGATGGGGAATCTCCCCTCGTGGTGCTGGTTATACATTCGGTCAGGATATTTCAGAGGCATTCAATCACAACAACGGCCTGACTCTCGTTGCACGTGCTCATCAATTGGTTATGGAGGGTTACAATTGGTCTCAGGATAGAAACGTCGTCACAATCTTCTCAGGTATGAACTTACCCGACAGGCTCTCGACTCGATATTAGGTGGCTAACTGACTATTACAGCTCCGAATTATTGTTATCGCTGTGGTAACCAAGCTGCTATCATGGAGATTGATGAGCACTTGAAGTACACATTGTATGTTTGCAATATTACTGCTATCTGACGTGGAAGAATAACTTACTGATATTGATTAGCTTGCAATTTGACCCATGCCCCCGAGCTGGAGAGCCGATGGTCTCGAGACGGACCCCTGATTATTTCCTCTAAGCCACGATCAAACGCTACCTTCTAGAACCTTGAACAAATGATGAATCGCATTGGTCTTATACCCGAAGTCTCTTTGTCTTAATTTACCTTTGTCCTACATCACGAGTCAACTCAAGTCGCTTGGCATATGAAGGTTTTCTGGGAATGTCGTCTAAGAAGAAATAACAGGATTCTAACATGTGTGCGCGCATGCTGGCTACTCGTTTGTCCTTGACACCATACTTGAAGGACGCGGCATTTACGTTACATACACAACCCACATGTTTCTGTTTTCCATTTTTCTCATGAGTGCCTATTATTCTAATCGTTAGACCTAATGAGAGATCGAATGTAAGAGTGTTTGGAGTGGGGTGTCCCTTCTTCTATGTGTAGAACTCAAGATAGAATAAACTTCAATAAAGGTACTCCGTACACTAAGCCATAAACAGTTAGGCTCTGGGCACGTGCAGGTCCAGGACGTCCCACGTGATGTCAACTTGTCAAGTCACCTGCAAGTCATGATATGAATGACTAATCGCGGCCCTAACCCCACCAGGCCCGCCTCATTCTTTAATCTTTATGCTCCGCCTCCAGCAGAACCTCCCCCGCACACGGCCGGTCCTGCCTAGCCACTCCTGGATTCCAGATTCAACTCCCAGAAGCAGAACCGAGAGCCACCTCGGCGCCATCACCGGTGTCTCCTAGTCCACGAACTACCATCAATGCATCCGATTGTTTCTCCTCTCGAAGTCTTCTTCTTATCAGCCCCATTGTCGTTGATGTCATTTCGCTTATCTCCCTCTTGAGATAACGTTATGCCTCAAGAAAGGATTGAGAAAGGCAAGAGAGTTCGCGCCTGCACTATTTGCGGCCGGACATTCAAGAGAACTGAACATTGTATTCGACATGAGCGCGCGCGTAAGTTGATGAATTTTGCTTTTTGTTCTAATGATTCAATTTGCCTAATCGATCGATGCTAGATTTCCGGGAGCGCCCATTCTCATGCCGATTTTGCCAAAAGTCATACGGCAGAAAGTACGTTTCCCTCGGTAATACTCTCAATACGTATTATCGCTAACAAGCTTGTTCGTTCACTCAGAGACCTGCTCGTTCGACACGAGCGCACACTCCATGCTGACGAATGGGCTAATGCTCAATTAAACGCGTCCCCAGATACCTCTGCACGCCCAGCCCGTCGCCGTCAGAGCCGAAACAGCTGGAGCCATGTTCCCTCCCTCCCACAAGTACTCCCGCAGATAGAACCGCAGCACAAGGAAGACTTGCAGGCCGGAATGCGCATCAATGACGAGACCGTTATACGATATGAAAGCTTCCTTCCTTCACCTCGCGTTTCTTCTTCATCCGAAATCAGTGACCCGGAGCCAGTCACCGGTACTTCAGATGTGGTCGATGTCGAGTTTCCGTTGGATCCGAATCTATTGCATGGTGCTTATATGCCTGTTGGCGGAAGCAGTGAAGCTGCGCCTTACCAATTCATCCCTACGTATCCGATAGATCAGCGCCATGCCGCATACGACTCCCATTCGCAGCTTTACATTGTGGAACAATTCAATCAGTATCAGGGATTTCCAATTGACCCCAACCTCACAGCAGGTGCTCCACAAATTGACAATCCGCCGCTACTCCCAGACGAGCCATTTTCTGACGCCGAAAATGTGAATATACTCGCTTTATTTCCATTTCCGAATCCCGATCACCAGACTCTAATCAGATATCTTGACGAGTCATTCAGCAATAAATCCACATTGGAACTTCTCAAAGCTGCGTCAAACAGCGCCACGCCGTCTCCAGACTTGTCTCTGCCCGAACCTCGTCGTCGACGGCGGCTACCTCGCAATGCAACAATGTCAAGTAGCGCACCGCCTCGTATAACATTCACAGAAGGTGATCGTTCTGCTCTGCTAAAAGATCTCAAGGAACAGTTTGATTGTGAGGTTGAGGAATCTCTAATACCGGATTCGCAGGACATTCAGAGCTTTCTAACCCGGTTCTTCGAGTCATTTAACACTCGTATACCGTTATTTCATCTTCCGTCATTTGATATTTCGGCTACATCTCCCCCGTTACTATTAGCCATGTGTTCCATTGGCATATTGTTTGGATCCGAAAAGGATTCTGCCAGTACGCTTCGGGACCTTGCGAAGCAGGCGCTGCAAAACGTTGGATCCAATTATAATCGACCCTTGTGGGTAGTTCAATGCAAACTACTTATTACTGCTCAGGCAGCTTTTGGCGGCGATTTTGACTCAGTGAACTGGGCAATTGAGAATATCGGCTTCATTCAAACGGAGTTTTTGTCACGCAGAGCAGCACTGTCGGCCACCTCCGACCAGGAAACCGACAGCTGGTCTGACTGGATTTCCAGAGAGTCGTCGAAGCGTCTGCTTTTAGGCATGTTCATCATAAGTAGCCTGTTGACGCTCACTTACAACATTTCGCCCTGCATCTCTACCACTGAAGAGCTCAAGATTGAGATGCCCGCTGAAGAACACATTTGGATAGCGGCAGATGAGGACCAATGGAGAAAGGCAATGGCAGCTCAAAAATCACCTAAGATGGATATATATACGGCTTTGACGAAAGTTCTGTTTGGCAAGGACTTTGATCTTGATTCGGAAAGCCAATGGCCTGCCTTTGCAGTGACCGTTTTGATGCATGCAGTGAACGTGCACATGTGGCATATAACGCAGTCTACTCAGTCATTCAGGAGCTTCTCTGCCGATGAGAAAGAAGAGGAACAGATGAAAGCTTTATGCACAAGCCAAACAGAAGCGGCATTATCTAGATGTTGCATGATCCTTGCCCACCGACGCTCGTCCGACAGCGAGACTTTCTGGGATGATGTTGAAGGTCCATTGCTTTTCAATGGCATGGCGGTGCTCCGTAGCTGCTATGTACGTGCTTTCACCGGCAGTGGAAGTTTCAATCGCGCTTTGCTCTTTAATGATGATGAGCAAGTAACATTCGCAGCGACTAGAAAGTACATGAAAAGCGATCAGGTTCGAACACCTTTTCTCTCAGGGGCCGTTACACAGGCTTTTTATGGGTTGTTATCTCCGCTAGAGATGGTACACAAGCTCTTCGAGAAGGAAAGTGTTTTAGGATGGAGTGTAGAACATGCTTTAGCCATGTGGGATACTGGTAAGCTGGCGAAAGATACGTATTGGGATTCCTTATACTAACTTCAGCTAGCTCTATTTTATACCAAATGGGTACACGATATGGAGACGCAAGATCCATATGGCCAGCCTGACCACGAGGGAAAGCAGAATTTGGAGAAGTTAGTGGAGGTATTGAGTAGAAATGACGAGCATTGGAGAGAAAACCAGTCTATCGCTGCCGGTCTAGCTAGGCTGTTCGTTAGCTTTATCGATGCTAGCTGGACCTGGAAAGGTGCGTTATCTATTTGCTAGATGATAAAGCATATCTACTAACGTAACTCAGTGACCTGTCGAATGAGCAATGTGCTTCGACAATTGTCCATCGTTTACGAGAACGATAGAGGTGTTCGATCTGTATAACCTAGGCTTATTCGGTCCCAGAGGCCCCAGATCCAGTTGTAACACTTTTTCTATGCAACGCGAAGTCTCTTGGAAAGGAACACGGTTTTGTGCCGCACTTCACGTTTTACAGGGTGCTGGAACGTGGATATAATGACTCTATCCACGGAGGTTTCCGCGAACGATGCCCTCCACGATTATATGATGTATATTTGATCCATATGTTTCGCCGATGATACGATATAGATACCCGGGGAATGGTGTTTTCAGGCTTCTTTTTGAGATGCGACTTAGTTCTGACTAATTGCTTTCTTCTTTTATTTGTTTGCTTCAATCAAAATTCCCCTATTCAAATTTCTCATAGCGTAGTCTATCAGAAATCATCGGCATATGCAACTGTAGCCAACTGCCGTAGCATCTACAATGTGGAGGCGCTATTTCTCCTCAGCGTTTTTTCCGGCCATCCAGGTTCGAAGGCCAGGGTAAACATTCAAGCACAATTGCCTATTCTTTTGATATGGACGATACCCCGCATGAAGGTATCCGATCACACTTTCTCCCCGGCGAAGCTTTGAGGACTGATTCTAACCAAGAACAGGCTGGCATGTCGTATGAGAGCCGTGGGGTTTCAAGAGTACGGACAACTATCAAGTCCGAGGCAGGCTAGTCTGTAAGTTTATAAGACCAGCTGGGACTTCTCGTCTTAGGAATGACAAGACCGGGATTTTTGATGCTCATACTTTAACCTCCGGGGAGCTTCTTGCCAGTCATTTGATAGCCGACTTCTGTTCTCGGGTGTGCCTTGGTGATATTTACGATGCCTTCAACAGCTGATCTACAAGATCCCAAGGAGTATCAGAAGATATTTCATTGGGCTGAGACTCAAAAAGATGCTACTATTCCTTCTTTCAACACACGAAGGAATGATCCATACAAGGTATGTCTTGCCGTACGCCTTCAAATCATTGCACAAGAAATGAAGATGATTCTAACCACGATGGCACGAACAGTACCAAGAAGGCTTCGGAAACCAGTATGTCACAGAGTGATGTGACCACAGAATGGACCTCAAAGTACTAATTGAAGCAGCTTTTCCTCAGAGGCAATCCCAGGAACCATTCCCCACGGTCAGAACTCTCCGCGCAATGTACGCTTTGGTCTCTATGCAGAACAGATAACCGCCACCGCATTCATCGCTCCACGACATGCGAATAAGAAGGCCTGGCTTTATCGCGTACGCCCTGCTGTAGCTCATCAGGGATTTGTATGATCTGCTTGACTATCGTTGCATGACCTATGCTAACTCTAGATCAGACCGAACTTCCAGACAACAAAGACACCGAGTCCTGCTTCCTTCCTCTAAACCCCAAGATACATGTTTCGCCCACTCAACTAGCCTGGTTACCCACTGACATTCCGGAAGAAGAGACTGACTTTGTCAGCGGCCTCCGAACATTTGCTGGCTCCGGTGATCCCACCCTGCGAGAGGGCCTAGCGACCCACGTATACGTCGCCAACAAGAGCATGACAAAAAAGGCATTCGTTAACTCCGACGGCGAGTTCCTCATCATCCCCGAAAAGGGGGCCCTTGATATCCAGACCGAATTCGGTCCTCTGTTTGTTCAACCAGGAGAGATAGTGGTGATTCAGCGAGGAGTTAGGTTCCGCGTTGAGTTGCCCGATGGACCTTCTCGAGGGTACATTCTCGAGGTCTGGGGTACGACTTTTGAGCTTCCGGAGTTGGGCCCGTTGGGTGCTAATGGACTTGCCAATTCTCGCGACTTTCTCACTCCTACGGCTCGGTATGAGGTCATCCAGGAGCCGTGGGAGATTGTGTATAAGCTTGGAGGAAAGTTCTTCAAGAGCACGCAGAACCATTCGCCGTTCGATGTTGTTGCATGGCATGGAAATTACGTATGATACACTTTTTTTATACTATATACTAAGTCAACGTGTCCCACGCATCGAACTAATCAGTTCACAGATTCCATATAAATATGATTTGACAAAATTCGTAAACGTCGGCTCCATTTCCGTTGATCATATCGATCCATCCATCTTCTGCGTCTTGACAGCCAAGTCTCGTGACCTCACAAGCCCTCTAGCCGATTTCCTGATTTTCTCGCCTCGATGGGATGTCGCTTCTCGTATGTCTAGAGGCTTTAAAACTCTAGAGAGGGCCAGAAACTGACTCGATGTTTGCAAAAATAGACACTTATCGTCCGCCATACTACCACCGCAACGCTGCTTCTGAACTCATGGGCCTTATCTACGGAGAATACGGCGGTCGATCAGACGAGTTCATGCCAGGCAGCATCTCTTTCGAGTGCGGTAGTAAGTAGTCTCTCTCTTGCCAATATAACATTACCTCCAAACTCTGATCTCTCCATGAATAATAACTAGTGGTCCCACACGGCGTCGCATACGAACAATTCAAAGAAGCCACTGAATCAGCACCGCCAGTGATGCAAATCTCACCAGCCTCGATTGCATTCATGTTTGAATCTTCGCGGCCTTTCACTATCACAGATTATGCATGGAACTCGAGTAAGAAGCACGAGCATGAGCCTAGGATGTGGGATAATTTGGTGGACAACTTTTCTAGTCATAAGAAGGAAATCGATGAGATTTTGGCTAAGGGGATTGAGAAGCTGAGAGTTAGTGGTGCTTCGTGATTTGAAAGTCCCTTGATGCAAATTATGGTTTTGCAATTTATATATCGTTATATGTAAGCAAATGGCAATTTGATCCTGGAAGTACTTATCTATCCTTGTCAATTCGACCTCAAGCTTGGATCGTATCGATCTTCCGGGCAGTATATACGAATCCTTGGGAATGATATACAGCACTGGCTTCTATGCTGATTGGATAGCCAGCTGGTGCCGTTCAAGCTGGCATTGAGCCTCAATTGCCTCCCCCACGACGTAGAATTTATTTACTCCATGCGAGCCAAGTGGCCTGAGAATTAAGAGTAAGAGGAAATCAGACGACGCTTGTCACTTGAGACATCTTTGATATGTTGCAGGAAAGGTAGTTACAAGTCATGAATCATCCACCGAATCTGCATGCCTCTCCGTTTTCCTGCTAATATCCATTCACCTAATTCCTCGCATCTTCAGAACAGCCAGTTCAGATACCCGTTACATACCCTTGTGACCTTCATATACCCCTATCGCGAAATCTGTCAGTCAGCCAGCAGAACAAAAGCTGGCAACGCAAGCCACTAAATACACCAACGGTGCCCAGTCAAACAAACATGACAGTCGTTGTAGGCCAGGCAATGCGGGCTTGTAAAGCATCGGGGATGGGAGCATCTCATAGGGGAATGATCGTACCCGGCATGCTGGTCTTTTAGCGGTTCCTTCTTCTGCTGCTCCCCCTGCTCCGCTCCTCCTTCATGCTCATTACTGTTGGCACAGTTTGCTTCCTCGCGTGTACAGAAGTGGTTTCCAGGGTCAGCAGCGATCCACTTCTGCAACTCCTCAGGGTCTTCCGGGGCGCGTTCCAGCTCGCCCGAAGCGATGAGAGCCTCTACCTCTTCCACGCGACGGTCCAGTTCGGGAATCAACGAGTCAGCTACGACGGCGAATTTTCGGCCAGTCGTCTGGTCTACCATGAAATATCCATTGTCGTCAGCAGAGAGAGCGCTGTCAGGGTAGGTCTTGGCTACATCGCGGAGTTGGGCGTTTGTCTCGATGACGATCAAATCGTTTGGGATGGGCTTTGTGTAGCGGGTGAAGGTGGCCATGCTTGTGCAGATATGCAAGCTTCCCAGAAGCATGAAGATTAGTGGAAGTGCTTTCGAGATTGATAGAATGGGATTCATGTTGGGTGCAGAGTAAGATAGCACTTGAGGTGAATGGGCTTTTTGGTAGTTTGTGATAGTTATTAGGCCTGGGGTTTAGAAGACTTACATGCTTGGACTGACTGGAGAGGTTCCTTTTATAGATGACTCTGAAGGAAGTATGGTAGACAGAGAGTACAAGAAGTTGAAAGTTGTGTTGTGCAAGACGAAGAGGGAGGGGAAGGGAGGTTGTACAATAACTATCAGATGCTTTGACATCATAGCGTTGTTAGGGTTATACATCATAAAACCCTATGTTAACACATGATGGTATCACAATTCGGAATCAAGACTAAAACCAGTCTAGTCACGATGCAATTCAAACTATAGCTTTGTAAGAAGCGATCAATCAAGGCATCTACAGATCAAGAGTCACACAATCATTCACTCTGATATCGCAGGATGGTACCTAAATAGGAGAGTGGTACGAAGTAGGCAGTTATCAAGACACTCATTTACCATATACCTAATCTTGGTCTTCATAATTTGTAACCTAAGACACTTCAGTACCACTGAGAGATTAATATAGTCTTACAAGCACTTGGCGCATGAAAGATCTCTTCTCAACAGAGTCATGTACAGGGGATGTAGTACATCACCTAAAATGCCCTCAACCCTGGTCAACATTTGTCTCTCAATATCATCAAGGGCATATGACCATTGCTTTTACATACCCACGTATTCAGTTGAGCAAACTAATCTTCCCAGCAGCCAACCTATTGGCAATCCCCCCATAAACCTGCGGTCCAACCTCCCTCAACAACTGCAGCACATGCACCCTTCTCCTGCCACCAAACTGTCTCTGATCAATCTCCTTGCAATCACCATAAGGCCCAAAAGCAAACCTCTTCCCTGTCGCGGATAATTCAGACCACGGCCCATCACTACCACTCACAAAACTGATCCATCTTTTCCGCATTTCTTCGCCCAACGCTTCAGCGGAGGGGTTATGTGAGAAATCCATCGTACCAAACAGGAACAAAATATCCACGGCATGGTGAGCTCGGGATGATGCTTGCCATGGATTGACTTCGTCGAAGAGGTATCGGTATACTTTGTGTTTGTTGGCGATGAGTTTTTCTGAGACGAGTTCGGTGGGAAGAGTGAATTTAGTGTCGTGTAGGAGGTCTAAGGCCCCTAGAGTACTGGATGTTGGGCGATCGGCGGAGATGTGGTATGCTTTGCAAAGTTGGTTGCCTAGCTCTGCGTTGGAGTTTGTGAAGGTGAGGTTTATGTCGGCTGGGGAGAGGGCTTCGATGCCTCTGCGCCAGATTGCTGACTGATTTCATTCGAAATGAATTGATTAGTTCTGTATCTCGCGAGTCAGAGAAAAGGGAAGAATACCTCGAATTCCGTCTCACCAATCATCAACTCATCAACCTTTTCTGGCGTATTCTCCCAATTCGCCAAAACATCTTCTTCCTGCATCCACGAGCGAGACAGATTATTCTCGGTCAGAATCTGCTTCAACGCCTTCTGGCTACATTCACGCAACGATTTGCCCTCTAGTTCCTGAGCCCGGGCTTCACAGGCTTTCAAAATACCCTTTCCAAGCTCAAGGGGCATTGGTGGAGACAAGTATAGAGACCCAGACATGAGAATAGCGCGTTTGACGGGAGGACCAGTTATGAGATGAGCGTGTACATAGACGGCACCAGCGCTTTCTCCGCAAATGGTGATATTCTCCTGGAGAATAACGGTGATGAGTTAACGATACAACATGTGCTGGCCATAGAGGGGGCTACTTACAGGATCACCACCAAATCCCTCAATATATCGTCTAACCCAATCAATAGCCAACCCTTGATCCTTGAGAGATAGATTGACTTCCGCGGTACCTCTACCGTCTCCAAGAGCAAAAATATTCAGCCGGTAGTTCATAGCCACCATGATAATCGGTTTCCCCGCCTTGACTGAATCGGCGACAATTCTTGTAGTATCTATTGGTATATGAGCTTTTCTCCCCTCGGTTTTAGAAAAAGTATAGATAGACTTACCACATATACCGGACGCAGCAGAGCAAAAGGTCACTGCTTGAGAGCCACCTAATCGCGGAATCAGCCCCTGAGGACATTCAGTCGAGAAGATAAATAGACATGCGTAAAACTCACCATGTATCCAAATCAGAACCGGTAGCTTATGATTATTTGATATGTCTGCCGGGACGGTGACATCTAGATTTAAACATTCAAACTCATCTTCAACTTCTTCCTTGATTTCAAAGTCTTCGGGGATCCGTAATAAGTGACGGACGTCGACGTCGACTTGTGGGCATTTGGGACTATAAAGAGAGTTGTTCAGTCGATCCAATTAGCTACGTTTTGAGCTAGAAGGACTTGGTGATAAATAGTAATACGTACCCATACTGGGTAGCATCAATGATCTTTCCATTCAATTCTTCAGCTGAGATTGGTTGCGCTTTCTCGAATCGAGCAGGGATATGTGCGTATTTGATCCCCTTGAACTTGTTGACCTTGGTACCTGCATGGTCTACTGCCGCAGCGTGAAATGTTGCATTCAATTGTGTGTGATGCATGGCTATCCTAGTCATTTTGATGATTGTTTGCCTCGAATCATATACAAAGTGTCTCATTCAGGAGGAGGGAGGATATTGTTGCATCTTCTGTAAGTAGCCTGCGGGGCGGGCTACTCCACACCCCGGAAATCCCCCTGAAAGGATTTTTACTTGTTTAGGCAAGTCAATTCACGGCCATGATTCAGCGCTAATTCTTCGAGTATAGCGTTATTGATAGGCTTGCTGATGACTAGATAATAGCAGCCTGATTTGACGAAAGACAAACCATAAACGCAGTGCGAACTACGGCGAGAAACTGCTCAAAAAAGCAGAGAAAACCCCCGTCAAATCATCCAATTTCACACCATTATCACTAGCAAGCTTGGGAATCACGTCTCTCCTCTGAGTCTCGCCCCCATATGTTTCCTTTACAAGTCCTCTCACTTGCCGCTTGTCACTTGGTCCGAAAATCCTTGCTCTGAATTCCTCACCCACGCCCTTGCAAGGCTCCCATGGCGCTTGTCCAGCAACGAACTTGAGGAGATCCTCAGCAAAAGCTCGTGCGACTTCTTGCTGCTCGGGCGTGAGGTAATCATTGTAATTCTGAAAGAAATAAGCCAAATCCAGACCGTGGGTGGATTTGCCCTTGAAGGGGCCTTCGAATGGATTCTGTTCGTTGAAGTAGTATACATATGCATTGCTACATTTAGGCCATCCCGATGCATATGCTAGTACCGGTACGTAGAACAGGATATCATTAATGAACTCGAGAATACGATCAAACGCAGCCTTATCCGGCATTGTCGATGATATCCCGTAGCAATCTAGTATTTGAGACGAGATTTCAGCAGGGTATGCTGAAAGAGCATTGTTCAGAGCGGATATAAAACGCGGCGCAGCATTTTTGGCTTGAAACCCAAGAAGGTAGCCAAATATACTAGCCTGTATGAAACTGTCAGTATATAACCGTATAGGTCAGGCGAGGGTCGGAAACCAACATCATGCTGAGCATCTCCAATAAGTATCTCTTTACACCAACTCTTTCCAACAGGATAGGTAGCCGCAGAGTTGTCTGATAATTGAGCAAGAGTTGGTGGGTTAGGAATTAAGTCGCCGTCCACAGCAAAGTTAGGAGAGACATTGGGAGGAAACTGCTCTACGAGCTCCACTGCTGGCGACTCGATGATTGCCTTGACACGATCCTCTGGTGACAGCTTATCAAAGCCCCAGGCCTTGATAGCCGTTTCGTAGTCCTTTTCGTGCATTTCATATGGCAGAGGGGCCATGAGGATATTCGTCCCACTCATTGAGATGGCGCGTTTGAATAGAGGAGCAGGGGAGTGAAGGTGCTGCGTGGTTGAGCCTAGTAAGATAGTTAGTCTTCACTAGTGTAACTATGTAGGAGTGTCAACTGAATAGTCACCTCCACCGGCACTCATTCCTGCAAGTGTAATGTTGTCTGGGTCTCCGCCAAAGTCGCGAATATGTCTATGCACCCATTCGATGGCAGTCCTTTGGTCGCGAAAGCCGTTGTTTGCCTTATAGCCTGCAGCACGCAGTTCTTCTGAGGTCAAGAACCCAAATGCACCGAGACGATAACTATACAATCTTAGACCCTGTACAGCGCTTATCAGAATTCCCGGGATAAGAACATACTTTGGTCCTACAGCCAAAATAGGGACATCCTTCTCGACTGACAACTTGATTACTCGAGTCCAGTCGAAATGTGGCCATGAGTTGGCACCAACGTTCAGACCGCCACCATGTATGAACAGCAAGACGGGGAGTTTTGAGGTAGAGGTCGTCCCCTCCGGCACGGCGATGTTTAGATTAAGACATTCTATATCAGATTGCGGTACTTCCTCTTTCGGTAATCTCTTTTGAATAGCACCTTGTTCAAGATCACAGCCTTCGGGGAGGGACGCAGTCGTTGGTCTACCAGGAACACGTCAGTTCATCACTATAGAAGACCTCGGTCAAAGATTGGAAAATAGGGATCACTCGCCCGTATTTCGTAGCATCCAAGATACCTTCATTAGGTGATCTAGAGGTAATGAGCTCTGCATCTGCGAGCCTATTTCTCAAAGAAGCATATTTAATGCCACGATAATGCGTTACGCCGTCAATATTTTTGCCTTGGACTTGGCCGAGATATGTCGTTTGTATGAGAGCAGTCATGTTTTATGGCTGGAATTTCGCCCGCACTATCTTGTTGTATACAGCCCTGGAGTATAGGCAACAGTCATGATGGAACGAAGAAGTAACTTCATTTCACCCAAAATCGAGAGACCAGAGAACATTAGGAGTGAGCTCGGAAATTCCGAGGCGGGGGAAGTACAGGGGTTCTCCGCACTCCTTGGGTATGATGCTCAACTACTGACTATACTAGACTCGATTATTCTGGGTTTTGTTTGCTTCTACATCAGTGCATGATGTTCATATATCTGATTTGCAATGGAGCTGCAAAACCCTTGCTAACACCCTCTTGTAGACAATCATTGCCAATGACCGGCAAGATACTCCGTAGTCCGTAATGGCGTATGCAGAGTCATGTCAAAGTCCGAGAGCACTCCTTCTGACTTGCATTGGAGCGCGAGTGACGCCTGCATGCGTCTGCACACATGTCCGTAACAAAAGTCCGGGGTGGGATTCAAAAATGAAGAGGAATCCTTATGGTGGAAAAGAATTGTAGTCCGATTCCGACAGTCTCGAGGGTCTCAAGTCACAAAAAAATGGCAATATGAGCCTGAAGTACCTCGCAATGTTATTATTGACCCCCTTGCTGGAACTGCATGCTATATCCCCCCGTTTTCTCATCCTGGATGAATTTGAAATTGTCGGTGGACAGTCCAAAGGGTTTCAGAAGGCCATTTCCTAACTATTTGAAGTGTCAGCATTGAGTCGAATTATCTCGAGGAATAATGCCAACACACACATCTTTCAGTTTCCCCATCATTTCTCCCATTTCCTTTTCCCTTGTAGCCTGAATCCTAGGCGGTAATTCCCGCAAACCTCTTTGCACAACTTTTTGATCTTGCGGTGGCAGATTATCCATGTTTGCCAGCTCCTTATAATCTTCTTCCGCACCTTGTAAATTAGCCCAACCGTCCAGTTCTGTCCTTGCACGGGCCCGTCTCATCAATGCCTTAGCGCGAATCCTCTTAATATCATTGCGGCGCTTATCATTTTGTTGAAGACGCTCTAGCTGCCTCGCCTCATCTTCATCATCGTCCGGAAGCTCGACTACAGTGTCTGCCCCCTCGTCATCTGGAGATTTGGTACTGTCGCCTTTGTCTGTTTGTTTGGACTTGGGCAGGCATCTGTCTAGATTGTTGATGCTTGCAGTCGCTGCGTCAACAGCCGCTTTCCAGTCTTCCAATTTCAGGTAGCAAGCTGAAATATTGCTCTTCAACACTGCTATCTCGTAGTCTAGGTAATTGGGACATGATGCAAGTGCGCGGTCGTATGTGGAGATGGCATCTGAATAGGCGGCGGCAGCGAACTGTTTATTTGCTTCGGCTTTGCAGTTGTTCGATTCTTCTAGTAGCCTCTGTCACAATATTAGCTTGGTCGTGCTTTAAGACGGGCGTGCACGTACAGCTTCTTCGTCTGCGGGGAAACGGGCATCGTGGAATTCGTCGTCCGAGTCGGCATCGTTCGTCTCATTCAAGTTACGGGTTTGATCGGGTCTATCAAAGTCGGATTGCGCCATTTGATGTGTCTAGTTATTGATGTTCTGAATCGCTGGTCTGTGTTCGGGCAACTGTAGCAAGTTGTGTTGTTCTTCAAGGGATATGAAGTGTAACTCAAGAAAGAGCGTGGTGGCACACAAAAGTCGTACCTACCGTATTTCACTAGTACCGTACCTAGGTATTCCCTTCCCGCACGGCCGAATCTTTAAACTCACGTCGCACAGCAGCAAGGTACATTTCATGTAAATCATAACCAGTAACATATAACAAAAATCTCGTGAGAAAAGACCCGAAGTAAGCAGTCTACAAGCCCTAATGAAAGGCGCAATCCAGCATCAGAACTTCCAGATGGCAGAAGCCAGTTATTATGTGTTCCTAGCCAATCAGAAGTTCAGAACTCTCCGTGCCCGATTTGATTGTAACTTATCAAACTCTAACGGACTTTGTCGTCCGACTCTGTGATACCTGCAGCAGCTGAAAGTACTTTTGTCTGCATCTCCCTGAAACAGCTTCAGGTCAGTGTCTTATGCTGGAAGGTACTTGAAGACGAGTTCGGACATACATAGGAGAGAACGCTCCCAGGTTTACTACATCTTGCTCCAGAACATCATTCTCACCTTTTCACTTCAAAAGCACGCAACATCCCCGCAGGACAGCAAGATCTTTTCCTTCATCTACCTCCTTAGCTCAAGAAAGCGCAATGGCATCAACCGAGTGCGTATCCAACATCTTTTCTATAATATAGCGTGGTAAGACTGAAAGCTAACAATATTTTCAGATTACCCCGCATCAGGGCCTGTCTTTTTGATATGGACGGTCTCCTGATAAACACAGAAGATATCTACACGACCATCACAAATTCTGTTCTCCAAGAATATGGCAAGCCTAACATGCCCTGGCATCTCAAGGCTCAGCTACAAGGGCGACCTGCTCCTGAGGTACTGCTCTTTATCATTAGTGCCTTGTGAGAACCATACACTTACAGAGCCATACATACAGGCCACGAAAATCTTCCATGATTGGGCGCACTTACCAATCACACGAGAGGAATACACAGCTAAGATAGCCGCGAAACAACAAAAGCTCTTTCCTGAGGCTGCGCCATTGCCCGGTGTCGTCAAGTTGCTCAATGATCTTCATGCCACAAGGAACACCTCTCAGCCTGTTTACATTGCCTTGGCATCATCGTCCCATAGACGCAACTATGAACTCAAAACCGACCACTTACAGGATCTTTTCTCTCTATTCCCTAAATCCAGGCAGGTTCTAGGTGACGATCCACGTATTGGTCCAGGGCGCGGAAAACCATTGCCAGATATTTACTTGCTCGCCCTGGAGGCTATCAACCAAGAGCTCCGCGAAAAGGGAGAAGAGACTATCAAACCAGAAGAATGTTTGGTCTTTGAGGATGCCGTGCCCGGTGTCGAGGCTGGTCGCCGTGCAGGAATGCAGGTTGTGTGGTGTCCGCATCCGAATGTGCTGGAGGTGTACAAGGGCCGAGAGGAGGAGGTTCTTGCAGGTCTTACTGGAGAACACAAGGAGGAAGAAAAGACGGAAGCCGAGAAGGAGGCAGATGAATTGCAGGGCGAGCGGTTGACTCAGACTAACAATTCGGGAAAGCTGGGGAAGCTGAATGATGGGTTTGGTCGCATACTCCCTACACTGGAGGATTTCCCGTATGAGCAGTATGGTATTGTGATTCCATAGAGGTTGGTGGAAGCTATGCGATCTTCAGATCATGGTCCATTGCAGGTGGCGTTTCTGATAAAGAGGGGGATGGGGATGTGCATATAGACAAAATAGAGATATGTTACTAGTCCATCAAGAAATATCACAAAGTCCAGAGAGCTCATATATGGAAAATCAAGAACCATTAATGTATATCGGTATCAATGTCACCCTGACGGGACTCTCTGGCTTTTCGTCTTGAGATATGGACGGTGGATACTAAACTTTTGTTCCATTCAACCATCCTAGTCCAAATTCCTGGCTCTTCACTTGGTACTGTCTTGCTTTGGATGATTACTCTTGGTAAGTATGGCGAGAAAGACTGGAGCTATCTTCTGCCTGAGTAGACTTAGCCAGGTGTACTAGGTAAGCACTTAGGAAGAGACTAGGGGGCCGAGTTCTTTGTTGACGTCTTAACAGTAACAGTACCCGATTTGCTACTTGGTTACGCCTGATCGGAAACCGATGAATCAAGTTTGCAGTATCTTGATCCAATGGGTATTCAAGTTGGGAGAGGACTGGCTCGGTAACAAGACTGAACAGAATAAGTCTATTGGACGATCGAGACGAGATCTTCGATCCATGTAAGGTTTGAAGAATCTTGCCAGATAGCCCTAACCGGGGAGACTGACGGAGTGGCCGAAGCCTGCGCTGGTCGTTTCCTACAACCACGTATGAAGGCGAGAAATTGGGGTGATGAGAATAAGTGCATCGTGAACACTGCCAATGCCAGCCGCTGAGATAAGAGAGCTGGTGATCATACCTTCAAAGTATTGAAAATGCATGGCACTCGTACTTATAGATCCAAAGCTTCTTTTCACAAGCAGACAATTGTTTGCCTAGAACAAGAAGTCAAATCAATTAGGACAGAGAAATCTAACTCCGCAGTAGAATTATGATAAATCATAATCGTCAATAGGCAGAGGACTTGCACACGGAGTTTTGTATTCTAGGCTAGGTAGTCAGTCACTGAATTCAGTTCAATTCTGGTTAGCAAGATCTTTACCTGGGATCGTAAGTGATCAGCTCAAATCGATAGTTTCACGCTAATGACTTACGGACCCGTATCAAAGCGCCCAGATTTTCAAGCTATCATCACGCCTAGTTTGAATCGCCAGTTGAAAGTCATCGGCATCATAATCAGGGAATCGTTTTTGTCCAGAGCACGTTGCTAACACACTGCCACCTGGATGAAACACCGAACTGGTAATGGAGTCTGGGCGTTGGTATTTAGTATTATTCGGGTATGTCAAGTGTGATGCTGTAGACTCACCATCATGAATCTTGGATGAGAAATCAGGTTCACGCCCACCAACCGTGGTATGAGGGTTCTTCCACATTCTCACTATACCGTCTGTTCCACCTGCCCATACCTCATGCGAACCGTCATCTCCCACAGCAATCACGTCTGCTTTCATCCGCTGGTTGGTAATGGCTTCTCGTCCCTCAAGCCAGCCCAGCAGTTGACCGGCGACTCGAATATCGTAGACTAGCATGCCCGTGCTTTTACGTTCGACCACATACAAATATGTTCCACAAGGACTCCACAACAGCTGTGTGATCCCTGTACCTCCTATATGTTTGTCGGCTTGCGACTTGGCAATACTAAATGTTCCAATGAGCTCACCACTTCCTCTGGCCCCGTACAAAGCAATGTTTCTCGTAAAGGTGCCAGCAGCTAGTATTCCATCCTGGGCAGGATTCATAGCAAGTGCGGACACGATTCCCTTCATCCCGATACCGCCACCGACAATTTGCTTTCGTTTGCTTGGGATTGTCGGTAAACGAGAAATTGGTCCTTCGTTTCCGGTGCGAGATACATCGAAAATGCATATCAAGGAATCAGAGCCTGTAATGAATTGAGTGCCTCCGAGATGTGAGGGATATAGAATCGAATGAGGTGCAATAAAGGCTTCGGTTGATGGGTTTATCAAAGAGTATGTACCCAAGTTTTGAGGTGACAATGCTGATGAGATTCTGATAGGGTGATCTCGAACTGATGATAAAATTAAAGTAGTCGAGGGGTCCTGAAGATTGAAGAACGGATATATTGCAGTTGCGTATACTGGTTCCATAGAAGGAAGCGTTGAATACGGCTTCAAATTCAGGGGGTCTTCTCTATCCTCAAGAAGGTCCGGTGGCCTTCTATGTATTAGTAACTATCACAACATAGAGAACTGTAGAAGAATACCATACAGTATAAATGTTCTGATATGATTATCTGCAGATGTAGTTATTACTGATGTCCCGTCCGGGGTCCTAGAACTTTCTGTCAGCACTTGAACAGCTGTATAAATACAGTAGAGTCGCTCACCATTCTGCGCTCTTGAAGTAATTTGAGTCTATCGTATGCAAATCTCCTGGAAGTTCACTTTTTGCTAATGAAGGTCCAGATATATCCGAAGCATTGCAAAAAGCCACACACGATAGGTTCATCCCAGAATCAAGATCATGGATTTCTCCTGTATTTGAGCCCATCGAACCTAATGCCGCAGACACTTCGATACAACTGGATGGTAAAAGTCTCATCAACTATTCAATAACAGATTCTAGGAATTTCAGTTCCGGATCGTGCACTTTTTCATCAAACTTTCGTGTCAATTCCGATACCCGCTGGGTCGATGAATTGATGGTGATTTTTGCGTGTGAAAGTAGATTACTGGGGTAATAGATCGAGAGGTCGTGCATATCAAAGCAAATATCTCCAAATCAACTAAGAAAACATGATATGAATTCGTCGATGATTGATTATATCGTTACAAACGAGTCTAAACCTCAACGGGAATAGTGTATTATTGACATTCCGCATTCCCTTTGAGCTCTCTTTCTTCTCTCCGACCGCTCGAAAACAATCACTAAAGCAGAGCTGGAAGTCCCAGCAATCAAAGCAAGGGGCTGAGTCTGGAAGTCCGAATCGCGTGCTGCTTTATTTCTTTGTTCTGTCAAGATACCCCGGTCCGTTCGATTTTACAATGTTCTCTGCAAAAACTTCTGCACCAGCCACTGGTGGGCTATCTATCAACACATCCACAGCTAATTCCTTATTGTGAGTGCCTCAGTCCTCTATTATCTTCTGCTGGGTCATAATCAATTGCGAATACTGGATGCTATTCGACGTTCACCCCACGCGCATGGTTTGGTGTCTAGTGTTTGCTGCCATCACGGTTCTCCCGAGTGTTCATGCGGCGAAGAACAAATCACATTTTCAAAATTGTATAAGTCGATTGAGTAGCCTTCGCTGACCCTAAGTAGTGCCAACACACCAGCGACCTCAGGAACGCAACCCGCCACTGCGGGCTTGTTCGGAAATCAACAAAAGCCGGCCGGAAGCCTTTTTGGAAACACACCAACAGGAAATACGCAGACAACCGGGGGAGGATTATTCGGTGGGCAAGGCGCGAACACATCGAGTAACACACAGCAAGGCAGCATGGCAAGTGGAGGCTTGTTTGGCGGCTCGACAGCCACCTCGCAACCGGCAACTGGAGGTCTATTCGGAAACACAGCAAAGCCTGCAACTCCCAGCTCTGGATTGTTCGGGAATACAAACACACAGCAGACAGGGACTACCGGTGGAGGTTTATTTGGGACCGCCGCCAACACCCAGCAACAGAATACGGCAGGTGGGAGCAGTCTGTTCGGTGGAAATCAGGGAGCCACCACTCAAACTCAAACAAAATCACTTTTTGGCACAACTCCTTCTACTACGGGAACGAGTCTTTTGTAAGCATCAAGCTGTCTGTTAGCACCGTTCATGATCTGTGATTTGCTGACTTGTCCAGTGGTAATACTCAAAATGCAACTCAACAGCAACAACAGCAGCAACAGCAGCAAAAACCTACACTATCTATCTTCGGAGCGCAGAATGCAACCACCCAACAGCCTCAGGCTGCAGCAGCTCAAGGAACTGTTGTGCAAGGTGTCAGAATAGATGCTAGCAATCTTCTACCGACAACAAAATTCGAGAGCTGTGCAGACGAGATCAAAAACACCATAGAACTAATCGATACATATGTTCTGACCCAAATCAAAACATGCAACGAAGTCGCCGATATTATACCTACAGTCGCGAGTCAAGGTGCTACAGTTCCGAACGATGTTGAGTTCGTGGAAGGGAAACTTGAAACTATCCAACTGGCCCTGGAGAACGATGCTCGTGAAATCGATGCTGTTCGCAATATGGTAGCACGAAATGCAGCAGAGGCTCAAGTCGCATTCCGCGCAATTGACAATCTAAAACTTCCATTGCAATACCAATCTACAAGCGGAGGTTGGTGGTCTGCCCCCGAGCAACAGCTATCTGAGCGCCAGACATTGCGATCCTCTATTCGGAATCGAAAAAGCACCCTTGCGCTACCTGACGGTGTTGAGGGCGATCCAACCACAATTGATTCGATCAATGGCATACCCACGAATCTGGTTGAATACTTCTCCCACCGGTCAGATGAGATGTCCGCCGTTCTCGATAATTACAGGAAGAATCTCAAAGAAATTGAAGATCATCTCCACAGTGTCGAGGGCTCGCTCAACAGACAGATCAATGAGTTTCTCTCTTCACGCAATCGTGAGGACGGTACACCAAATGGCGGAGGGGCTAAGAACCAATTGGCAGACCTCGCTGCCGCTCTGGGAGATGTTGAAGCCGGCATCTTGGGTGTCGCGAGCAGGCTGGGTGGTGTGAAGGAGGAAGTACAGGAACTGGTTCTTGGGCCACCGACTCTTGGGATGGGTCGACTTGGATAATTGAATCGATTAATGACTGTATATTATATGATGAGAAATAGCCTCTTACATTTATGAACCTGCTCACTGCCCCTGAATGACAAGGCGTACAATCTTTTGGTCAGTGTACTCATTGACCGCTTTACATATTCATTTCTCTCGTATTATCAAAATGTTCTGACAGACTCTGTGCTGATATCTGTACTTTGGAAGTTGGCTGCCAGCTTTTTTTTAGTGGTGTCTTGCGTTCCTGCTCCGTTGTCCTCCAAGCTCACCTTCCATTCTCATCTAATCAACCTCCGAAAAGAACATTTTCAGCTTGTTCCATTTGTTCAACGAGTTTAGCTATGGACGACCTTGAGGAACCCTCTCTACTTGAATACGCCCGAACCCATGGCATTGCAAGAAACCATCGAGAACTCGATCCTTTGGGTCTCTTTGACCAGATTCGCGACTCTGAACATGCACAAGTACTCTCTCTGAGGGATGCGGCATCACAGATCTTCGATCTCGAGACTACAGAATTCAAATATCGCATATCGACTATTACAGCAAGGAACGAGAAATTGGTTCTTGACAGGGACGGAGCCAGATTCTTATCGTCTGTTTTACGAGAGGTAATATCACTACAGGCCAGACCTGATCACAATGCCGAAGAACCAATCTCCTTCGAATGCCCTAAATATCAGAGCCAAAATGATCTGAAGATAGACGCCCCACTACTGTCGACTGAAAAGGAGAGTAGGCTGAAGACATTGAGCAAGAGGACCGACCCTGTTTCGCTATTGGACGAAATAGTACCAGATCTGGCGGATCATGAAAGAGTCGGCATTGATGAAGGACTCGAGTTTCCTGACTACTTCTGGGAACTGCCGAGCATGTTTGATAGGGATCCGAGCACCGAAAAGCTTGAAGCTTGCAAAGACACTGCGCGCATTTTACATGATGCCGTGGGATACTTCGACGAGAAGAAGCATAGGGAGGGTGTAGAGGAGTTGATTAATAGCTCTATCTTGGACAAGGTGAGTTGATGTCCCTTTGTGGGAAGTTCTTCATTCTCATATTATTTAGGGCCACTTTTCACATATTCCCACGCCTCTCTATATCGAAAGTGAAGAGCAGCATAATTCCAATGTTATTTCAGAGCCTCCTCATAGTATTGATAGTGACACCGACACTGATCATGTCAACAAAGCGGTGACTGAAGACTTTGTTACCACTGAAACGCTTGAAGATAATCCGCGCGTCGGAGACGGTGTCAATAATCAACAGACAGCATCTTCCCTTGCGATTAACGAAACGATGAAGGATTCGGGGAGATCTCCTGAAGCAGAAGTCACAGTTTTCCCGATAACAGAAACCCTAGTTTCATTTTCCGGGTCTCTAGGCACGCTATCAGCGTTCATGCAAACGAGAGGTCACAAAAATAAACGTCGAAAACTTGACAATGAAAGTCGACATTTTCGCATCACACCTAAGGACAGCACGAAGACTGATGCTGACAAACCCGATACTCTTGAAGAGCATACCGAACATACCAAAGTACCATCTTCGCCTGTTGTCGTGCAAGAAGTTCAGGGCCACAATCTCTACCCTAAGGACTCACTGGGAGAATGCCGTACGCCGCTCATTCTGATTGTGTTTACACAGTTACTGCGGTCTGATAGCGCTCTCATTCGGTCTCTGGAAAACATATCGTCTTCTCGATCTGTGCAGCTTATCTTTCGTGACCACGAAGGACTAAAGTGTAGTCAGCCGCACGCCATCAATGAAGTGGATCTGATAGTATCTCCTACTACTGGAGTTATACTTGCTAACTCCCATGAAACAACCCAAAAATATCTTCCTGGGCAAGGGCCGCCGGGAATAGAATCTCCGTTGCAAGCGAGGATTGTCCAATCTGCACCGCGGTACGAGACGCTTTACGTGCTAGTTCGATCGCCTATCCAAACGGACATGAAGACTCTGTCGTCAATAAGAGAACTGACTACCTATTGCATCTCAATGAACCATGTGTGCGATATCAAGGTGCTGCTTATTGCAACAGAGCATGTTCTTGAATGGATATTGTCAGTAGCAGCGAAACATACCACCGACATACAGCTCACTTCTCCTCAGAATACAGCGAAAGGCAAAACAGCTGGTGTACAATTTTGTGATGACCAGACACAGTGGGAGGCGTTCCTCCGAAATGCAGGTCTCAATCCTTTTGCTGCCCAGAGCGTTCTCGCTTTACTCAAGACAAAGCCAGCAGAATCTAAACGTCCCGAAAATGTCATGCAGGCAAGTGCCTTGTCTAGATTTGTTGAGATGCCCTGCCAAGAAAGAAGGGACATGTTCCAGGAGATTGTAGGGCAAAGAGTGCTCTCAAGAGTGGAAAGGGCGCTCGAGATGGACTGGCAAGTCGACTGGGCTGTGGATTTGGTCTGAATTGGGGACATAAGTATGAATATATATTCAGAGAGGAGATTCTAAGGTCAATGGAGCCTATCAACAAGCCATGTCGAGGCTCTCCTCGAGACAGGTGGAGTGAGTACATGTATTGATTAGATCAAAATTGAACAGAGGTAAATATGCAAAATTTCGCTAGAAACGACAACGACAACACGTCACGCATGCACATGGTCAGAATAACAAGATTCTTTCCCAGTGTAAATGTGTATTAAAAGGTAGATTCTCTTTTTTTCTTCCTGAAAGAAACGCCATCCCCAGGCGGTATTGGCTCCTTCGGGCGTGATAATACAAGTTTCGATATAGTACATTGTGCGAAAAGAAGAGGTATGATAGCGTAGTTTATTATGTCGAGGGACTATTAATCCGTCTACTCGTTAATCTTGGCAAGGATTCTAAAACCAGACTGTCAGTACCCTTTGATTCAGCAGCGTTTTTCAAGGTGTACTGGAAACTTACTCAGAGTCTCTGAACAGAGTGAACTCTTCCTCGCCAACCTTAACGGGGCTACCACCAAACTAGACAGATCCCAAGTCAGTCCACAGGCTCAATCAGGGGCAAAATGTCAAGGGGAAATTATACCTGAGGAATCAAAACCTTATCACCGCTAGTAACACTCATGGGAATCTTATTTCCATTTCGGTCAACGGCGCCAGGACCAACGGCAAGAACGGTGGCCTGGTTGATCTCTTTGACGGTGCTTTCGGGTAGGAAGATACCGCTGGCAGTCTTGGTTTCGGGTCTGATGCGCTGGACGAGGACGCGGTCCAGAAGGGGAACGAGGTTCTTGATGTTACGGAGGGCCTGTGTTTAACAAACAGAAGTTAGTGGATTGAGAAAGTGGATGGATAGATAGAGAGCTTTATTAATCCGGGGCAGGTGCGAGAGCTTTGCGCGGAGCTTGCTGAATGCCGGTATTGGATTGATGGACTTGGACATACCATTGTGATAGTTGGTGAAAGGGATTTTTGCTATCAATTGCAAGATCGTGACGTGAAGATAGAAACGCAGATGAAATTGAAGCTACTGGGAGAGATCAAAAAGGAACGAAAGGATGGATCGCTTTGATTCCGGGCGAGAAATTTCCAGAATGCCAAGACCTGGCTTTCTACCCGGCCAGACGGTAAGGCGACAAGGCATCCCATCCCCACGGAAACAAAAGCCGAGGCTTGCGGATATTTCGATGTATTTACGATTCTATAATACTCCGTTCTATACGACAGAATTGGGTATATTTCATGTTGTGCGAAGTGATTATCGAGGTAATATCAAACGCCATACCGTCCGACCAAAAAGCGTGAAATATGTTATAGATACATCTCTCGTCACCACCTTCGACCTCCGCCCCGTCCGCGTCCTCCACCATAGCCTCCTTGTTGATTAAAACCTCCATAACCCATTTGCTGTTGATTGCCCTGTGCAGGATATCCCTGATTCTGCTGCCCTCCTCCCGGCTGTCCACCACCCATCATGGCCTGCATATGTTGCATGAAATTCATTGGGTCCATTGCCGACGGATCAAGACCCTGAGCCATCATGTTCGCGAGCATTCCCTGCATCATATCCGCCGACATATCCGGCATCCCAGGCATCACGGGCATGCCTGGCATACCTGCTGCAGTAGGAGCGGCTTGAGCTGGCGGCGCCGGTGTGGGAGTAGGAGCTCCTGGCATTCCGGGCATGGCTCCCATCGACATGAAAGCCTGCATTTCCTCCAGTTGCTTTTTCTGATCCGTCACCTCGTTGCGCAATTGCTGCTGCTTAAGACAATAGCCCGCCCATGTAAACTCATCAAACCCGTAGTTGAAAAAATCCGTGATATCTGACCCAGGACGTCTCCATGGCTTGTCATCTTCTGTTGGAAAATCGGTGTCAAGATCTGTTGAAGTAATAGGTTTTCCTGTGGTGGGATGTATTGGATTTCCGTTCACGTCAATCGTTGATGTGTGTATGGCTGGATATTCCGTGCCAGGCTTCAATGTCGCGACTGGTCTACCTTGAATAGGCGCCGTAGTAGCACTCTCAGCTTTTACAGGAACCGTCGGTGTTGATGGTTTGATATCAAGTGAGACTGATCGTTGATTTTCACCGACTAACGTGGCATGTCGTGGGTGTGCGCTTTCAAGAACGCATTAGCATATCATCAAGGCATTGCGGTATAACTGAGCTTACAGATTTGAACTTGCATCTGCAGGAGCTTCTGTGATAATATTGAAATCGTCCTAGTAGTAGTTAGCCTCTTAATGCGCGAAATCCTCCTCTGTGAGGGTGCAATCTACATCATCGTCCTCTTCCTCCTCTTCCAAATCGTAGGAGTCTCCGGGTTTCGTATCTTCCGCGGTCTGGTTATAATTGTTGTGCTCCTGTTGAATTGGAAAGGAGTCCGCAGGGTCGTACAGATCATCGTCGTCTTCCTCCATGCTGGATACTTGCGATTTGGCAAGCTGTAGATGTTTGGTGGTGCAATTTAGTCCAGGCGAGCTAGCGGGAGCGGAAGCTTTGAGACTTAATTTTGCCCCAGATCTTAGCGCCGATAAGGCTTCAACCCAACTCAAAGAGCAACAAACTGATGGACTATTGTTGACTTTCGAGATTGGATATTATTGTGTCGCCGAGGAATTCTCGAAAGTCTTATCTGTCTCTCTGAAGTCACGTGGTTACAGGAAGTCCTTGGCGTCGCGGAGCACATCCTGTACAGAGACTCATTCATCATCGACTAATTTTCCGACAAGTCAAGAACATGTCCGAGCCACCTAGTCGCACATCGACTCCTCGATCGTTTACAAATCAATCAGTCTCAGCGGAGGACTTACTCAAATCGCAAACAGTCGGTCTAGTCCATCTCTCGGAGTTTCGCAAACGTCGAGCAGAGGCTCTTGAACAGAAAGAGCGTGAAGCGCATGACAAGTCTTTAGGACGATTCACACCCGGTACTTCGAGGACAGGGACGCCATCACAAGGCGATGCGACGGACGGGTGAGTTCATGATCTGCAGCCTCAAGTGATACAGAACATCGCTAATGGGCCAAGAACAGTGCGTTGACACCCGGTTCCGTTTCCTCGGACGGTCGACCAAAGAAGAAGAAAAAGGCACTCGCGAAGAGTAAATTATCTTTCGGAGATGATGACGATACAAACGATACTGGAGAAGACTCTGGTGCAGCGACACCGCAGCTTAAATCCAAGAAGCGACTAGAAGAGAGTCCCGCTATACCAGCGCGCAAGATCACCGCAAACCCCAATGCTCCTCCCGCACCAAAGACACTTACGAAAGCTGCACTAGAAGCTGAGATGCAGGCACGAGATGCGCTACGGAAGGAATTCTTGGCGATGCAAGAGAAGATCAAAGCTACGGAGATTATAATACCTTTCGTGTTCTACGATGGTACAAACATTCCCGCCGGGCAGGTGAAAGTTAAGAAGGGAGATCCTGTCTGGCTATTCCTTGACCGATGTCGAAAAGTTGGCGCCGAACTGGGTGTGGGAGGTGCTCAAAAGAGTAGCCGAGCAAGACGTGATCACCGTCGAGAATGGGCCAGAGTCGGTGTTGACGATCTCATGCTTGTGCGAGGGGACATCATCGTGCCTCACGTGAGTCTTTTTCTTTCCTAATCTACCGGGGAAACTTGACTTCATTACTGACTTTGTCACAGCATTACGAGTTCTACTATTTTATAGCCAACAAGGTACCAAGTTTTGGCAAGACTGGGTCTTTACTGTTTGATTTCTCAGCGAATGTACCTCCTGCGAAAGATGACGGAGCGACCTCGCAACCAAATGACGAGGAGTTAGAAGGCGCCAACTCCGATCCAACATTGACGAAGGTTGTTGATCGGCGATGGTATGAGAAAAATAAACACATATTCCCCGCCAGTCTTTGGCGCGAGTACGAGCCTGGTGAGGAGTTCCTGGAGAAGATGAAGTCAACCAGGAGAGATGCCCAGGGCAATGCATTCTTTTTCTGATTTCTCATGAGGGTGTTTGGCGCTGGTGGTCAATGTAATTTGTGGGCATAACGTCGCATGTATAAATATCTGAATCAAGGTGCATGTAATATGGGGCAAGTCAGTTTGAGGATGGCCTTGAAGAGCAGTATGCTTTATACATTCTGATCTCTTTTAGGCAGTGGCGGGAGCGGAGGCGCGGGGATGATGGATCAACCTTGGCGGCCATCATCAATCAACTAATGCGCCCGACATCACCGGCACTCCGGGATAACATCAACAACGACAACACTCTTCCACCCTGACTCTACCTAAATCATCTAATTTTCAAATTGATTTTACTCTAAAGGCTTGCTTTGTTTGCACACTCGTGCGCTCGTACACCCTGCTTCGACTTTTAAAAGAGTTATGACCGAGGGAAGACGCCTGTCAGGTGTCGGACCCCAAGTCCTGCCCACTTCAGACGAATGCTGATGGGTTATTGCTAATCAAACAGAACATCCGTTCTTGTCAAGTCTAAATCAACGACAACCTTGGTTATAACCTCCGCTGTTCGCTTGTTCGCCTACTCCAGCGAAACAATGTCGGCTTTGATGGACCCTGTCCCCTCACCCTCCACGCATGCGCTCAACAACACATTAGCCAGCAACATATCGTCGTATCCGCTGTTATTGTTAAAAGCCCCGTGGCAAGCAATTCAACAATTTGAAACATTCACGTTCGTCACTCTTCCACACAATATCGCGCGTTTTGCTGGTCTAAATACCCTTCTTGGAACTGGAACTGGTGGAGAGGGAGAGCTGGCAGCTGCGGCTGCAGCTACTGGAGCAAACCATGTAGCTGAAGGAATTGCAGAGAATGCCGGTCTCGATGGCCCGTTCAATATGACAGATGTCTTTCACGCAATGAGAAGATTCAGCGGCTTTTTCAGTTACATGACAAGTCGGTGGTCTTTAGCCTGTTTTTCTGTTGCATTGATACTCAATCGCGTGACCATATATGCGTCTTCAAGGCGACACATCAGGATCTCGTGGAAGAAGCGCCTTGCGCTCCGCATCATACCAATCACTCTGTTTCTAGCACAGATCGTGAATTTACTACGTGCAATTCGATGTCAGACGTCTACCGAGTACCCTTCAATTCGATATGGTCATACAGACAACCGTTTCTCCTCTGATTATGCTGCCGGTGGTGGCTTCCTTTATTCCATGAGCTCCACGCTGTTACCTTGGGAATCATATTCTGATTCTTGTAGTGCGGTGCGCATGAATAGATCATCGGATAGCATTGAAATTCCTCGAGGATCGTTCAGCCTCCTGTGGCCAGTTTTCATCACTCTTTGTTTGAGTCACTTTGTGGAAACGCTTTTATGTGCTTTACAAGGTCGACCTGTCGTCACGGAGGCCGGAATGTCAATCTTCGAGCATTCCCTCGCATTTGCAGAGGCGGAAACCATGGTCAGCCAGTCTATCGGTTTGGGTATGTTCGGATTAACAAAGCGTAGCTCAGCAAGAGACGATTTACCTCTGACTGGAGACGATACCTCAACTTTGCACATACTTACCCGTTCTCAAGTTCTGGAGAAAATGGATGTCACGCCTGAATTGTTGTTCATTATCCTCATCTCTTGCTGCAATAGCCTATTTTCTAACGCACTCGATGTCTTCGGAAAGCAAAGCAGATACCGCCTGATAAATACGACCATATGGGGACTTTGCTATATGGGGGCTATGGCATGGGGTTTCCTCGATAACTCACCCGTCAGCGGTGAAAGTGGCTTTCTCAAGTTCCCCACTGTCTGCATAGTGGGATTCGTTCCTCATCTTCTCATTCTGGTGGGAATCATTGTTTGCTTGGGTATTTACGGACTCGCCGTTCTTATCAGCGCGTTCAGTCTACCCCCGGGATTGCCAGAACCATCGTCGATTTGGGAGCGTTTCTCTTTAGCACATGAGAATATGCAAGGAGCAAGTCAGATTCGCAATGTGCGCCTTAACATGCACGAGGATTTTTATACTTCCCTACTACGGATCGGATATGCAGCCTTGACCGCTGCGAGTGAGGCAGTCTTTTTGAATGAAGGGCGTAGCGTGGTAGCTCACCGAAGAACTTGGTTAGAGGAAGACAGGCTTACCGAAATTGAGACTGCTCGACGAAGAGGATCCGTAAGACCAAGGACTTTGGGTGGAATCACTTCGGCTTCTCGATGGGACAATGCAGCCAATATCAATTTTGATATTCCCCCACCACAAGCGGAAACATGGGAAAGTGGATACGGCAAGGAACAGAAAATTGAAAAATTAAAGAATATATATCGCTCTCATTCCCAAAATAATCTTGGCGGTGTCGGCGCATTTCATGGCGCCAGCAGGTGTTACCATGGGTTCGCATTTTTCCGGGGTATCTTTTATTTGATTTCCAGATGGATTGCCCTAAGCTTCGACAAGATTTTGGAACGAATGGGCGTTACATCTCGGCCGCAGTGGATGGTCCGTCTCATCGGATCCAATAAAAGACGAAAGAAGACAAGTCGGGGAGAACAACAGGCACCGTTGGACTTCTGGATCTTGACGGACGATGGCGAACTCGAGCTTCCGGAAGATGACGAGTTCGATGTGGAAAAGGAAATGCGGAAGAGGGAAACCAAGAACCAATCGAGGTGGGAAGATACAGACGAGACTCGCTTAGATAACAAACTCTACAATTGGTGGACAGCTGGAGGATCGTGGGGTAACCAGGATGAAAGTGCCGATTATGTACCTTCGGAGGATGGCTTCGAAGATAACACCAGCGTGATATCTATGCAGACCAACGATGATGAATGGGAAGATGAGGAGGGCTCTAGTGGTCGTCGAACCCCTACGCAGCAAGATCCCTTTCCCCGCGCATTTTCACGCGAAAGCACGCCACTAATGGAGACTTTGCTGGATACTTCCTCTCTTGCCAGACTACTTGACCCGCGGGATCAAGAGAGTAAGAACGAAGCTCGTATCCTCGCTGCCCATCTCCTTGCTGAGCAAGAAGGTCGCATAATGACTCGCAGCCGCTTCAGACGCCAGGACGAGCGCGAACGGGCACGCGTTTTGATGCCAGTGCGTTTTCATACGCCATATAGAGGCGGCAGTAACAATAGCACCGAGAAAGTACGCCCTACAGCCGAAGAAGAAGCTGAAATCCTCGAAAAGCTAATTCTGAGTCGCCGCCAAGACGCTGCTGCACGTACTCAAGAAGGCCCAAGAGATTCATGGGAAACAGGCGCAGCAGGCCTCGGAGACGACGGTCCTCAATGCGTGATATGTCAAACAAGCCCACGTTCAATCATCACTTGGCCATGTCGATGTCTCTGTGTCTGCGAAGATTGCAGAGTCAGTCTGGCCATGAATAACTTCGGGAGCTGCGTTACATGTCGCCAGGAAGTCGCTGGCTTTGTTAGGTTGTGGGTTCCGTGAGTGTTATATTTCTTGTTTCTATACTTTTAGGCGAATAGCTGCGTCTTTCTTTCATGATGGCAGGCTTCTTGAATCGTGTGCACTACTTTAGATAGACTCCGGCCCTTGTATCAACAAATCTCTTTTTGCTCACTTGTGTTATGAGACATCCATATCCAGCTTTAATCTATGAGTAATATCGTAAATTTCTCTTAACGTCAGAAGAGTTGATAAGTCACCTTACATGATCTGATAACTATTCATCTATCATGTTCAGCCAGGATTATAAGTAAAATCCCTAAGACGTCCATGGTTCGCAAAATACTTCGGTTCTTCCACCAGGCCCCGACTCTCTCGAAGAACCGCTGACCCCGGCTGTGCAGGGAGTCGTGTCCGATGATGTGACGGCGTGGGCATGGAATTTTGGGCGACTGCAAATCCAATTGTAAGTTTGACCTTCCAAAGCAATCAAAGGGTAATTGTATACCAGAAAAAGGGAATTGGGGAGGGGGCATTGCTCCATTATTCCCCATGAAGCGGTCCTCCTTGCTTTTCGAGCTTGCACTGCCACTTCTTTGATGTCGAAAGAGTCGCTCTGTGCTATGTTTGATATTTCGTTTCTCTGTTGAAGATAGAGCATCGAAGTGTCGAGACGCAGTCATCGCTGTTTGGGGTAATAATGATCCACTCGGTCGTGTATTGGTTGCATGAGGTAAGGACTTTAATGTTTGAGATACGGAATCTGATGCAGCAGTTTGTATTTGAGAACGCATGGCTCGACTCTTCAAAAGGTTGTAAAGATTCGTCATCTGAGTATGTTTCTTGCATTTCTCTTGGTACAGAGCGATGAGCTCATCGTTCCTTTTCTGCAGCTGGTCTTGAGCCAGTTGCATGTCTGGAGGGGCACCTCGAAGTCAATACTAATTAGTCTTTGACATAAAGAAACCTTGGAACTCACCGGAGAGCTTGTTTTGCAGACCCGATATCTCCGCATTAGCACTGTTGATCAGCTTTTCTTTCTCGGTGGTAAGATTGCCGTACTTTTCCGTGAGCCCTTTACTTAGATATTCTTGGTAGCATCTGGTCGGTAGGAGACCGTCAGCATTTTATTATGTCAGTACTGATTTAGGAGGTACTACATTTCTTGCGTCGTTTGGTACGCCCAGAATGAAAGTGCTCTCCCAGCGCATTCGATGATTGTGGTTGGGTCAAGACCACTGAGCACGCTAGTCTTGTAATCTTCTGTTGGGTTGAGAATAGTCGATACAACGTCGTCGGGGTTGCGCAAGCTTGCTTGGCATGCAGGACAGATGCGATTCTGTTGTGTCTGTCGTGTAAGACCCAGGTTCTCCGCGCAAGCTAGACAGAAGATGTGCCTATAGGGTTTCACATCATTAGCCAAATGTCCCTACTACAGATATGTGGATACGGTCACGAACGAACAAGTCGTCACGACAGCTCGCTCACTCAGGGTTTTCCGGCATGTCAGGGAGTTGCAACGGAGCGAGAAATCCAATGATTGCGCCATCAATTCAATCGACTTGAGGTGTCATATCTTTAATGACGGAAAACGAAGTTGAGAGATGAGGTTTCTGTATGGAGACTGATAGAAGGAAGGAGGGCTCCTTCCCTGGAGTGAGTTAGGGCACGTATTGCCGAAATAGGAAGGAGCCACCGACAAAGTCACTTGCAGATAGCACGTGACCAGGAGCAGCATTCCAGGGGCTGAGAACCGGGCCAGACTGCCTGCAGAATAACGTCCGGGCCAATCAGGAAGCGCCCTCTGCCAGTGATCGGCCAGAACGTGCCCATTCCAGCTGTCATCCAATGACGGATCCGGCTCTGGACCGCCACTCCACCAATAAGAACGGATCCGTGCATTCAGCTGTGAGTTTGACTTTGGGGAACGCATGCCTGGCTGCCTCAGGTTCTCCATCCCTATTCGAACTACGTAAGTTACAAAGTCTTCGCTGAACTATCACATCACCAACCCCTCAACCTCCTTCTTTCTCAATTCCTCGTCCAACCTCTTGTCAGACAGAAGCGCTTCATTTTGGCCATGCCGACACTCTCTGTATACCACCACACATAAGGGCGCATTTGTATTTTGCCAGGGGTGGATCCCATTTTTGACACTTTGCATCAACCCTCAGTCGCTCATTACAAGATTTCTTTTCTTTCTCCCACTCCAATTCACGACTGCGACCACTGTCGCATTCTACGGCCATGCCGAGCCGAATTATGGGCCAGACTATTTTAGTTGGTTGTTTACTTTTCGCTCTGATATATTTTCTTTACCAGCCTTATGACACACAACCTACACCCAAGTCGTCGCGCAGATCGTCCAGTTCGGCATTAGTAAATGATGCCAGGAATTCCACCTTAGGGGTGAGTGCACTCAAGTTTTTATTGTGACTTCAGTAGACTAACTCCAGTGCTTTCGACACCATTCTCCAGTTCGGCGCTATATACGTTATCAACCTACCCCCGCGAACGGACCGTCGAGATGCTCTTGCACTTATGGCCTCCATGTCGGACTTGAAGTTAGACTATATTGAGGGAATACCTGGAGATGAGGTTCCAGATAAATCGCTCCCCCCACCAGCAGATCACAAGAGCCAAAGATCCGGCAATATTGGCAGCTGGAGGAGTCATTTAAATGCGATTAGAGCGTAAGCTACAACGGCCGGCTACTCCTCCCACTTTCACAGGCAACGGCTAATACCAGCTCTAAACACCGCAGGGTTGTCGAGAATAACCTTGACTCAGCACTCATTGTCGAGGATGATGCGGATTGGGATGTTCGCCTCCACGATCAAATGTACGAATTTGCTGAAGCGGTTCGAGTTTTGACAACACCACTTGCGGGCACGACGGACAGTTATGCAGATCCCTCATACTATGATCCATCCAAGGGTGGCCAACCGGAAGAACTAATCTTCGGCCAGCTTCCCAAGACCGTGAAGCCTCGAGTATCACCATACGGCGACGACTGGGACGTGCTTTGGATTGGACATTGCGGCACCGAAGCCCCAAATATCGATCTTACAGACGAGGATAAGGCCAAGAAGTCCCAAACCATACCTCGTGGGCGCGTGATACATTACAATGATGAGACTGTGCCTCAGAACCATTATCTGCATGTGATGGAGCAGGAGCGAGATCCACGCGAGATTTTCCCCGATCATACCCGGACAACTCACCACGTTATGGGTCAAATTTGTTCTTTAGTTTATGCTGTCTCGCAGCGAGGTGCTCGCCGTATTCTCTATGAAATGGGCGTGAAGAAGTTCGACGGCCCGTACGACATCATGTTACGGGATATTTGCGAAGGCGTCAACGGTCGGCCCAAGGGCGCTGTATGTCTATCTGTCGAACCCGGTATCTTCAACCACCATCGACCCGTTGGTCTGTCGGCCTACCACAGCGATATTTCCGAACATGACGCTCCCCCAGTTGACGTTGCGTTCACGGAGAATATTCGGTACAGTGCGCGGCTAGCGCTAAAGAATTATGCTGTTGGGTCAACCGATTTAGAAGATCAATGGCCGGATAAAATTCTCACAACGTCAGCCGAATCATATGAATCATATGAATCATAAAAGCTTCTCTTCTCCCTTTTATCTCATTCGCAGCCTTATAGACTTATGCCTTTCAAGGAGGTATACATCTTTTGACATACATTGCACAATTTCGACTCACGATGAATACTCTTTTTCGCCTTCATTCAAGATGAAATCTCGGTTGTTCATGCCGAACTGTTTTTCTTCCTTCTCATATTCAGCTTCGCCCAAGGTTACATTGGGATTCTGTCACGACATTATACCTTCTCATACTTTGTACACTTTGGACATTTCATCCCCTTTTTTTTCTGCTTATCTATGGGCTATCTTTCTTCCTTGATTATCAAGGCTATACACATAGTTGTGTGTATTTTTCTTATCTTTGGCTATGTCTTCGGGTTTCAGGAGTACGGAGAGGTGCCGGAACATTTTCTTTTTTCTGTACATGTCAAAATGACTTTTTTTTTGTTTCTTTTTGCATATAGGGGGAGCTTGAATCAAGTTTATATTCTTACAATCAAGCTATATGGAGCCATAGAATATGGATAGGGACTGGAAGGAGGAGTCTTGATAATATGACTATACATGCAAGCCATCAAGATCATATTTCATTCGTTCATTCATCTTATGCATCTATTTGTAACTTCTTCTAAAGGACCTAGCCAGACTCACAAGCGATACATCTCACTTCGACTGCCGATTCCATCAAAGATACAAGTATTATCCAGAGGCACATACTGTCTAGTCAACACTTTGAGCGCTTCCTGTGAGACCAATCCACCAGTAAGGGAGGAGATATTGTGCAATTCACCACCTTCAGTACGACGCAGCTCTTTGGCTGCTTTGGTCACGCTGTCACGAACTGACTCTCCATCTTCGAGGAAAGTCTTGTCGTCTTCTGCAATAGTGGTTATTAATCGGTCGAGGGTTGCGTCCCATGTCGCATCATCGTCTAGTGCTGTTGCGGGTAATCGTCCGTTTTGGATTCCGTCGACGATAGCGTCTAGGGCCTCGAAAGCAATGTAAACAGAAACTACAGATTCGGGGTTGCCGAACCCGAATCGGATGGCTTTAAGAGTTTGGCTGGCATCGATAGTGATGTGAGGTATTCGTCGGCCGCGAATCACTTTCACATGGGATGCATTCTTGCAAAAGACCTCGACTTCCTTCTCTGCAACTGGCGTAGGTCGCGAACCCAGCTGTGTTTCTAGAGTACGAACGGTCTCCAAGACTTCTTTGATGTCTTGATTCGCTTTGCTTTTGTATATGTTCTGCAAAGAAATGTAGTCTGCCGATTGGGCTTTCATATCAGGCAACGATCCAGGAAGTGGGAGAACAGCGTGTTTTGCGTAGAATTCTTTCAATGCAGCAGCGATAATCCAGAAATTATCCGAATCTGGCCGTAGGTTTTTGCACTGATCCATATCGAATATCTCGCGGATATTACTGCGCAGTGACCAAGTGTTGATGGTCTTGAGGACAGCGCCCACGGCTTCATCAAAGTTCTCTTCTCCGCCTTCTGCAGTATTGGTCCTTGCTCCAGCTCTCACGAAATCTCTAAAAGCTGTCTTTTCCTTGTAATTTTCTGGCGCTCTCCCATCATGCTCAGCTTTCCATTTCTCCAGGTAATGTAGTAGAATGAGAATGTAAGGCACGTGGCCGTGGTCGTGGTCGTCGAGCGCATCAAGGTTCGAAATTGCTGAGCCTGCAGCATTCAGTTCAGGCCATGGATTGAGTAGTCGTAAGTCCTGTGTAGACTCGGGGTCTGGGTGTGTTTCAACGATGGGGAACTCGGAGGGAAGTTGTAGTGAGAAGGAGGAGTAGAAGCCGACGGAGCGCGTGTAAATCAGAGGAATGCCAAGTTGATCGGCAGAGAGGGATAGTGAATCGAGAGATGATCTTTTTATAGGACCAGAAACCACTATGAGTTTATAGTCTGAGAGAAAATCGGGTTGTTGTAGAAGTTCTGAAATTGCCTAGAGCGCAAGGTCAGCTTCTTCAATCACCGCTGCAAATGTCCAAGTTAGGGATGCACCTCAGTTCTATAGCCTCCATCCACATCAGGATTCAATTCCTTTAGATACTTGCATGTTTCCTGAGCCCGCGATCCGCCCAGACTACTCTCTTCGAGAAAGAAATTCACACCGAGGTCGGTTTCTGTCACAATGGCGGGGTCAACGATGGTGAAGCCTCCGACTCCAGGCAACACTAGGTTCTTGAGGGTTTCGACACCAGCAACACCGCCGATTGATGTGTTTTCTCCATCGATGGGACCGTCTGAGTTGACTAGCAGCACTCGCGACTGCTCAAGTGCTTGTTGTCCACTGGCTGCCCATAAACGCAGTTGTCGGTCATACCTCCTCTCCTTCGAGGAAGGCCCCACCAGAGCGATGGGGAACGCGTCTGTCATTGCTCTCCTTGTCCTATCCAGAGAATGGGAGAAAACAGCGAGACACGGGTATGTCTAGTCGCACTGTAGCCTGTTGAGCAGAACAGCTCTGTTAGTCAGCTGTCTGATGGATGTTACTATCACGTTAGTAAGATCGTACTAAGATGAAGTCTAGCCCAGTTCGGAGTAGCTGCCGGCGTGCCCCTCCATTGTGCACGGCCTGAGGCTTCAAGGCCCTGGTCTCTTCCCCATACGTAACGGAGTACGGAGGACTTTGACCCTCTCTACGTTAACAATTCAAACACACTCCCGCGGGGCTCAATCTGCTTATTCTTGACCGGATAGTTCCGGATTCTGTATATATTTCTCCCCATTGACGCCGGCGTTCCTCTTCATGTCTAACTACATCTTACTCATTTCCAGGCTTTTATGATATCAATCGTTCGCCTCGTTTCCACCTCAAGACATTTCTCGACGTAAGTATTTCACTTGCTGCGCGGCATTGCGCATTTCAGCCGGTCACTGCGCCAATGCTTCAAAAGGCTAGGGTCAGCTAACAGGCATTCATTCAGACTATACCGAACTACCTGTGGCTCAAGATCCGATCCAGGCGCATTCGGGTTTCTAGCAATACCTCATCGAACTACCTATAAATCCTCCTTCGCATCCCCGATATCCCGCTCGCAACATAACATGGCCAGCGTCGAAGCATCCAAGCGGGCCGCCGCCAAAGTCGCAGTCGAAAACCACTACCCCCTCAACGCGAAATGGGTCGGAATTGGTAGCGGTACAACCATTGTCTACGTTGTGGAAGCCATCAAAGAATTAGGAATCGACACAAGTCTGACCAGATTCGTTCCTACGGGTTATCAATCGAAACAACTCATCAAACAAGCTGGGCTGACGGCTGTTGAATTTGATGCTCTTCCAGAAGGCACTGTGCTCGATGTCGCATTCGATGGTGCGGATGAAGTGGATGACGATCTGAATTGCATCAAGGGTGGTGGTGCATGTCTCTTCCAAGAAAAGATTGTTGCTCTCCAGGCAAAGGAATTTATCTGCGTCGCTGGTACGTATTCCAATCCATGTAGCGTACATCTGCGACAAACACGCTTATATTCCGTCTCAAAAAAACAGACTCCAGAAAACTTCAAAATCGTCTCCTGACCAACTGGAGTTACATTCCCGTCGAAGTTGCGCCTATCGCTGCGAACCGGGTTGTCCACAAACTGACCGAACTGGGCAGCATCAAACCGGCCATTCGTCTCAATGCCGTCGCCAAGGAAGGTCCCCTCAAGACAGACCAGGGCTTCTACATTGTCGATGCCCCATTCCTCCCTCTACTAACTCCATCGGACGTCAAAGCCGGCAAGAACGGCAGCGGTATCGGAGGCGTATGGGAGGTTGAGACTCTTGCGAACAAGATCAAGGCGATTCCTGGTGTTTTGGAAGTGGGTATTTTCTGTGGAGTTACTGGTCCTGAGGCCCAATCTTTGGGGTCTATTGGTGGACAGAAGCCTGTTGCTGCATACTTTGGTATGCCCGATGGCTCGGTGACTGTTCGGAAAGCTGCTATCTAAATCTTTTTTCTCCATACACATCTTCTTGTCAATACCCGTATTCATTATTATTTTATCATCTTCCAAAAAATGTATAGAGATTGGCGGGGTTCTGAAATAATAATAATTTGTTTTCTCTAATGCAGTAGACATTGAATAGAGAGTACTCAATCTATACATACAACAATGCAAGACGCCATACTTTTGAGGAAACCAATAAAGAAAATTCGCCGGCCCGCCAGTAGATATCAGAAAACCCCAGTATCGCTTGATTGAATTGTAAACTTATTTAGTCCCCTTGCCCTTTGCCTCAGTCTCGCCGAGCTCACGGATGAATATCTGTACGGTGCCAGGCTCAATATCATCCTTCCCATCCTCAAAACCGGGACTAACGGCAATCGCAAGATATTTCCCATTAGAACTAAAACTGAGCGCGGCAACACTGGCCGGATATTTCTGATACTGTCGAATTCTCCTCTTCGCAATTCCGTCCCATAGCGCCACCACGCCGTCTCCTCCGCCGGATGCAAATGTGCCATGGATGGGGTGGAATGAGAGTGCGTTAACGGGATAAACAACATCAACATCGTCGACGGTTTGTCGATGACACTTGAATGCGTACTTGCGAGCTTGTGATTCTGTAGAAGGATCAAACCATTCTACTGCGACTCGACCCTCGATACTGGACGATGCATATCCAGCATCGTCGGGCATGCATGCAACAGCTCGCGTCATGAACTTCAAACTACTCTCGCGTCGCTGCCAAGGCTCAATTTCGACTTTGTTGACTGAGGGAGGCTGGGCATCGGCTTGATCGGTTATGATGGCAAGAGATTTGAGGTCGTAGATATGTAGGGCTCGAGATGCCATGGCAGCAACGAGCTTTGTGGGGGAGAGGGAGAGAGAGAATGGTTTGGATGGTAGCGGGATCACCGCTGGTGTAGAGTCTGAGTTGAGTCGGTGGACGTGAAGTGTTGAGTCCCATGATGCGGAGATTACGAGGGCGTGTTCTTTGCTGTATACCACGGATTTGACGCCAGCTTCGTGGCTGGAAAGTACAGTTTGCGTAGAGGTGTTCACATCAATCCTGCATATCTGTCAGTCATCACATACAGCCCTAAGCGATTTTCCGGTTCATATGAAGCTTACTTTCTGACATCCCAATCTAATCCAGCCGTAATGATCTCATCCTCATTGGCACCAAAACAAACATCTAACACCGGCGCTCGATGCTCGAATTTCTGCAGCAATTTCCCCGTACCAACAGCTCCATTCTCATCGCGCAGGTCATACAGATAAACATTCTTGTCCCATGACGAGACGACTATTCTGGTGGAATCTGGATCGGCAGAGAACTTGAGTGCGGAGATCGCATCCGTTGGTGGGGATGCGACGGTGAATTGATCTAGAAGATTTGGATGAAATTAGTTTTCTGCACAGCTCATACAGCTCATGTGAGAAGAACATACTAGATGACATGGCGCATATGTATAGCTATAAAATCGTAACGTCGTCTGAGTTGAGACTTGAGAGGAGCTCGTTCGCGGCGATCAGTTTGCGGCCAATCGAAGCTTCCATTTTGCGGGACACTTTTCTGCCACTCGATGCCGCCTAAATTATTATTACCTCTTAGACGTTTATCTTAGGTCTGTCGTTTAGTTATTTTTTTTATGAGATTTCTGTCATTTCTTCTGTTTGCAGTCTAAACGACCTAGCTGTTATCTTTAAGATCTGCTTTGTGAAACGATATACCAGCAACTAGCATGCCCTTCGCGCAACTCGTCATCGGACCTCCGGGAGCGGGGAAGTCAACATATTGCAATGGCATGCATCAGTTCATGGGAGCTATAGGGAGGAGATGCTCGATCGTGAATTTAGATCCGGCAAATGATCAGACATCGTATCCGTGTGCGCTGGACGTGCGCGATTTGGTGACGCTGGAGGAGATAATGGCAGAAGATACTCTAGGACCGAATGGCGGGGTGTTATATGCGCTGGAAGAGCTTGAGAATAACGTTGAATGGTTAGAGGAAGGACTGAAAGAATTAAAAGGTAATTCTCCTGAAGCTTCGCCTATATTCTCGTTCATTTGGCTGATGAGTGTCTCGACAGATGATTATGTTCTGTTCGACTGCCCTGGTCAGGTTGAGCTATTCACGCATCACTCATCGCTACGAAATATTTTTTTCCGAATATCGAAGCTAGGATATCGAGTACATCAACCCGAAGCTCAGTCTTGCGTTGGTTATTACTAACACAACCCCAGTTAATAGTCATCCACCTCGTCGACTCCTACAGCCTCACCCTCCCATCCATGTACATCTCCACCTTACTCCTCTCACTCCGCTCCATGCTCCAAATGGACCTCCCACACATCAACGTCCTCACGAAAATCGATAACCTATCAAACTATGCTCCTCTCCCTTTCAATCTCGATTTCTACACCGAAGTGCAAGACCTCAATTACCTTCTCCCCCACCTCGAAGCCGAGACATCCCGATTATCACATGCCAAATTCGGCGCCTTGAACCAGGCGATCATCGACCTGGTTCAGGAATTTGCGCTCGTGGCCTTTGAGACGTTGGCCATCGAAGATAAGAAGAGCGTGATGCACTTGTTGCAAGTCATTGATCGCGCCAGTGGATATGCCTTTGGACCTGCAGAGGGTGCGAATGATTCTATATGGCAGGTTGCAGTGAGAGAAGGATGGGGGGATCTGAATATATCAGATGTGCAGGAGAGATGGTTGGATGCGAAGGATGAGTATGACGAGCATGAGAGAAGGGAATTGGAAGAAACGGCGAAAGCAAATGAAGCGAAAGCTCATGGTCAGGATGAGTATGACGATGAGCTGCTTGATTTTCAGGGGGCGATGCCTGATAGTGGCACCAAGGTTATTCGGAAGTCGAAGTCGTGACTTCCTTGGATTTTAATAACATAATCTCATGTATATAATAGAAATCATTGCATCTAAATGGGGGGGTATCTCATATATCAAACTAAAACAACCAACCAACAAACCGAGACAACTCAATCATCCTCTTCATCCTCTTCCTCATCACTATCAATATCCATCCCAAAAACAGCCTCGTCGTCCCCTACCTGTGACACAACAGCACCAGCACCACCATCAATACCACCAAACAACCCATCCAATACACCGCCGTTACTCCCCGCTCTCTTCGTCCTACCAATCTCCCTCCTCGCTCTTCTAATCGCCTCTTCCTCCGCCTTGCGCATAGTCCCCGAGACCCTAACAACCCTAAAAACAACATTTCGCATCGTCACGTCCGACTTTTTCGCTGCTGATGTTGAGGCCGGCGCAGGGATTGCATTGAGATACGTAAGCGCCGCCCATACCAGTCTATATGCTGCACGGGGACATCGTATAATCGCCGTTGACGTAGCCGGGGATAAATATTTAACTGTTTTGATCCTAACTATCAGCAAGAAAAAAAAAATCTCAATCGAAAGTAAAAAGAATCGTGGAAGGGGGTGTAATGTAAGTATATATACCAATCAAATTCCCAGACGAAGCACCGCCCAATTTGCCTATCCCATAGTCACCAAATAACTCCGATATAGTCTCGCGTAATAATCGTGCTAGCACACTTGATGTCAATGTATCTGGCGTCGGTGGATGGAAATAGAGATGTGCCGGTATAGATGTCCCTCCTCCTCCTACTTTGTGGATTTGTGAGGGCTCCGGGTGCAGGATGTCGATTAGGAGGTAGCGATGTTTTATGCGGACCATTCTGTCTTCTTTTTTTTTCTCTTCTAGTCTGAGTTTCTTTTTTTCTGCGTTGATTTGTAGCTATTCGGTTCAAGTACGCGTCATTGCAGTTTGGAGATCCGCTTGCTGAAAGTCTTTTTCTAGGTGGTGAAATACCGAAACGGATGTTGATCTTGTCTCAATGCGGCGTCTGGATTCTACAGATATTTCTGAAGCGTCGGTCGAGTTGAATGTCGTAGTGATTTTTGTAACTGTACTCTGTAGTCTGTATATACTTTTTTTGGAGATTCGTTTTTAGTCGCCGATGGAGACCTGGAGCTTCTGTCTGACCAATCACACAGCTGGGACGGTTATTCATATGTTATCGAGCTTATCTGATATGTATGTATCATTGAATACTTCATTAACCATTCTACCCATTATTAAAAATCTACGCCGTACATGCGCACCCGTGCCATCGCCCTGTCATGCCACGTACTAAACCACAGAATATGGTTCATAAACAAGACAAGTCAACCGATTTTTCACAAAAAAAAACATCAAAGGCATTAAATGCTGAAAGAGGACCGTGCCGATATCAAAACAGGTGCTGAGAACGAAAATAAGAAAGAAAAAAACAAATCATCTTATAGGCTGACCTCGACACGACCTTCGGCACCAGGAGCTCCCTTGGAGATGTTGGGGAGGAGGTAGGTGATGTCGTCCCATGGGTGACGGTACAAGCCAGTGCGCAGTCTCTTCTGATCGAGGTAGTGAGCAATAAGACCAATGCTACGTCCGAGGACGAAGAGACCGTTCAAGACGCCCATCTTGAGATAGTCCTCGGCCTCTTCGGTTGAGAAAGCACCGGAGTTGCGGAGCAAGTCGACGAAGCAAACAGCAACACATCCGTCAACGTTGAGGATAAGGTTGTCCTTCTTGGAGGTTGTGACGGTCTCGACAGCAATGGCGTAGTCGAGGAGCTTGTGGGTGGGGAAGTTCTTGGTCACATACTCCTTGACCAATTCGACACGGAGATCGGGGTTATTGCGAGACTTGACCTTGTGACCAATACCAGGGACTAGATAGAGTTAGTACTTGTTTCTTCGGCAGAGACGAAAGTCACTTACTGAGTTTGTTCTCCTTGCGCATTGTGTCGACGAATTCACGTGGGCTCAAGCCCTTATCGAAAGCCTTGGTGAACTCCTCGGCAGCACCGTCAAGAGCACCACCGAAACGAGAACCAATGGTGAGAAGACCAGAGACCAAGGCACTGATCAAATCCTTACCAGCACGGGTAGTGATGATGGTGTTCATGGCACCAGAGACGGCGGGACCGTGGTCAGCAGTCAACATGAGAACCATCTCCAGAAACTTGCTGGCATAGGGAGGCAAGCGGCGACGGAACCAGAGAAGAGACATGACACCACCAATACCAATGTCATCACGGAAGACATCAGAAATGGGCATACCAGCATACAAAAGCTCCTGTCCACGGTCGTCGGAGATGGTGGAAATGAAAGCAGCGGGCTTACGGATAAGGCCCAACTCTTGGGCCCAAGAGTAATCCATGGGAATCTTGGGGATGACGGGCTCCTTGAAGGTAGCGATGGTGCCGTCAGCGACGAGTTTCTTGTAGAGGTTGTTCAAGACCTGAGGAAGCTCCTCGAATGTGTCTGGAACGTAGAAGCCAGCAGCCTTCATGTGCTTGTTCTTCTCAACGGCAGTCTCGAGCTGGGAGTTGGCAGAGGCACCAGCGTGACCGAACTGAACCTCGGTCTTGAACATGCTAGCACAAGTACCGATAGCCCAAGCGACAATAGGCTTGGTGATGGTGCCGTTCTTGACGGCCTCAATCACACGGTATTCCTCAACACCACCGACTTCACCGAGGAGCAACAAAATCTTGCACTCAGGGTCGGCCTGGTAACGGAGAAGGTGGTCAATGAAAGTGGTACCGGGATAACGGTCACCGCCAATGGCGACACCCTCGTGGACACCGTCGGCATTCTGGCAGATAATGTTGTTCAACTCGTTGGACATACCACCGGACTTGGAGACGTAGCCGACGGAGCCCTTGCGGTAAAGCTTGGAGGCAACGATGTTGTCCATCATACCACCGGTGTTACCGATCTTGAATGCGCCGGGCTTGATTCCGCCAACGGTGGCAGGGCCAATGATGGTGATGCCCTTCTCCTTGGCGACAACCATAATCTCACGTGCTCTCTGTACATATGATTAGTTCTATTCATGTCGGCGTGTGTAGAAGGAAACGTACTCGCTCAGGGACACCCTCAGCAATGATAGCAATAGTTCTGACTTGAGGGATCTCCATCAACTCCATGGTAGAGCTATAGACGGAACGGGAGGAAGCGAAGTTGACGACTGTGTCGACATCGCTGTGCTTGGCAAAAGCCTTTTCAACGTCCTGGTAGACAGGAAGCAGAGTCTCGCTGGTTCCCCAGTACCTTTATCACATTTCGAGTTAGTTCTAGTGAAACAAAGACGGTAGGGCGATTAGATTGCGCTCACATCTTGCTGACGAACTGGCCACCGAAGGTGTAAATAATACCAGCAACGGAGGGAGTGCTACGCTTGCAGATGAAGTCGAAGTCGAGCATACCCTGCACAGCGCGGGGTTGCATACCACTGATTTCTCGTCAATTGACGTTGTTACATCGATTGATGGCCTGGCAATAACTCACTAGACGAAGCATCTTGTCTTGGTGTGGAAGAGGGTGTGTTGTTCGAGAGGGCTTAGGAGTCGGGAAGGAGGGTTGAAGCGGGTGATGTTGTCGTTGGCGCTTTGAACGCCGTTGGCGGGAGCGAGAGAAGGCATTGTGATGATAATATAATGTGCTGTGACCGTGTTAGTGATTGGAAAGAAACTCTAGAAGAGCAAAGAGAATACAGAGAGCGGTTGAACTTACTGGTCAAAACAACCCGTCACTTCTTGGTCTCGGAGATCAACGCTGATGGACGGAAGATGCAGTAGATGAAGAAGAGAAAACACCAATGTACAAGAATAACAAAGTCGGTTCACAAAGTCACAGGAGGGGAGAAGATGTAAATTGACCAGAAAGTAAGTGAGTCTGGTCGGGAGGGAGAGAGAGTATTGATTGAAGATAGATGATGGTAGTGACTAGTGGGTAATGAGGAGGACGAGGTGAGGGAGAGCTAGCCCGGGCTTAAGCTGGACGAAAAAATAAATGACGGACGGATAGGGCAAGCGTGGGCAGCTAGCGCGGTACGGCGGGGACTAAGGTTGAGCACTGTCACCGCCTGGTTGGAACGCCGAGTAAGAAATGAATACGCAAGGAGATCAGTTTGGTATTGATCGTACGAGATGTATATCTGGGATGTGTCACTCGGGCATAGGCTCACCAACAGAAATGGATGCAATATTGGATCTGCTATTTGAGCATGTTCACGCCTGCTTGCGCATCAATTCTAACTAGTAACTACTACTTCATTGACCAGAAATCTGCCGTAATTCAACGACTGCGATAAATTACCGACTGTGATTGCGAGTACACCGTAGAATACGGTCCGTATACTTTATCGTGGGGCCGGAGCACGCAGTCCGTCTCCCGGACTGGCTCAACATTTTATCCCCACATCAACAAAAAGGTTGTCTTCATTGACTTGTTCTGGTGGGAATAGTACTCGTCTCTCGGTGTGTCCCGAGATGCGATGTTGATTCAACTGACAACTGCGCTGGGCTTTTGTTGGTACTGCCACTGCCTGGCCAACACGGAGATCTTCTGTACAACATGCTTCCCCAGAGTAGAACTAGACTGGGATGTATTTACCGAATAATAATACGTATGCAATAATGATAACCCTAAGGAAATGTCCTCTGTTACTTTCCGAAAACAGAAATCCATAAATACGGGTGGAAGACGTTCTGGAACACTACTCAAAACAGGACTAGCGTACATGAACTTTGACCAGCTCGGAGTTTCTCCTTCCTATGACTATGACAGTTCTTCATCTTCGTCTGCTCAGGAACAAGTAGGATCTCTTGTTAGATCGGTGACCGACAACGCTTTAATAGTGAGAGGTAGACATGTCTGTGAACAGTTAAAGAATTGTACTTTGATGCTACGCATGCCGAATGCATCGGGCCGTTTGGTGCCGCATTCCAGCATTCTATCTTATCGGAGACATTGATATTGCAGATAGTTAGTGGTACGGACTGATAGTACTCGATCTTCAAGCAAGTCCGTAATAAACATCAGCAATATATTGTTTCCGGGCGACTCCGCGTAGTTGACCCTTTGTTGCCGTTGTTGATTGACCAACTGCCAGTCCATGTGACAAGTGAATAATCGACGTCTAGTCCGAGGGGCTGACCTAAATTGGGGATCGGGTGCGGACTCCGAGAATCAAAGTACTACGTATCAATCAATGTCTTCTGCTCGATCATTGCGTTCTGATATTTTCATCGTAGACGCCATACTATGCATGTGTGTTGTCGGTGTGTTTTGCCCAGAATCCGATTCGTACTGATGAATACTCAGTAGCACTCAGTCCGTACGGTGAGGTTGTCGGTAGATAGTATGTAGACTTGGTCTCGGCCGGGGTTGGGGACGTGTGGATCCCAGCTTAGCTGCGATGCTCCACCGCCCCCTCCTGCCCTTTGCTCAACGTATTGCCGTTACCAGAAGAACTAGCCGTTACAGCTCTTCCATCAAGCATTCGGTGTTAATTACCGTAAGGCAGCTCCCACCTGCCAGAACAGTGACAGAACGGTTACCGTACAACGACAGACCCAAAAAAAAGTTTGCGAGGGAAAGAGCTGGCCCACTACACACTAGCGCTTACCCGGCCTAGCGCCTTCCTGTCCCGATGTATTGCTCGCTCGCTCTCTCTCACAGACAATAATCTTGTTGTTTGCTTGCTCACTCACTCACTCATCCCATCTCAACTCTTCCTCAATCTTCAATTCAAGTCTATACCCTTCTTTGCCCTTTGTGCCTTTTTTTGTTGCGCCCACACTGCTACGCCGCAACTCGCTGTGCGCTTCAGCCGTCACATAACTTCTTCCTCGTTCCTCCTGGTCAATCAATTGACTGAATACTTCTTGACGCCGTCACGCGAAACACATCTCTAACCACATAATGTCCGCCAAATCCATTTTCGAGGCCGACGGAAAGGCCATCCTCAACTACCACCTCACTCGTGCTCCAGTCATCAAGCCCACGCCGCTTCCTCGCGCTGCTACTCACAACCCCCCTCCCAAGCTCGCCTCCCTCTACTTCCCCGAGGATGCCAATATTAATGGAGTCCTCGACCAGGCTGAGGCCACATACCCTTGGTTGCTCGCCAAAGACGCCAAGTTTGTCGCTAAGCCAGATCAATTGATCAAGCGTCGAGGCAAGAGCGGTCTGCTCGCCCTCAACAAGACCTGGGCAGAAGCTCGTGCTTGGATTGAAGCCCGCGCTGGCAAGGAGATCCAGGTCGAGACTGTCAAGGGTTACCTCCGCCATTTCTTGGTCGAGCCATTTGTTCCTCATCCTCAGGAAACCGAATACTACATCAACATTAACTCTGTGCGAGAGGTAAGTGCATGAGAGTATTTGGAAGTTAGACGAATCTGGAACTAATTGGAAATGAATAGGGCGACTGGATTCTCTTCACTCATGAGGGTGGTGTCGATGTCGGTGATGTTGATGCCAAGGCTGAGAAGATTTTGATCCCCGTTAACCTCAAGAACTACCCCTCTAACGAAGAGATTGCTGCCACTTTGTTGAAGAAGGTGCCTTCAGGCCTTCACAACGTCTTGGTTGACTTCATCTCCCGTCTGTACGCTGTCTACGTCGACTGCCAGTTCACATACCTCGAGATCAACCCTCTCGTCGTTATCCCCAACGCCAATGCTACCTCTGCCGAGGTTCACTTCCTCGACTTGGCTGCCAAGCTCGACCAGACCGCTGAGTTCGAGTGTGGTACAAAGTGGGCTATTGCTCGCAGCCCTTCTGCTCTGGGTTTGCCTGCTCCCAAAGGTGACGGCAAGGTTAACATTGATGCTGGTCCCCCAATGGAATTCCCCGCTCCCTTCGGTCGCGAGCTCAGCAAGGAGGAGAAATTCATTTCTGACATGGACGCCAAGACTGGTGCTTCCTTGAAATTGACCGTGCTCAATGCCAATGGCCGTGTGTGGACTTTGGTCGCAGGTGGTGGTGCCTCTGTCGTCTACGCCGACGCTATTGCATCTGCTGGTTTCGTTAGCGAGTTGGCCAACTACGGTGAATACTCCGGAGCTCCCACTGAGACCCAGACTTTCAACTACGCCCGCACAGTCTTGGACTTGATGCTCCGAGCTCCTCAACACCCCGAAGGAAAGGTTCTCTTCATCGGTGGTGGCATTGCCAACTTCACCAACGTCGCCTCTACATTCAAGGGTGTCATTCGCGCTCTCCGCGAAGTTGCCTCAACTCTCAACGAGCACAAGGTCCAGATCTGGGTTCGTCGTGCTGGTCCTAACTACCAAGAAGGTCTTAAGAACATCAAGGCCGTTGGTGAGGAATTGGGACTTGACATGCATGTTTACGGACCCGACATGCACGTCAGCGGTATTGTTCCTTTGGCGCTGAGCGGCAAGAAGACCGATATCAAGGAATTTGGCTCTGCTTAGACTTAGATGGCTTTTCTTTGTTTTCTTTTTTTGCGTTTATTCTAACATGTACTTGGTGTTTGTAATAATTTTTCACGGGCATGGCATGGTTCATGATTTGATTTGATTGATAGCTTTTATAGGTACAAAGAACAATGACGATGACTAAGAGACAGACTTGATGTTTTATTAACGTAGGATCTAGAGATCCAGTGCCGAAACCTTGAACTCCCCCAGCGGACAATCCTCCTCGACCGTTGACAGTTCAACGGACATCTTGTGGGAAAGATGTGTTTGAATCGCGTTCAGATTGAAAAGTAGCTGGGAGGAAAATACAGATGACGAGTTTGTATATTTTTTATGAGTCCACAGATGAGTCATCTGTGTCGTGGTGTATTTTGTATGGGCTTATTTTTCAGGCTTCCAAGGTTTGAATGGACACAGAGGGACGAGAGTTCCAGCAAACACCAAATAATAGACAACTAACAAGCCAACAACATCAATGACATCCCCAAAGTGGCATATACTAATAACTTTTAGTTGCACCCAACTCATCAAGGTTAACACAGCGCAAACACAGCCGCAACTCCCATAGCAAGCACACCCGTACCGACAAAAGGCGCAGAGACCGAGACAGCAGCACCGGTAGAGTGAGCAGCACCAGTTGAGGTGGTCGTTGAAGTCGTTGTTCCCGTAGTCGATCCACCAGAAGTCGCGCCTGTACCAGTAGAAGTGGAAGCGGTCGTAGTTTGGGAATTAGACGGAGATGTAGCAGAAGACCCAGAAGAAGCACCTCCAACTGCCGACGAAGACGAAGACGTCCGTGACGGCGTCGTTGACCCTGATGCCGTCGTCGTGGCCGAACCGGCAGCGGTCGTGGTACCCGTAACCGGCGGAATACTGACAGGCACACCGGCCGAAGAACATACAGAGGTCACTGCATTAGAGACCGAAGCTTGATCTGCAATGTCGCATGCACCCTGAACACAAGGAGTGATTGCGCCGACCAGACTGGGGACGGCGCAGTGGCAAGTGAAGTTTGTGAGGCTGGAGCAGCCGTCGTTTTGGAGGGCGCCCAGAAAACAGTTTAGCTGATATACAGAAAGAAGGTCAGTTGTAAGGTTCATAGAGGAAGTCTGGTAGAGGGAAACGGACAGAGCAATCAGGAAGATTGGGAAGTTGGGCCTGAGTGAGGCCAAGTGCTGATACCAGCGTAATTAGATATTTCAACTGCATTCTGTAGATTAGTACGTGCTTGAATTGAGATTGAGGTGATTCTGGTGAAAGAGATTAGGGCTAATGCATACAGAAATGCAACTACCCTTATATACATATACAGCCGCCTAGAAATAAATCACATCGAGTCCAGCAAGCTTGAATACCCCAGACCCTCAAAAAAAGAAAAGATATTCCATGTAGTGCAATCATATGTTGATTACCCTGGTATACGTAAGAGGTTACGCGGAGTAACTGACTATCGCAGGCAAATTGGCGAGTATAACCAATTGAATCAAGATACTAACCGGGGTTTCTTGTGTCTAGTATCCTTGGAACCCTGGCCTTTTTCTATTGTCCTTTCTGCTACAGCAGGGAAGTTGAGGGATATAAGTGGCGGGCTTTGTGCATACACTCCGACAGGTTCATCCTACGTACATTGTACATCGATAGACATGAGATGAGCGAATTATTGCCTAGATGGGTGGTTGTTTTGGTGTAACCGGGACTTCGGCGATGTACACGCAAATCAAGCAGTCCGAATGTGCGGGGTTCACTTTGCTTGCTGATCGATGAATTTCACTTAGTGGATATCCATGGACATTAGGAGTACAATTATTCACTGTACTCGAATGGAAACACCCCGACGGATCCATTATCGTGCGCTTCCGTGCATCGACGAGTCTTCCAGGGTTCTCATCGACGGTTGCGGACATTCCCGAATTCTGGAGACAGAACTGTCACATGCAACGTCAGCAGGGGTGTAAAAAAGCGATTACTACGTCCTCGATACCGGAGGAGTCGACAAGATTCCGTCGTTCGTGGCATCTTCGAGAAATATCCAGACTTGGACTGTTTGATCAATAATGCCAGCGTTCAACGTCCCTTGCAAGTGCTGAAGATGACCCTGCGGAATTTCTCCTCGAGGCCGATCAGGAGATCAATATCAATATCCGGGGTCCCATGCATCTGACGCTTGCTTAAATCGACCACTTTAAGCGCCAGAAAGAAACTGGTGGTGGTGCCACGATCATCAATGTCTCTTCGTCCCAATCTCCGTTATCAATCCGGTATATAACGGCACAAAGGCCCTTTAGGTAGTGTTAGGGTTCCGACAGATCCAAGGCCGGCTGGTTCTGTCCGCATGGATGCAAGTAATCGATGGTGTTGACTTCGCCAGGATTCACAAATAAGTAAACAACTTTCCGATCAAGTAATTGACTACCCACGTATTTTTCTCCTTTTTATTTTTTTTGGTATCCTCCTCTGCCGCTCTATTTCCCCCTTCCATTCATCCCTACTATGCAAAGGTTCATTATACCTCACTTTCAGACCAGAAGACTGGACTTCCTCGTGAAGCCTATCCATCCTATCCCAAGGGTACCCTTCCGCTTCCTCACCCATATTTTCAGGCGTTAACTCAATCCAAATCTCTTGAAGACAGTGATCTCGCGCAATGGCGGTCTGTGCAAGACATCTCACCCAGTCCTCCTCTTTGTCGCCAAAGTCCGTCCATTTTTCGTTGAAATCATTGAAGTCCCACACAAACTTTCGCAGTTTAGGGCCCAACAGTAAATCTGCATCGGCTTTAGCTGAGTCCAGACCCGAGCTCATCAGCCACCGAGATAGATAGATAGAGTTGTTCCAGATTTGGGAATTGCCTTGCATCAAAAAGCGAACCCTTTCTTTTACACGACAGTCGACCGATCTTAATATATTTAAGTGTGTCTTTGTGGATTTGCAGCCAAGATTGGACCATAGGGAGATTGATGAAGATCGTATCGGGATAAAATTTGTGAAATTCGAATTCAGTAAGTGTTTGAGGCCATGAGATTATTTGAGATGCCATCTGTGGTGTTGCATCATGTAAAGAGAGCTTAAGACTCGTGAATGAAGCCGTTCGTTGCTATTAACAGTGTGTCAGCGTACCGAAAAAAAGGGTTCTTGAGCATCAAAACCTTCAACTGGTTCCTGATCAGCAGAACGAATCTAGAGAAACCAAAATACCTTGTTAGGAGAAGGAGTCCCAGCACCTTGACTAACTCCAAGAAGCTCCAACTTCTTCAATGAGGGAATATCAACCTCCCGAATGAATTCACTTCCCTTACAGCCGGGATTACGTCCGGGCAAATGATCCAAACAGCGGAGGACCTCGAGTCGACCCAAGTGCCGAGCTACTACCTTCATAAGATCCAACATATTATACTTGAATGAAGCATCATCATCGTCAAGAGGACGGGTTCGCTCTGGGGTTCGCTCTGAAATTGTGAAACTCCCCGAAATTGTGTAACTCCCCGAAATTAAAAGACATCGAACATTGGTTAGCCAAGTCAATAAATCGACAATACGCGAATAATCGTTTTTTGAGATGCGGTCAATGTCGAGTTGAAGTTTACGACAATGCAATCGGAGCGACGAATCATCTCGAAAGTTTGCATGGATGGCTTTAATTGACGGAGAAGCCCCGCCAACTGGATAGACTTGTTTTATCCAGACGGACTCGAAAAAGAAGGGACGCGATATTCGTCTAAAGCGCGTGCAGGTCAAGGAGATGTTCAGAAGTGAGCTATGATCATTGTACTCCCATCCCCTGCGACTGTGGGCGCGTGTGCGAGCAGGTTCACGAAAACAGGCGTCTGAAACAATTGAGCAGAGTATCTCATCTGGTAGTCGAAGAATCGCTGGGAGATGGCTCTGAGGAGCTTTCATCGTCATCTTGAATGAAATCCTTGGTATAGAGGCAACTAGTACTCTGTAAAGCCCAGGAGGACATCAAGTCTCTAAAGTAAGATCGCAATTCTAGGCAGCGACGAGCCAACGCCCTAATCCGCCGCTAAGACGGTAAATGATATCGGTGACTGGGGCAATAAACAGCGACAGCCAGTCCATTGCGATGCCTATCAATAGTCACCGGTGATGACAGGCAGCTCGTAGACACCCTCGCGTTCAGGATGAGGAACTCGAGCCCCTCTTTCAATTTCATCTTCGCCGCGCAGCCACCAGAGCAGCCTAAAATCAACCTTGCCCCATCCTGGCCAATGCTCATTTCTAAAGGACCTTTCATAAATCGTGACAACTTTCACAAATCCAATGTATTCATATCCGCCCAATTTCATTTTCATCCCTTTCGCAGGCTCCGGAGCATCTAGGATGGATTGAAAGACCTCATCATCAATCAAAAGACAGTGCGAACCATTGACCTCCCCACGAAGATCTTCATAACCGTATTCCACTCTTAGCTCCTCTTCCTTCTGGTAATAGAGATCTAATTTTCGATTACGTGTCTCAGCGTCGTCGTCAGATTCAAATTCATCATCTCCCATTTCTGGAATGAGCATTTCTCGTGTGAAAAACATGCAAGTCAGTTTATAGAATACGAATAGAGAGCTATTTCACTTCTCTGTCTATTTTCATTGCTCACCTTATACGAATCGATAGATTTAGGTTCTTCCATTTCTGTGCTCTGAGAGTGAGGATGGCCGACGAGATATTACCGTAAAGGATGTGACGGCTCCAGCCGCCGTGGGGCTTTTTATAGGAAGAGCAGCGGGACTCTCCCACTTAGGGCTTTCATGTGGGCATCACAGCTGGCTCACCACGTAGCCCAAGAGAACTATTAAATAAACGAGTATTCGGAGAAGCGGGATGTAGAGATGTTCGGTAGAATTTTTTGCATTTCGAGCACACTTAACAACTCCCAGTATATATTTGATATATCATCAGAATCACAACCAACATGGAAGTGGATTGTGAGACATCACCGTCGCTTAAGTCCACCAATCGACAGGGGGACTGTTGTTCAAATAGGAAGGTATTTGTCTCTTGTGGATCGCATGGATGTTTTTCTCTCGTAAAAAGCTTGGTTTCTCTTCATGTTCTGGGCTGACACTTAATAAAATATCGCTATTAATGCTCTTCTAGTGGTAGGTACCCAGGTATATCCTGCGTCGTCCTGTGGGGAGTCTGAATGGTATCATTCAGGTCAAAATGGCATCATTCAGTTTATTCCATGATTGAAAAAAAGTCGGCTGAGGGCAAAATGTGAAGATGTTCAGTATAAGAGGCAGCAAAGGCCTGGTTTGGCTGATCGTGGCCGGCCGACAGAAAATTTCCCGATTCGGAACGGATCACTTGCCCCTGTCAACTTTCTTGCAGCCAGAATGGCCAAAGGTGAAGTTGCGCCAGACAACTCAGGTGTCTCTCAAACCGACAAAGAGATACCACGGCCTGATGATTCTACCAGTGACCACCACGTCAACAGTCTGGTCAATGAAAAGACCGCGGAAATCTCGGTAGAGTCCCCCCAGGACGGTGATACGGAATACGTCAAAGGACATCCGGTTATTCGCAATGGTATGTAACGTTACCGCTTCCCATATCCTACCCACACGAGTTCTTACGACGTTGCAGGCTTCGATGTCTCCAAATACATCGTCTCGACGCGCGACGATGGCGATCCCGCGTTTACCTTTCGGTCCATTGTCCTGGGCTCCGCCTTTACTGCGCTTTCAAGTGTGATTACAATGCTCTATGTCTTCAAACCCTACCAGGCGCAAGTTTCTGCTACTTTTCTACAGCGTGAGTCAATCGCTTCGTGCACGAGTTTTCCATCTAACGCCTTGATTTGCAGTCCTCGTCTTCGTCTTTGGCCAGGCCTGGGCGCATTTCACTCCTCGTCCTGAAAGGTTCAAATCGAAGTGGCTACAGAGTACACTACGCTTCCTCAATTTCGGACAGAGCTTTGGAATCAAGGAACATGTGGTCTCCGCCTTGATCGCCTCTTCCGGTAACAATGGTCTCTCTGGAGTTGAAGTTTATGCTGTTGAGAGACTGTTTTACAATACAAGCGTCTCCGCAACCACAGCTGTCTTGGGCACATTCTCAATTTCTCTTGTGGGGTTCGTGATTGCAGGTGTGCTTCGCCCTCTGATTGTCTATCCGGCTGAAATGGTATACTGGTCGACTTTGCCTCAAGTGGTTCTCTACCAGAACCTGCACTTCGATACTCGTGCGAATAGAGGCCGTTTGATCAAGTTCGGCTGGGCGCTTCTAGCTTCGGCCATCTGGGAGTTTTTCCCCTCCTACATCGTGACATGGTTCTCGGGGATCTCGATATTCTGTCTGGCCTCTATGCATGCTCCAGAACATACTCGAAGCATTTTCTCCAAAATATTCGGAGGAGCTTCCTCCAACGAAGGTCTGGGTATTCTGAATTTTAGTCTTGATTGGCAATACATTCAGAGCACCTACCTTTCGCTACCCTTGAAACAACAGCTGAATTCATGGATCGGCTACGTTATTTTCTACGCCGCCATGATCGGTTTGTACTACGGGAATGCATGGAGTGCCTTGAGCCTCCCATTCATGTCTACCTCCTTGTTTCACTCCAACGGTACGCGGTATCATACCGACGCTATTATGAACAACCAAGGTACAATCGATTTTGACAAAGTCGAGGAGGTGGGACTACCGTACATGACTGCCACGACTGTCTGGGGGTACCTGACACAGAGCCTAGCTATCGGTGCATTGATCTCTCATGTCCTTATATTCTATAGCAAGGACATGTGGCTTGCCTGGAAACAGGCACGTAGCAGGACGCAACCTGACCTGCATTACCAAGGAATGCTCAAGTATAAGGAGGTTCCCATGTGGTGGTATTTTGGCCTTTTTGTTCTCGCATTTTTTGCTGGCTTGATCGTCAATATCAAAGGTCAAACTACGATGCCGGCGTGGGAGTATATCGTGTCTCTTATCCTAGGCGCTTTTATTGCGCCTTTCTCCTGTATTCTCTATGGCCTATACGGCACTGGCGTGGGAACAAATCTCATTTCCAAGATGATTGCAGGCGCCTTACACCCTGGGCGTCCGCTAGCCAACCTTTACTTCGCAAGTTGGGTACGTGTTTTTGATATCTGCCTGTCGTACAAGCCTCGTGCTAACTTTGTTTTCAGTCTCATCAGGTCATTCTGCTGGCCGTTAACCTGTCCAATTGGCTCAAAGTAGGCCAATACACCAAAATCCCTCCTCGAGTGATGTTTATCACTCAGGTTTACGGCACCCTTTTAGGGGCAGGCTTGAACTATGCCGTGATGACGACAATCGTCAGCAATCAACGAGAAATCCTGCTCGATCCCATCGGAAACAACATCTGGAGCGGCTCATATGTGCAAAGCATGAACACCAACGCAATTACATGGGCACTGGCAAAGGAGATGTATGGTATACACGGACAATATATCATCGTTCCCTTGGGTCTAGTCATTGGTCTCGCTTTTCCCGCCTTGCACTGGGGCGTGATCAAGGTATTCCCGAGAGTCGCCAAGTGGGAAATCAACACTGCAATTATTCTGACTTATGCCGGTCTGATATACTTTGGCAACACATCGTGGATTTGGTCCACGATCGTAGTTGGCATTTTCTCTCAGGTCTGGCTTCGACGTCGTCTGCCTGGTCTTTACAACAAGTATAACTATCTCATTGGAGCTGCGTTGGATGGTGGATCTCAGCTTATCATCTTCATCTTGTCTTTTGCGGTCTTTGGTGCAAGTGGTTCGCCGGTTCCTTTTCCAACCTGGTGGGGGAATCCTTCTGGGAACCCAGATCACTGTTTGTAATGATTGATGTATGGAAATCACGACTCAATCTAAGATGTATGCCATATTGCTTGTGATGTTGTAGTAGTGATACCCAACATCCGTCCTTGTTATTGTAAAGATGAATATATTGTCGAATACTTGATGTAATTCAATTGTTTTCATTCTTTTCTCTTACTTGCCAATACGTACTTTTCGTTGATGTAGAACCTTGGAAGATGTATAACTTGTGCAAAAGAGTAAGTATGACTGCTGCAAGATTGATTTCCAGATCGAAAATAGGTAGATCTTAAGATAAAAAATATATATAGCTCTATGCCTGCCGGGCAGCTTCCTGCCTCACAGAGAAAAGAAGAAAGGGTATGATAAAAACAGAACCTAGAACGCCATTGAACGCATAACAATAAAAATAGAATAGAATCTTAACGCAGTTGCAATATCATGAAAGTAGTTCATCCACATATGCGCGCTGAGCGACAGGGGCTTTGCGATCCTTCAATAGGACAGCAAGAACTTCGATAGGCGGTTCAAGATCGAGCATGTGTGCTCGACGCCAACGCTTGATTCGGGAGATTCCGATGCAGGGCTATGAATATCAATGTCAGCATCAAAATTGCGCATTACCGAGCTCTACAGCAAGAGAAATTCACTTACGCCGTACTGAATTGACAAGTCAAAATGTCGTAGAATCTTCTCGTCGATATCAAGATGGTCTTGGTGTACTGTTCGACAATGAAATGGTAAGTAAATTGTGATAAAAAAAGAAACCATTTTGAACTGCGTTGGATAACAAACTTCTCGGCGCCAATCTGCTCTGTTCCTCCTCATTCCAATACCGCTTGATTTGCGCTTCACTAATTTGTAAAGCTCTTCTATCTTCATCCGTCTGCGGCTGACTGAGTTCCTCTTTTACTTGTTCTCGAATCGCCAATTCTGCAACATGAGGTTTGGACGATGCTGCCGATGACGCAACGGGTACTTGTTGTGGGAAGGCAGTATCAGGTGCCGGCGAGGTGGAGGCTGAAGCAGCCGGTGATGGCGATGATGCTTTTTTAATAGCTTCTTGGACGATTGGGTCGACGTTCTTGATTTGTTTGCCTGGCGCTGTGGTTGACGGCTTTGTTACTCGGGATTGTGTACCGAATGATAGCTTGGACTGCTGACTGGAAGCAGTCCGTCCGGTTGAGCGGCGGGGAGGCATTTTGTCGGTTGGGTATATACTTGATGGGATGATAGTCTCGGATGTCGCTTGTGCAGTTGATGATGCTCGGAAGTTGAAGCAAAAAGACGATGTCATTCGTTGCGCAGGCAACCAGTGGGCTGCTCCTGATTGGGCTAGCGTGAGACGCGTCAATATAACTCTTTTAGGACAGTCCGGACATGAGTCTTTCCGCCAAAGTGACCGAAGGGAACAATCAGCCCATAAGTACATCGTCGCAAAATGAATAATAAACGACCCGTCGAACGAGCTCTCGCTACTTTACTTCCCACTCACGAGAATGAAATGCCCCCTGAGCTTCTCAGTCTCGCGCAGTCTCTATTTGCGCAGTCTCGAAGCTACTCGTCAAGCTTGAAGCCCGAGGAGGAGATTGCCAGACCTCATGCTTGCGCTGAGATAGCTTGTCGACGGTATGAAGATTTATTTGCTCCGTGAGACAACTGATCAAATACTAAAACAGATTTGATCATAGATTGGCGCGCACACTGAAACTCCCCCCTCTCCTCGGCCATCCTCCGTGTCCCCCGCGAGTGTACAAGAAACTCTATACTTTTCTTGAAAAGTCCATTGGTGGTAGCAATGCAACACCAAGTAAAGCCTCGTCCACGCCCAAGAAGGCTGGTGGAAACGATATTGCAGCTTCCCGAACACCGTCCAAACAGGTTAATACTCCGTCTAAAGGCACCCCTCTAGGAAAGAGAGCACTCGAAAATGACACGAATAAAACACCATCGAGGACGACCTCGGTAAAACGTGCGCGTTTCACCAAAGAACCATTACAGTTGTTACAAAATATCGAAGATGCGCCACAGTTCGTCATGCCTTCTATCAGGACCGTCTGCAAAATCCTATCAACCCCGGCTCCTCGAATGACTCTATGGTCAAGACCTCCCATTTCACGGACATTGCCTCCCCATATTTTTGCGGGTGTCTCGTCGATCCTTCATTTTATCTCCAAGATGACTGATAAGGAAGTTGATGAACTGGATGAAGAAGCTTCCGATTTCGTGAACATTATACGCACGCCGCCGGAAGAAGAAAATGATGATTATAAAGAGGTAGTAATGGCTCTCATAGTAGCAGTTTACTTCCTAGTCCTTGCCCGCCGACGCAGTCCTTCACTCAACACGGCGGCAGCAGATGGAAAATCGACAGCTACAACTACTACCCCGACAAGCCACGACGCACCAATGTCTCCAGCCGCAGAATCCCGTAAAATGGACAAGAAAACCTTCACTGAAATGCGACAGACTGCTCTATCAAGTCTGGGATTCCCGCCAAGGGAGAAACGACATGGCGAAGACGTGGATGCATGGATTGAGTTGATCCAGATTCAGAAATGGGCAAAGGGTCGGGAATGGTTTGATAATGTCCCGTTAGCCGGGGAAAGAGAAGATGAGCTTGAGAATGGACTTTATGATGATGACGATGACGATGCTGGTACTGCACGTGGGCATGATGTGCGCAAGGGTCAGGGGATAAAGCGTCGGAAGACGAATATATTTCTACATGCTGGCAAGGATGAAGAGGGGCGGTTATTACCGGGTCTGGGGACGATGATGCAAGATCGGGTTGATTTTTTGAGCGAGGATCGAATGGAGGAGTATCTGGAGTGGAAGGCGGATATTTTGGAGAGAATTGGAAAGATGACGAAGATTGGTAATAGAGGGAAAGTGATGGTCTAGTTTACATTGGATCTTTAGGGGGATTGGAAGATCTATGTATTTTTATGTACTGTTTATAATCCCAGACAAACGCCAGCATGATAATGCAAACACCGCACTAACCATAACCCAAACCAATCGACCATGACCACCAAAGAAAATATTCTGTCTAACATGCATAGATCTATGTATATCTTCAATTCCATCTAATACCAAATACTCCTCGTCCGATGATGTGGAATACTTTCCTTACCATCATTCTCCAACTCCTTCATCGAGTCGTATAGGAAGAAGTCGATCAAAATTGCGTTTACGCCGATGGTTTTCACCTGTGGTGTGCCCGACTTTGATTCTGTTTCTTTTTCATTCTTTCCGTTCTCTCGCGACTCGGTTATCGTTTCCGTAACATCCGTGTCCTGTTTATCATCGATATTGACTTCAAACGTCGAAGAATTCCCCGTGGAATACACCATTCTCGTTTCAGGGTGTGTGCGCTCAATCTCCTGCCTGATAAGTTCCACGCACCAGATAGAAGTGCCGCGAAGCTCCATTTCCCATTTCGAGCCCGGTTTGATGATTTCTCCACGCCGGATGTGGCTTTCCAAAGGTGGAGAGTAGAGGAGACAGCCGAGTTGATGAAGCATTTGGGGGATTCGATAATCTAATGAATCATGAACATCAATTCCTTTTTGCAAATACTGAAGAAATACATACCGGCAAACATGGTGATTTTGTCAATATCATTGAACTCGCCATAAGACTCGCCATCAAAGCAAGCCCATAAATCGGCTACGAGAATCTGGGCGCGTTTGTAAAAACGAACTGTGCGTCCATCGAAAGAAGCTTCGTCGCGGAAGCATGGGAATTCATCTGCTAGGAGATTGACGAGAGCTGCTGCGGATTTATTGGCGTCATAGATGCAATTGATAAAACTGCCGTCGAATTTTTGGTCTAGGATCAGGCCTGCTTCCCGCATACAGTCGAATCGCTCTTTTAACAAGGGTATCTCTTCTTCTGACGCAGAGCGAAAGACGTGTCTTAGCAAGTCTTCTGTGAACTCTTCCTCGTTCAACCAGAATTCGGGACTTGTGATGGGTATACCTAGACATTGTTAAAGCAGAGAACACAAAAAAATTTAGAATTTCCGAGGAAGGAGTAAATTACCATCATCTAAAGCTCTCTGCAGAGCAGCAACCAAACTCCAATACCCCGTCCATTTCCGGCCATGATAATCAATCCCAAACCTCTTACTTACGTCCTTTTCATCGGACCAAAAACTGAAGTTGAGCAGATCCATGGTGAAGATAAAATCCACGGTACTCTCATCCTTGGCCTTGGGATGAAGTTCATGCTCAGACCAGGTTGATGTAGAGTACTGCTTCTGCTGGATTTGTTGCCAGATCGTCTCAGCAGCTGCTTTGGTCTGTCGAGGATCCAGGGCTACGTCGATGGAATTGTCGAATATCCATCGGGCGCTTTGGAGGACTTTTGTTTCGGGGGCTTCATTGCCTTTTTTCTTGCCTAGTCCCAGGGATTGTCGGAGAAGCTCTAGGAGCTCTGGGTCGGCTTCGTCGTCCGACATTTTCACGTCGCTTTTGTTTAAATGCTCTATATCCTTGAAGTTCCGTCTCAATGATATGTAAATAGTTCGTGTGCAGCGAAGCTCATCTACTGGAGATCAAGGAATTGTCTGTCCTGACTGTTGCCAAAAAGCCTTTGGTGGATAGTATCGATATCGATAAGGATGAGTACATAAAGGATGAGTCAGGAAGCCATTTCTCAAGGCCACTAGCAACTAAAGACATCCATGATGGTCCTTTAGAAGTGCTGACTCAAGGAATTGCTGGAACTGTGCAAGGTCAAAGAAAAAGTCTTCCCTCCTCTGAAATTGGGTGTTGTTTCTGCTGTCGTGTGCCTGCCAAAAAAATAAAATTATCTGGATTTGTTACATAAGCACGATAAGAAAAGACTGTGATTGGCTCGTTCTCCTTCTCCCCTGCAGATATCAGCAAAACCGATCTACTACTAGAACTACATACTAAAAAGCTATGCTCGTTTTGTAAGTAATCAGGAGTTGAAGTAAATGCGACATCTGTGCGATCAATATTACAGCATTCGTGGCGCCTATACGGTATCAGCCATTTAGCCATCTAGGGCGCATCAATCAGCGTGGCAGACGTGATTTCTCAGGAGCAATAGACAGGGCCAGCAATCCCTTACTTTCGAGATGCCAATTGTTAGACGATTTTCAGCCCAATGAAAAAGCTCACAAGCCAACTAGCTAGCTCCATGATAGGTAGACCCATGCATCTGGCACGCACTCCTGCGACGGATTGTTCTCTGATTTCCGGATATCATCCACTTTGCAAGTAGTATAACCGAGCGTTATGGACGCAAATTACTCAATTCCGTTTCTGGCAGAAGAGATATGAAAATGAATAATACATGAGGATAGCCTCCCCGATTCAGCATAAAGCGTTGAATATTTGACAGTGAGAGTAAGTGAACGAACTGAGGCTGTCCCTTCCGTCCCGATCGGGTTTAATCACTTCAGATTAGATCATCCAACTTATCGCAGGAAGTCACCTCACCTTCTTCCCTCTCATCTGCCCTTTCTCTATTCTGTTTTCCTGTTTTTGCCTGTAGCTTTATTTTCTCTTCCTCCCCATATCAGATTGCCTCAATCCACCCCAGTCAATCTTTTCATTTACGGCTGAATCCATTATTGCTTACCCAAGGTCATATTGGTTCTGTCCGTTCGCAGCCTTCACTTCTCTTCTCTCTACTCTTCTGTTCACTTCAGCTCCTCTGTCGCTGTACCCTTCCATCTTTCATACAATCCTTCGGATTCTTCACTGTCTATGATGACAGCATTTTTCACCTGCCTCGCCTAGATATGGAGTCCAACGCAAATGGTCGCCCTGCGCCGCGAGACGCTTATCTCAAGCGTTCTCTGGGGACGTTGTCTGGGCGCATTCGCAAAGTGAGTTCTCGCCCAGCGATTGGACCGCGCAAAACAACCCAAAATCTTTCTTTAACTTGGTCTCGCTTACTGACATGTTTGCACTTCCTAGTCTCGTGTCTTGCTTGTTGGCGCTGGCGGAATCGGTTGCGAGCTCCTCAAAAATCTACTTCTCACCGGTTTCGGTGAAATCCACATCGTTGACCTCGATACCATCGATCTAAGTAATCTCAATCGCCAATTCCTCTTCCGTCATGAGCACATCAAAAAGTCAAAGGCACTGGTAAGCTTGTCAAATGTGAACCACATCGCATCGCGCGTCGTCTCACCATGGTCTTGCAGGTAGCGAAGGAAGTCGCCCATAAATTTCGACCCGATTCGAAACTGGAAGCATACCATGCCAATATCAAGGACTCACAGTTCAATGTCGATTGGTTCGCCACATTCGATGTCGTTTTTAATGCCCTCGATAATCTGGATGCTCGTCGCCATGTGAACCGGATGTGCCTTGCCGCAAATGTACCTTTGGTAGAAAGTGGAACAACGGGGTTTAATGGACAAGTTCAGGTCATCAAGAAGGTGCGACATATTTCGGACTTTTTGTTGTTCTTCATGGGTTCTTGCTAAACAAGGTCTAGTCTCGTACCGAATGCTATGATTGCAACCCGAAAGAGGTGCCGAAATCTTTCCCTGTCTGCACCATACGAAGCACACCAAGTCAACCTATACACTGTATCGTGTGGGCGAAAAGCTATCTCCTTCCGTAGGTGCTTCCCATATATATACTTTTTGAGTCTGCTGTGCTAATATTTGCAGCGAGCTTTTTGGTACCAGTGAAACCGACGGCGATGAAGACGGATTTGACCATAGTGAGGACGCAGAGAACGGTAACATTTCTTCAACACAATGCAAAGATAAATCTACTAACTAGTAATAGCGGAGGAGATCGAGAATCTACGCCGCGAAGCAAATGCCCTCAAGGCAATCCGAGAGTCTATGGGATCTGAAGGGTTTGCACAGAAAGTCTTTGAAAAAGTTTTCAAGGATGATATCGAGAGATTACGTGCCATGGAGGATATGTGGAAGACACGAAAGCCCCCAACTGCTCTCAGTTATGATTCCCTACAAGAGAAGGCTAGTTCAGTGGAGACTACTGTTTCTCAAAACGACCAGAAAGTTTGGACACCAGAAGAAGATTTTGCAGTTTTCAAGGATAGGTGAGGCGCGCACTTGCCCGATACTTTTGGAGATTGAGCTAACATTATCAATAGCCTTGATCGTCTGAGAAAACGACTAAAGGAGCTCCAAGCAAACAAATCTGGCAACATCGAACCAATAATCACATTTGACAAAGACGATGTCGACACTCTAGACTTTGTTGCCGCCAGCGCAAACCTGCGGTCTGTGATTTTTGGCATTGAGTCAAAGTCCAAATTTGATATCAAGCGTACGCCTTGAGCCTCTACGTACCAAGGGATGTCTTTCCACTAACAGATGATTACAGAAATGGCTGGAAATATCATACCGGCAATTGCTACCACCAATGCTATGACCGCCGGATTGTGTGTCTTGCAAGCTTTTAAGGTCTTGAAGGATGATTATGATCATGCTAAGATGGTCTTTCTTGAGCGTTCCGGCGTTCGAGCTATCAATTCTGACAGTCTACGACCACCCAATCCGTTCTGCGGTGTTTGTTCCGTGGCACATGGAAAGATCTCGGTGGATCTAGAACGTGCAACATTGAATGACTTGGTTGAAGACATTATCCGCACCAAGCTCGGTTATACTGAGGAGTTTTCGATCTATACAGCCGCTGGCATGATTTATGACCCAGACTTGGAAGACAATTTGCCCAAGAAACTTGTTGATTTGGGCATCCAGGCAGAAACTTTGCTGACAGTAGTCGATGAGAAAGATGATGACCCCTTTGTCAATCTAGAACTCGTCGTGGAAGGAAGGTGAGTGATTTTGTGTGATATAAAAGGTTATACCAGTTATTGGTGCTAATAGCAATTTAGGACGGAAACTGGTGCAGATACCAAATCAATCACTCTTGCTAGAGAGACTGAAATACCCAAAAAACCGAAGCAAGCACCGCCCATTGACGAACCCGTCGTCAACGGTACAAGCACGAACGGAGTCACTGGGAAGAGGAAGCGCGATGCAGAAGAAGCTAGCCTTAACGGCGAACCTGACGCAAAGCGTATCGCAGCTACTAATGGCACCGACAACGAGCCCATTGTGCTTGATGATCCTGACACTGGTGCGATTTTGATTGACGACGATTAGACGATTCCCCGCTTCATTCAACCACACCTCTGATTCGCCTCACACCTGGATTCCTTCCTCTTCGATTATTTCCTCTTTCCCGCAATCCCTAGGATGGTTTCGGCCATATCCCATGAAAGGATAGGGGTTCCCATGAACAACGACCGTCAACTGGACAGGTCCCGCAAGGTATCTTGATTTCCACTCATAGGGCAGCTCATGCCCTTGATTACGTTTTCCCATGACCAATTTCTGACAACGAAGTCGACATGCTAGAGATCTCACATTGAAATGTCATACTCCAACTATGAGGGTCGCTCACAATGGCCTCACCGCGGCCAATCTAGATCTTCTTCGTCTACCTCACATCAGCATCCCCTCAGTCTTCCCTATTCTGTTCCATTTCACGACCGAGATTTGCGTTCACTTTCTTCACCCTTGTATAAAAGAAACATTTTTTGCTGATTCCCATTTGCTTTGATCATTTATGGAGTCTTGGGCTGTATGGTTTGATATGCGCGCATGAACGGAAGGGATGGTCATGGCGCGAGGTTTGTTAAATGGGAAGGCAGTTTGGTGGTTAGTAGACGACAATCCTAGATTTCAGCCGATTATTTCTCGCGATTCCAGGACTGCGCCGACAAGAAATAGATGGTATTGGAATAGAAAGTTGAGATTTTTTGCAAGAAGATGTTCTGCCAATGCATTGCGCTTTGAAATGCTTCTCTCATACCGCACTCAATCCGCCATCCAGGTTCAGAACGCAGTTATTAGCGTACTCATTAGTGGACAGGAAGACGGCTGCATCGGCCACTTCCCCTGGATCCCCGAATCTGTTCAAGGGAATCTGTGCTCGTAGTTCGTTGACCTTATCGATGCTGAAATCTAGACGTAGGAACCATCGTTAGAGTCCTTGATCTGTCCAATATGCATAAAGAAAACGAACCTTGAATCATTGGTGTATCAATGTAACCAGGTAATATTGCATTACACCTGAGCATGATATTGCCTCCTTTCAGTATATCCGCTGCTTCGACGGCCATGGATCTTGTTAACCCCAATAACCCGGCTTTGGAAGCGGCATACGCGACTGTCCCCGTCACTCCTTTCAATGCTAGCAAGGAGGATATATTAATGATGCATTTTGATATTTGTGGTGGCTGGTATGTCTCGGTGGGTTTTTTAATCTTCTCCCTTGTGCGTGCACGCATACACGACTTGAGCATTGCTCGAGAAGTGTATATTGCACCTTCGAGGTTCGTCCTTAGCGTCCTTGAGATCTGGTCTGGTGATGTTCTGGGGAGTATGTTTGATGTTGATATTCCAGCTGCATTTATGAGGATATCCACGTTTGTCTGAGACATTGGTCAGTATGAGAAGACGAAGAGAACACTAATTCTTTATTTTTACCATAGCCTTTTCGAGGTCAGTCATCCATTCATTGGCGACAGAGATATCGCCAACTAGAATCTCAACATCTTGGCCCGACGACGTCGTCCGCTTTCTGACATCTTCTTCCGGTGCTCGCGTAGCAACTTGCCCGTTCACATCCCCGGGCTGACTGGAGGGTTTGATCATCGACTCAGTTAACCGTTCTGAAGCACTTTGTAACTTCTCGCGCCTTCGTCCGACGAGGATTACTCTACTGGCTCCTTCAGCCAGGAAACGTTCGGCGACGGCATAGCCGATGCCCGAAGAGCCACCGGTTATCATCGCTGTGCGACCATGGAGGCGACTGGATAATGATAGTCTAGAGGTGGATGAGTATCTTGCTTTTGCTTTTGACTGGTTTGAGCTGCCAGTTTGACAGACAGACATTATTTGAGGGCGAATGTCTGTATACAACAACAATATCGAATGTTTCGGAGCTCGAACATGTTTGATGTCAAGGGAATGGGTTATTCTTAAGCTGCGCATTGTGATTATTCTTGTAGAACTGATTTAATGAACGCCTTGTCTTAATGCAAAATTGAAAGAAATATTTGTCTCTTTGAGAAGATAGAAGAAGTATGAAGCAACAAAAGCTCCGCAGCTTAAGCACGGACCAGCTGCTTAACGCGCCGCGCAGATAAGATAGATCAACTGTATCTATCACCTCGTCCAAACTTTTCTTCTAGAACATCAACGTTGTCACTTTTTATATAATCAATTTCTATCAAAACACCCCTCTCAGGGTCCTCAGCTCACATTCCCGCCAAAAAAAAAAATGACAACAGACGACTACGTCACTTTGATATCCAGCGATGGCTTTGAATTCGTCATTCCCCGCAGCACAGCCTGTGTCTCAGGCACCATACGTCGCATGTTAGATCCTAGCAGTACGTTTCTACCCAGCCTTCTTATCGTTAAGTCGCATTTCGAGAGAGCAATACTAAAATCCCCTGGAATTAGGCAAATTCTCAGAAGCATTAACCGGAACCTGTGTACTCGAAAACATCACGTTTGTTCAAACCTTTTTGTCTCAGTCTCAAAAATCCGATAAAACAATTCTGACATGTTGTTCAATCAAATAGTGGAGTCGTCCTGGAGAAAGTTTGCGAATATTTCTGCTATAACGAGAAGATGAAAGAGCAAGCCAATGTCGCTGATATGGATATACCGCCGGAACTGTGTCTGGAATTATTGATGGCCGCCGATTATCTGGATGCATAGCTGAGAATATTACGACGAGTTACGGATTTCGAAAGGAAGCTTTCCTTATTCTTGCACAGCGAGGGGGGTTGGGCAGGTTTTCTTTGTTTATATGGATTTACGGAGTGATTTCGATTTCTCAAAAGGTGGTCACAACTTGGGATTCTTTTTTGTTTTGTTTCTACGTATTTTATGTCTAATGATCAATGGATCATGTCACCTTTACCGCACTTTTTTTGTCATTCGGAGTTTGAGAGGGGCCACGAAATGGGATAAAACGCGACTGTCGCAAGACTCGCAGATTTTAATTGCTGCTTTTATATCTGTCTGGTCATTTCTGTTGTTTTGTTTCCCAAAATCCACCGGAGCATCGTCGTCTAATCCCATACATCCCATGGATGAACGACCTAAAGATGGTGGCAGAAGGATATGAGAGTTCCCTTTCTATTCAGCCTCAGTCCGATTGAAATGGGCTAGCAGGCCTTATTCCTGGGGAAACATGCTGCATTCGCCTCGTTGGGCGCGGCGCTAGAACGGAGGAGGGCTCTGCCCATGGAGCGAACATTTTCGCAGGCAGACATTATCGAAATTTTTGACTGACACATGCATGACATGGTGTCCTACCGACCTCTACTCTTCCCACCTTTTTTACCACGGTAACCTCCCTTATTCCCTCTTGGCGCTCCTTGACTTTCGAAGATCTTCTCTCTCGAAAACCCAGCATCAGCGAAACGAATATAACTAACAACGCCCTGATCGACAATAGCAAGAATCGCGCTACGATACCCCTGGCGTAGACGAGAGTATAGATTGCGCTCCATCTTTTCGCCCCGAGGTGGCTCGTAGGGACTCGACTCGATAAGAGCGCCCAACTGGCGCATTGTCGGAATTGATGTATGGCTGCGTGCATCGACCACCGCAATGCGGAAATCTGGGGCCTGTGGTGCGGATATTCTATACGGGGTGGATGGCTTGTAGATGTAGTATGTGAATTGATACGGAGCTTCCGTCGGCTTTCTTTCAGGCTTTGGGATAGCTGGGTTGTGGGCGGGTATCAAGGCTAGCTTTCGAAACAAGGTATCTACCACTTGTCAGTTGAGTGCGCCGTCAGAATTTTTCCCATATACTTACTATAATTTCGAGGAGTCGAAACACCTATCAAAGGACCCTGTGCTGAATAGTCCGATTCCATGATGTTGGCAATCGACTCGTAAAACCGACTCCAGCAACGAGAGATACCCTGGACGTATGAAACACCAGACAAAGCCTCATCTTGTATCTCATGCTCTGGCTCCTCCTGTGTACCGTACCATGAAGGAGCCCGAACGACAGTATAGCCGCCCCTCTTCAACCCAGCGTAGACGACATATCTTTCCAACGTCAAACCTGCATGACCCATCATACATGCATATGTCGCCTCCAAGCTCATTGGTACATCCATATCTTCATCGTCAACCCGAACAGGTTCCGTAATCGTACTCGGCCATTTCAAGTACAGTGTCCCCCGTTCTACGAGGTATATCGCTTCTTCAGGCAAAAGCCACACTCGATTCCAGCGATCTGCCCTTCCCATGGTCTTGAAAAATGGTCCCTTGGGTTGTGGTACATATACGCACGCATCCGGCGAAATTCCTGCCATTGGGTCTTTGACTATACGTTTCGCAGGCTTTTCTCCCACATCACCCTCTTCTTGTTTATCTGGTTCAGCGAGCGGTGTTGGTCCCTCCGGTGCGTAAATGCCAACAACCCGGTTTTTTAGGGCATGTAAACGAGGATGTGAGATGGCAGCGTACATTGCGTTTCGCGAGGCGGCGAGGACGTCTGATTGCAACATGGTCGGATTGGGCTCAAAGTCTTTTTCACCGCGGCGGGGGAGAGTAACTTGGGAGGTGTCGGGGATGCTGTTGATCTATGAGCAACGTATTGCGTAAAGCAAGGCACGTATACATACAGACTGAGACTGTTCAGAAACCGAAAGTCTTGCATTTCATCTGAGAGATCGGTTTCGGCCTGTGGCGCGGACTGGCTCGACGGAGGGTGAAGAATGACATCTTCATCGAGGTCTGCCATTGCTAATGCTAAATATGATTTGCAGGCGTTGTCGTCTGAAGCTAAATAACAGTGGAAAAGCAGAAATCGTTCACGTAAGTCACGGACTGTCGTCGAAACAAAATTGATAGCTTTCAAAGTTTCTTTTAGTTATCTTATCGGCAGCTGACTTTTTAAGATAAGCGGGGCCGCTCCTTCTACCAGTCTACCTAGTAAATAAACGAGTCACGTCAGGCATTAATCGACACGAACATTTCAAGAAGCAAACAATATGTCTACCGAACCAGACTACAATGATCTACTCCTTCAGGTAAGTCAATTCAACCATTCAGATCACAGGAGCCAAAATTCATGAACCTAAGATATCCACCAATCTCAAAAACACATTAAATACATTCGGAGCATCGTCGCATCAGTATCAGGCAGTTTTGCAGACCCTCAAGGACCTTCTTCGACGCATAGAGCAGCATGATGCGCAACCTGTCAAACCTGCGTCCCTGGATCCGGATATGCTGAGCCAAGCGATGGAGTTTCTGAAATTGGGATAGTGAAGGTTGTACAGCTGGCACTGTATATGAATTATGAGAACATGTTTCGATTTAATAATGTTATATACCTAGATACTATCAACTGTGTCAACTGACAGGATGGCGTCAATGCTCAGAACTGGTAGATGTGTTTTTTCTCATACAATAGCTGTACGATCAACAACCGAGCGTGCCCAATCTGGTAGGCATAAAAGGGATATGGAACATCATATGAACGCCTTTGAGAAATCACAATACCTCAACTCCTGCCCATGCATATGTACCTTCGCTGAAACCTCGTGTAAGAGAGGGAAAATGACGGCGTAATATTGCCACCCATTGAGTAAAGTCGTTATGTTCAGAGCCGAAGGTTGGTATATATCTGTAAGCTGATTTTAGCAAAGCCCTCATGCCTCGCAATCGTGTTAGGCCTAATCTCCGTTTCTCTTCCGACCGCACTCTATGATGCACACATCTAGCATGTGCCAAATGGGTGGAAGAGAAGTGTATGTCGTCCTAGATATGGTCAATCGGAGCCAGCATGCTACGTTGACCTCTTCCTTAATGCGAGTGCTGTAAATTATGGTTTATACACCACGTATATAGAGGGCGAGTATAGTCGTGAGTAATCTAGTCCTCAATCAATCAGCGGTCTCTTTTGGTTTCCCACAACGGCCACTCCGAGAACGGATAGTGCATTGTAATCGTGGTATCGAACAATTGTCGGATGCGGCAAAGCTGGATTCTCAGGATTAATCATGGCAGCATCACGAGCAGATTGTTCTATTGCTTCCATTTCTTCTTTGCACCCCGCATGATCGATTGGACAGACGACTATAGGTTGCCGAATCACGATATCTCTTGCAGATATCAAATGCGCCTAATATTGTATTAGCAACGAATTCCTGGCACCATGTCAAAAGGAAATGGCTGTATACCTTTACAGTGAGGTAGTACTCAATTTTGTAAAGACTGGCAGTGGTTGTGAATCCAGTCACCGCATAAGATGGAAATGCAGCTTTTCCACGAGGTAGAATTCCATCTGCGTCACGAGTGTCTTTTGCTGGGAACACTAATCCCAAGTTCGCTGCCCAGCCCGAGTCCGGGAGCTTGGAACCAACACTCTCAGTTCGTTTTATGATCGTCTTCACTTTTCGCTGTGGTTCGTCTCCCTCGTGATTATATATTATCTCTTCCTCGATACCGATGGTGATTTTATTGATGGTGACTTTCCGGGCCTTCACTAGCCATTCTGGATTTGGTGACAGTCTAACGTATACGCTGACAGGGTCCAGCGGACCGTACGAACCCCGGGGAAGTGATATGCCCAGGGTCACCAAATGGTCCGTCACTTTCTCTGCAGTCTCTGGTCTATTATACATTCCAAATGTAGATAGGGTATCGTATCGACATATGGGCACCGGGAAAGCGTATTTTCGTTGATCTGAAGGGCCCTGTTGCACCGTCACAACGATCTCATAGTATGTTTCCGCCGTCCGACTCGGCAACTGTAAGCTGGCTGCGGGAATTCGCCGGGACACTTCCTGTCCTCCTCGTCCATAGGGAATAAATAGGATAAAAGGAAGGTCCATTGACATGACTTCTTCGTATTCTCGGCCAGCAGGACATCGAAATAATAGCATCTCCTTTCCAACCAAGTCTATAACTTCTTTTCGGGGCGGCGCAAGATGCTTTTTCGTAACCGAGTCCGCGGAGGGATGGATTGTTTCTTTGCGTTGAAGACATATGGTGACTAGTGAAATGTTTACAGGAGCTGTAATGCCGACACTGGGACGAATCTCGACTCTACCTTCCACGCGCGGCTGAGGAACGTTAGGGAGAGACCTTCAATGGTCGAGACAACAGGAGGTGAACAGCTTACCAATGTCGCCGATATCCCAGGATAACCGATGAGGAAATTACCATTCGGTGGTCCGGACACTCGCACGAATGCGGCCATCTTCAAGAAGCGCTGGCCGGCCCACCATGGGCAATCGCCAGTTCAAGTGTAACCACGACAGTTTCTGTATCCAGCAACCAAGGAACCGCAAAGTCGCGATGGGACGACGATTGCATCAGTTTGGAGATGCAAGATATGAGATTTGGACTGTCAGTGTAGCTGTCGTAATATTATGGCCTGTCGTGAGCCAGCTGCCACGCTTGTTGAGGTGAGTGGAGCGGAGGATTGCGGGCAAGGTGGGCGGTTAGGTGAGTCTTGAAGGGAGAGTCAGAGTTATGCAAGAAGCCGAAAATTATGTGATCTCTATGCGCAATCCTTCTGGATGGCACCACCGATGTTCCGTGAAGCTCGCCCTTGTATTTTGATCGTTGCGTGTCCAATTTCCCTGGATGCTTTAAGTGGCTGACTGCGCTGGTGATCTTCGGCCCGCGAGAATATGTGTGGAGTCTTTTAGCCGCCTGTGAACCCTTTTAGGGTGGCGGGCTAAGCAGTCTTACTGTTCTTAGAGTTAGTAACTCCGTCAGCTTAAGACTGACTCGTGTATATGTGTGGTTCGGAGTTCCTGCCAGTGCTTGTTTAGGCCGTGGGGGCAGGATTGAGGCTGATACTTTGAAGCAGAAGTAAAAGCATCAGTAGGAAACATCGGACACAATGTATATTCAGAGAAGAGGGTGCTGGAGTAAACAAAGGAAGCTCCGTCTGGGAAGTGGGCTCCTTCCCTGTTCCACAGGGCTGTCTGTCTTGGCCTCAGGCTCGCAATGAAACACTTGTGAAGCAACAGGCCAATCAGAGGAAGGTGGAGACATGCGGAGAGAGAGTGATCCATCCATCAAAAAACATCCTCGCGATACATTTTCATTGCTGGAACACCTTCAACTCTGCTTCTTTCTTGGTATATTACATTCCAAATAGCAGGAAAAATGTCACTCACCGTAAGGATTTTCCTTTCGTATTAGTATGTATCAACGTGATTCCGATTTTCTGACTGTCGTACAGCTACATACCACCCATGGAGACCTCAAGGTCGAAATCTTTTGCGAAACCGTTCCCCAAACAGCAGAGGTATGTGACACTCATATCCGGATCTTGCAAATGTACCACTCCAAATCCTCAGATATACTGATGCCTACCTTTTCAGAACTTCCTCGCATTATGCGCGTGCGGCGCATACGACGATACACCGTTTCACCGTTTCATGCCCGGATTCATGATCCAAGGCGGCGACATCTCTCTCAGCCCCGCAGCAACCTCTTCAGACCGCCATATCCTACCATTTGACGACATGCCAAAAGGTGGTACTTCGATAAACCATCCCTCCGCCCTTAACCAGGAAATACGTGTACCAGCCCTGCGACATAATGCGCGTGGCGTCCTGTCCATGGCCTCGAGACCGGTGAAAGACCGTACAGCTCCCGGAATGCAAAACGCCTCCGGACCCACGGTCAACGGTAGTCAGTTCTTCATAACTTTTGCGCCAGCGGCACATCTCGATGGCGAAAGCACTGTCTTCGGCAGAGTACTGAATTTGACGGCTCAAGATGAAGGCGGCGATGTGCTAGGAAGATTGGAAAGAGCGAATGTGAAAGTAGATAAGAAAGGGCGCGTGGTGCAGCCTAAGGAAGGACAGGAGATCGAAGGCGAATGGGAGGCTTTGAAATTAAAATCGGTTACGATACATGCCAATCCGTTTGCGAAGTGAACAAACATCCACCACAGGACGAACAAAGAAAGACGTCTCTCAATGGACAGGGACAGACATTTCCAAGAAAGCTCGGCGGAAGCTGAGCGCCACTTGGCCCAGGTGACTATTTCGATAAGGAACAGGACGTCGAGACAGCGATCAAATTGATGTCTCCAGAATCCGTATGGTTCACACTACGCATGTCTTCTTCGATATGATTGATGCAAACTGAGCATTGTGATCCGATAGTGGCTGCTTAAAACCGAAATACTGATGGTCTTATAACGATCTACATCTGGGCCGAGGAATAGCAAAGTGAAGCAGAAAGGCTAAGATCTTGATAGAACGACGTGACTACATGCATATATACCATGGACATCATAATGCATCATATAAACATGACCTATCTAGAACATTACAAAAGGAGATTAACACGCCAATTCCCATGCAACTCAACCAGGCGGATATTTCGCTATTTACAGACTCCGTCTCGCGCCTCGTAAACAAGTTTTTGTACCACTCTATGCCTTAGATTCTTCAGCCTCGCCCTCTTTGGCATGCTCGACATCATTTTCGTATCCCTCGGTCTTCATGTCCCTCAAGCCAAGATCATCCTCTTCCTCCTCGGTACGGACGTAGTCTACCTCTGACAGTTGAGGGTCAGGATCAGGCAAGTGCAAATTTTGCACGTAGCTGTTGGCCAATGGATCTTCCAGCGTAATGACGAACTTGAACTCGCCCTTGATAGCGGAGTCTAATCGGTCGAAGAAACGAGTCCACGTCTCTTTGTCGCTGGATGATAGCGAATCTCCAGCGCCAGAGTCTCCAACATCGAAAATCTGGCCATGCAACTGATCGCGAACCTCAGTCAAGAGGCCCTCTACAGTAGTGAATCGACCACCGAGTGTTCCCGGCTGTACAGACATCTCGAGCTCATGGCTGTACAATGCACAAGTGTCAGACTTCAAGATATCTCGTGATAGGTCCTCAATGGACTCCACTGTGAGAGTGATGCGTTTGCCCTTCTCCGGTACTTCACCACCTGTCTTGACTTCATTTGTTCTGTATCCACAATGATCACAGATAGTACTCCAGATGAAGACCTCCTTGAAATAAGGAATGCTGACTTTTTGCATGTTCACAACACATGATTTGGTGCATCCAGGGCATTCTGCGGGTAAAGTGTAAACCTGTCCATCGATAATGTCGAGATCTTCCGGATCACCGGCAGTCTGTACCATGTTGGCTTCAGCCTTCTGCGCATCTGGGTCTGCCGCAATGCCCAATTCCTCATTTTGTTCATGGGTTCGAGGATAGTCCCGACGCTTATATTTGCTGCCTGTATCATGCGGGGTGGGTGCAATCCATGAATTACCAGTGGGATCATCCAGTGAAATCGTGAAGGGGAAGGCTTCTCTGTTCAACATCTTGGAAAGTTTCTCGATGATAGGCTCCAGAGCTTTGAATAGTTCTGGGGCTTGCTCCTTCCTCAATTCTTGCTCGCTCTCAAGTGTAGAATGAATCTTCTGCAGCACGCCTTCGACGTTGGTGAGCTGACTCTCTCCCTTGGGCATCTCAATTTCCAGCGTTTCCAGCTTGAAGAGAGCTACATCGCTCTTGATGACTTGTCGCTGAAGATCTTCTTCGTTCTCTACCACGAGAGTGTACTTGGATCCGAGTACTTGAATCTGAGACGCCGACTTGACCGAGTTATCTTTGAAGTAGCAATGGGGGCATTCGAAGGATTCGAGTATGATATCTCTGAAGTAAGGAACGCGGAGGAGTAGGAGTCGAGTAGTTCCCTGTTAATGTCAGTAAAAAAAAGTGTTAACGGCGGAGAGAAAGAAGGAGCTCATCATACGTTATCATGACAATTCATGCAGAGACTTTCGATTTCAACTACACCATTGTCGTCATCATTCTCAACAACCTCCCCGAGCTTCTGGAACTGAGAATCATTCTCGGGTTTCTTCTGGGTCATAGAATCCAGCATGCGATCCATTTGCGCGGTGGGATCTGATACCGCCGACATTGTGAAAGAATAATGTCTTTCAAGGAAATCGAATCGTAAAATGTAATTTGATCAGAGAATCGACCGGAAGAAAGACAGAAGATCCAGACGGAGGAAGTCGAAGGTAGGTATATCGCCAAAACATAAAAAAAAAAACTCTAGTGGCTCCGCGAAGATTCGCTCTGGTTCGCTGCGGCTTCCATGAATCGATGCTTGGCGGGGTAGGCGGGCTCTTGCCTCAGTTGCAAACTTGCAACCTTGCAGTGACCCCGCGCTTGTACTGATTAGGCTTAGCGGGATGAGAATGATATCGCTGATTAATCCGAGCCGGTTAAGGCACTAAGGCACCAAGGCATCGGCGAAATTTTCCATCGCCATCTGTATCACTGCTGTAGAAAGTCCAAAAGATCCAACGATGAAGCCGATGGGGTAGACTGTTTGGAAGCTAAAAGAGCTTGGAGCCCACCTTGTTTCCTTGCCTTGGCTCTTTTTTTGCTGCTAGCGTTCTCCGATGAGGTCTTGATGGAAGTTTCGGTAGCGACAGCAGCAGGTCTGCTTGTAAGATTTGTAGTAGAATGGCTAGTAGTCGGCACAGCACTACTCAGAACAGTTTGCACACCAGCTTTCAATGTATCGCCAGCTTTCTGTAGCGGTCGCGGCCGAACCTGAACGGTCCGGCTAGAGCAACGGAGGCATTTGTAAACCACAGTTTCACGTGAGGCAATCGATGCTGGCCGAGTTTTGCCTTTCTTAGTCCTATATCGGGGTTTCACTATCTTTGCATAACGAGGTTGCCTTGGAGAGCCGCATGCATTGCACCAAGAATCATGTTGCCGGAGCTTTACTGACTTGAAATCTTCGTGGAGGATGCGGTTGTGCTGCACCATCAGATGGGCAGCAGTGGAAATACTTCCGGGACAAAGCAAACTCGCTGAATTCTGTAGAAATTGGAGTCGTAAATTTGATTCGTATGAAGTCATGATTTACGGGGCAGCAACAGGGCGTTACAAAGAAACGCCCATGTGAAGTAGCAGCAAGTAGGGGGGACGTGCCGGGAGAGTACGAAGGAAGAAGAGATGGAAAGCGTTTGTCTTCCGGGCACTTGCCTCCCATCAACACCCCAACATCCCTTCTACCTGGATATTTAACCAGCCTCTCAACCCACAATGAAATACTCCTCAATCAAGTCACTTATTTTCTAAGACTTTCCTCTTTCACTCTCCTCTGTCTTCTCTCACTGTTCTCTTTCTTCCTCTTCACGCCTCATCCTTTTACAGTGACTAGCACCTCTTCAACTTATTATCTCTTTGCTTTAAGAACTCTCATTCTCACCTATTTTCACAAAAAAATTGCTTCGACCTCATTCCCTTCACAGCATGTTCGAGATGGCATCTTCTCGTGGGGTCCGAATCGCACTCGAGGGCTGTGTAAGTTCAAGAAGCTCTATCGTGTATCAACTTACTAACTTGTACATAGGGCCATGGAAAACTACATGACATCTACGCCAAGGTTGCTGAGGGTGCAAGTGCAAAAGGATGGGACGGCGTCGATCTCGTCATTATTGGGGGTGATTTCCAAGTAGGTTTCCTGTTCTGTTGTTTCTCAATGTGCTCTCATACTGATGATATATCAGTCGGTACGAAATGCCAATGACCTCACTGGGATGTCCGTGCCTATGAAGTACCGCGCAATCGGGGATTTTCACGAGTATTACAGCGGAAAGGCCATTGCTCCTTATCCCACTATCTTCATTGGAGGGAACCATGAAGCTAGTAACTACCTATTCGAGCTTTACTATGGCGGCTGGGTAGCTCCAAACATCTACTACATGGGTGCTGCCAACGTTCTCCGCTTTGGGCCGTTACGGATTGCAGGCCTTTCTGGTATTTGGAAAGGTTACGACTACTACAAGCCCCATTTCGAGAGACTGCCATATAACGAAGATGACGTGAAGACAATCTATCACGTTCGGGAGCTTGATGTTCGCAAGTTGATGCAAATCCGCACGCAGGTTGACGTTGGCTTATCTCATGACTGGCCAAAAGGCGTTGAGCTATGTGGAAACTACAATTATCTTTTCCGAACTAAAAAGGGCTTTCGAGAAGATTCAGAAACTGGGAAGCTGGGAAGCGCCGCGGCTAAACACGTATTGGATAGATTGCGCCCACCTTACTGGTTTTCAGCTCATCTTCATGTTAGATACAGCGCCCTGGTTCCACACGGTGAGTACCAGCACCCTCGGGCACATCATGTAGCGAATCAGCGCAACCAGCCAGCCTTTCAAGGCACGGATGGGACGTCAGATACCGTTCGTGCTTCACCGCCAGTGATAACCAACCAAGTCTCCATGCCACAGTCAAACACTCCTGCCAATGCCATTCAGGCATGGAACAATTTCTCCAACGTTGCGGCCCAACAAGAAGCTGAAGATCAAGCGAAGTTCCTGCGTGAGGCATCTCAACCGGTAGAGAATCGATCGCTTAACTTGCAGTCTATTACATCAACGTTCAAGCAGATTACACAAGATGACCCTCGCAGGAAAATTGTTACGGTCCAAGAGTCCTCCGCCGACCAGGGAAATGCCATCGTCAAAAACAGTGCTGAAATCGACCTCGACCTCGATTCCGAAGATGACAATGAAGCAAAAGGCAATGAGAACAATCGCATGGATGTTGATTCCAAGGTGGAAACGGAACGTGCAAATGAAGGTCATCAACTTTCACGAAGTAGTCCTCAGCAAGCAAACCAACAAGGGCCTACAGACCGCGATGATGGAAAATCAGAGACCATATCTGAAGCGCTTCGTCAACAGCTGCCCGATGCCTTTAAGCGCCCAACTCAAGAAGCGGCAGCTTATGGGCCTCTTCCAGATGCAATATCGAACAAACACACCAACTTCCTGGCTTTAGGCAAATGCCAAGATAAGCTTGCCTGCCATGAGTATCTCGAGCTCATGGAACTATTTCCCAACTCGGATGAAGGGGAGGCACAACCGCCTTTCAGTCTTCAGTACGATAAAGAATGGCTAGCGATTACCCGTGTGTTTGCAAATGCGCTTGAGCTCGGCAATCCGAAGGCACAGGTCCCATCTGACTTGGGAGATGAGAAGTATAAAGCTCAAATTGAAAAGGAAGAGGCTTGGGTTCAGGAACACATCGTGGATAAGGGGAAGCTGATTATCCCCCAGAACTTTGAGATGACGGCCCCTGTTTACGATTCTGGCGTATCTATCAACACTACGGATATGCCGCCAGAATACAATAACCCACAGACCTCCGCGTTTTGTGATCTTTTGGAAATAGAGAACAAATTTTACCTCACTCCATTGGAGCGGGAGCAACGCATGCTCGATGGGCCTCGTCCGAGCCGCAGCGGTGGTCACGGGCATTGGCAACAGCATCGTGGGCGAGACAATGCTCGAGGCCGGGGTCGAGGTGGCCGCGGTCGGGGACGAGGAGGCCGGGGAAGAGGCTATTATTAACGGGCCTAAAATCATCACTTCTGCAGTCTGTCTAAAGCGAAGTACATGTTTGACGTTGGCTTTCTTCTGAACATCAAACTTGCTTGGACAGCGAGTTGATCGAGTTGGTCGCGGAGGCTTCAAGCTTGTTCATTTCATTATCTGTACAATACCGTGTCTATTTCCACAAACGAGGCATAAGACTGGTGACCATGACTTGGCCCTACTTAGCATAAAAATTGAAGACATACCCATCTTTTGATCATTCAATCTCTTCGATTCTAGGTTTTTGCGTAGAGCTGCTCGCAGCCAGCGGGTTGATATCCAAACCAGCAATCCTATCACCTAAATGTAGACTCGGTTCATTAGAAACCTGTCTCATAGATGACTGCGCATTAATCCCCCAAAGCAAACTCTTTTCCATCCACGTCTCCAAATTCTCCACTAACACACGTATGTGACCCCGAACAACAGCATCAGTCTCTTGGCTTTCTACATATGTCAACGTATTCAAAATAGTGGGTATGTTGCCGATTGTAGCTGGGCCGCGCGACGAAGCTAGCCCATCTGCGGATGAAGAAGAGTCTAGAGAGAAGCCGAAGCCAAGTTTCTGGGAGCCACTCTGTAGATCGGTATCCATAGCTTTGACCAAATCGAGAAGCAGAACGGCGCTGGCACGTCGTAAGATGGCGCTCTCGGGACCGGTTTCGAGTCTCATAGTTGAGAGAGCAAGGTCAACGGCTGAAGATGCGAGAGAGGGTCCCAGGCCGGCTAGGTTTGTTTGGATTGCGCTTGCGAGGATGGAAATGGCCGAAGCTCTGACGCGGATATCATCTGGTTCGATATCTGAGGCTGCACCGGCAGCCCAGGCTGATATGATATTTGCTGCCCGAGCTGCTTGCTCCGGGGTCTCGGTATCAGAGTCTTCTTCATTATCTGGAAGTAATGTCTCGACATCACCCGTATTATGCAACGCCGGAGATGACACTTTCCAACCCGCGGGGAGATTGATGCCATTGTCCCTCTCCTTGCGCTCCTTTTCTCGTTTCTCTTTCTCAGCCTGCTCTCTTCGAGCCTTTTGGGTTTGAGGTTTGGACCCGCGTCGACCAGCGACGGATATCATGCCCTCGCCAATTGTGCGTGCGGCCTCACCGGTAAGAGCTTCCCCTAGGTCTTCAACTGTACGGAGTAATGACTCTCCAATCTTTAGTCGTTGATCCATTGTTCTTTCCTCGTTCCTATCGGCGTACTGGTCTACGAGTGTCTTGACAACCGTGCGTGGATGGTTCGACGCTAGCAGGCCGATGAGCTTGATCGCGTTCAAATAAATAAATTCTTCGCTTGCGGCAGTCTCAGAACTTTGGCCGGTTATGATGGATAGTAGAAGAGTCATTGTGGAAGGTATGTCGAGAACAGGTGAGGACTTTGAGATGAGTTTTGATAGTAGTGAAAGACCCTCTGCTTGCACAGGCGGAAGAGGAGATGTGATATCTTTCAAGGCCTGACGGTGCGTGTCAAGGTCATTGTTCTGCTGTGGAGTCGACTCACTCGTCTGTTGCGTCCCATCAGGCGATTGTATCTGAATTTCCAGTAACATAGAAGCTGTGAAACTTGATTTAGATAGAGTAGGTGTAAGACCCGGACGCAATTCATCCAACTGCGTCTTTATTTCCTCCAGCAGGGGAAGTATTGATCGTGACATGGAGAATTCGGGAGACGCCAAAATGCTAGATAGGAGACTAAAAGTAGCGGATAGGGTCTCTGATGTATTCTGATCATCGTCTTCATTTGCGGCCGCTTGTATTTCAACAGGTCTCGCTATGTTGGCTAAAGATTCGAGGGATGCCTTTCCACTTTCACGTATTCTTCTTCTTCGGTCTCTCTCATTCATTGCTTTCAACTCGCTTTGTATAATCTGCTGTGCGAGCTCAAGAATTTTCAAAGGCCGCCTGGACAGAGTATCCTTGAAATCATTGAGAAGCTTTTCAGCAATCTTAGCACTGACCAACTTTGCCACAATAGCATTCGATTCCGTCCTAGGATCTAGTTGTAGATTGTCCAGAAGATTGGGGGCATCTACTGCTTGTTTCGATGCGTCAACAAGCCACCGCTCGCTGACATGCAGGAAGACATCACTTGTGCGATCTTCACTTCGCGGATCGCAGCCGAGTAACTTTGAGAAGTTGTCCGCATGTAAATCAAGCTCATCCAGCAATCTGATTATATCGAATTCAGAGTCTGCACGTTTGATCAGAATAACACCGCCACCGATACCTTCCTTATACGTCCAGTTGATGCCTCCGTCCCAGAGAAGATTGTCGGTTAACTTCTGGTAGGAAGGAAAGCCCGGCGATAGAGTGAAAAAAGTCTGCAGCAGTGCCCAGCTTTTATCATATAGGACTTTCTTGTCCTTTCTGGGCTGAGTGAAGCACATCAGTCCCCACAAGGGAAGTAAGATTGGCTGCACTAATCGCTTGACGAGTCCAGGATTCGGATGCTGTAAAGCCATGACACCCAATCTATCCAACGCCAGCGATAGAGTTGACTCTCCGACTAGGGTTTCCGCCGCGGATATGTGCGGCGGCACTGCAGCCTGACCTTGAGGGCCGAAGAAGTGAAGCCACTTGCTAGCATTTGTATCTACTGTTGCTGTTATTGCCTTGAAGAGAGGCTCCACAAAAATAGAATGACCTATAGTCCCCGGTGCACCATATGTCTTCTTTCCCAAGATCCCGTTACCCACCACATATGCTGCAGTTCGTTTAAGGTCCGGATCTTCGCTATCAATCAAGGCCAGAAGCTGTGGACCGATGGTCTCAAAATAATACGATGGATCGGTATCTTGCGGCACAGACGATAACAGCTTGGAAATTTGCATGATAGCCTGGACAGTAATGGGAGGTCCATTGGGCGATGGCTCCGAGACACCTTCTCCTAGAGCAGGGGCGAATTGAGAGGCTAGGAACCATATAATGTGTATGACTCCATCTTCTCGCAATGCGATTTTCGATATACGACTGGAAATTATTGTTTTGAACCATGGCGCTGCATCTGGCTGTAGAAATGAAGAAAGAGTTGGTAATAGCGGGGAAGTGGATGTCCTATAACTGTTCTTAGCAATCTGTGCGATTCTACACATACGTGGGAAGAGTAATATACTCAGCAATGACTCTATCAAATATGTTTCGCGCATTGAGCCTCTCATCCTCCGATATTTGACGCGAGTTGAATGCAAGATCAGCAGCGGCACTGATGATATCGCTCAGGACTCGTCCGCGAAGCAAGGATTGAATCCCTCCATTGGACTCGTGTAGCAAAATATTAGCCAGTGTTAGTAGAATGCGATTTAGAAGCGCCTCATTTCGCGACTTGTCACCGGTCATTTCAGGCGCCTGTCTAGCAACAACACCCGTGGGCAGGTTAGAGATTACTCTCTTTTCCAACGGTATTCCAACACCTGAGGATAGGCATGGGTATACACCCTCAATAGAAATCAAGTCCAGCAACGTATAGGTAACTCGACGTCTCTTGGCATCTTCACGAGCATCTTCCGGTTGTTGCTGAGCCTCATCGCCACCAATTACTGCAGACACAAGGACGCTATGAATGTTCTCAAGACGGCGAAGCGCTTGTTCTATTACCGAAAAGCGAACCTGAGCATCATCGTCTGTAGAGGGTGACAGATCCCGACTTAGGATTTCGATAAGCGAGCTTCCAGGTTTCTTCCGAATTTCATCTTATGGGAAGGTCAGCTTCATTCTAGCATCTACTAGGAATAATTCATTTGCCTGCCTCGATCTAAAATGGGGTGTAAGAATTGATCGGCTGCATCGAATGCGGCCCTGACAGTTGGGTTGTTCGTCATCTCGAACTTTGCGCATATTGTCCCATACTGCAGATAAAAGAATTCTCCATATACCTTCGAAGCAACAAACGTCAGATGTTGATGTATTGTCAGAATGTTGCCTCCACAAGGCGGGAAAGTGACTTAATTTGCCAACCCACATCACGTGACCTCGCGTCGCTGGACGCGTCAAGAGATGAGACAGCTTCAGCCTGTCGGACTGTCGCTTCTTTCTTTTCCTCTCCCAACTCTCGTTGGTCCCACGACCTCGTTCAAAGCTACAACATCCCAAACATGATACCCTCTTGAATCAAATTCTGTTCGTTCGATTAGCGTTCTTTGTCGGTCGACTTTTTTATTGGCTCTGAGATCCCTCACTTACAGCTCACCAACCATCGGTCATCTGCGTTGCTCTCTTGGTCTCGTCCTCCGCTCTCTTGCCTTCGATGGCACAATTTATACGTGTTCATTCCCCTCATAGTTTCCCAATTTTCGTGTCACGCTTTTCAAGGCCCCTTGATGAGACTTGATCTCTGCTACGCTTGTTGCCTGCAGTGCGAATCGAGACAACTCAAGGTGGATGCGGATTGGAACTTAACCCTAAGAACTTAGTTGGTTCTCAGTGTCGCGGTATATGGTTATCGAAATCTTGACTAGCCGATTCTGCCCTCCCGGTGTTGAATGGGTCAAAGAGACTCGAGACTTTCCAGAGTGTTAGGTCGTACCATATGTAGATCCCAAAAGGGGCGCGTGTCGGTCTTCCTAAGCTGGTACAACCGGATCACAATGGAATGTTGAATATTTGGGGAAGCCAATGGATAACTCGGGAGAGATCTGGTGGGACACCACGAATTAGTTATCACTTGGCTAATCCTTGGAAGGCGCCGAAGTATGACTTGACTGCGTTGAGCACAACGGTTTCGATGAAAATCGCCTACAAACATCTGGGCACTGTTTTTTTGTCTTTCTGGATCCACTCGTCGGAATCGAGGCCGTTTTGCGTGCAATTCCAGCTTGTTCGTGTGCGGCCTTGTAGCGAGGTTCGGCAATTCAAAGAGAGTCCTAGATTCCCCTGCTTTGTGTTTGTATGTTTGATCATACAGCACTGGCATTTTGGCTCGTTGTCTGTTCCGGTCGTAGTTTCTCTATCTTCACCGCATGCAGGTGTTCCATAACCCGGGAATCTTGGAAGTTCCTGCCCCTTTTCTCGAACCCGACCCTTTGGTGGACTCTGATTAACCCAATGTTTGACCTTCACTCACGGCATCAGCCAACGATGAAGCTTCATAGAAGATTCCGATCCGCCGTGTTAACCATCTCTTCAGAGGCTTAGCCTTGGAATTGATTGATGGGCGCCGACATTGGTGGCAAATTTCTTATAATTTGCTCAACCCCTTCAACAAGCGATTTTTGAGGATGTCCTTTGTTCGCTTATACCGCCCTCCGAGGACATTTGGTTCTTGGAGAGGAAACAAAGACTAGTCTCTGGGAATGCCGTATCACACACAGGAGAGAGATACTCTGTTGCACGGGGTATGAGGACAGGATCATTTGACTGCGCAAGATTACGCCGATGAGCTGCTCGTGAGACTCGGAAGATAGTAAATGTTGTGCAAGGAATACGATCGACCATATGATTCATATAGAGGTGAATTTTGGATGTGTTGCGGCTTCAAAATGCTGTCGTTGGGATTCGAGCAGTTCGTTCTCTTTCTTCTTCTCTGTAAATGCTCCCGTGGACTGCTGTTTTTGAACTTCTAAAAAATCCTGGAACCTCTACCACTGATTGGGCGAGTGTACACTTTGCGTACTCTCCGTGATATTGTGTATCGATCATTGGCTCTCACATTGGATATCGGTTTTGACTCTTGTTGAGAATTGGCAGATCGCCGTGGAGGGACCTCTCTAGAGTGAGGATCAAAGCTTTGGCTTGTCTGAATCGGTTCATTCTGTCTATTCCCTTCGATTTTCGTTGCCGCTCATTCAAGTGAAAAGTATGGTTGAGTTGTTGCATACATCGTGTAGACCTTGTTCAGCAGGGTCTTTTGACTCTCTGATGCTGTCTTCCCGGAGGTAACGGTGGATTCCAGTGTTAGAAGTGCAAGAAACCGGACTGGGACAGGAAGGGGAAGCGGTAGAGAGCCGCCGTTCTCTTCCGGGGGAACGGCCACTTTATTTTTTATAAGTTGCCCCAATCGCAGTTCTCTCCCAAGCGTGGCTAACTACCTGGACAGGTGCTCGAAGTGTGAGAAACGATCAGCGAGAGGAATGCCCAAGTTGGAAATGCTGTGGTGGTGCAGGAGCGACAGGTCAATGATGCATTGCCTGAAAAGGAAGGAAGCATCGCACCTTCCGAGATGCACCTGTGCCGGCATGAGCTCCTGCCTTGCAAGGCCATTTTCGCCCAGAAAGAACAGAACTTCTCACCCTGTTGAGACTCCCCTCACAACTCATCTCTTCAATCAATCATCTTCTCTGTATACCTCATCGCTTTTCAACCCCTTTCTGTTTTTCGAACATCCTTGTGTGTATCAAGTAGCTTTGAGATAACTACTCATTATCACCGCTCAACATGCTTTTCGTCTGTATGCTCATCCTTTTCTATGCCTCCGTGTCCCTTCAGTACCATGTCCCCGTCGACAATCAGTATCGTCACTCTCTCCTTTCTGTGCGCGAAAATGAGCTAGAGGACCATCCCAATAGGATTGCCTCACTGGAAGAACCGAGCAAAGATGTCCACCTTGGTCAAAATGATAATTTTGGCAAGGCACGCCTCGGGGAACGATGTGGCCCTGGCCACAAGAAATGCAAATCACACCTCTGCTGCTCCTCAGCTGGTACGTTCAGACAGGCTCTACTTATTGATAGTCTACCGTTCAGACATTAACGTTTGTTAGGTTACTGTGGTATGACTGCCTCACACTGCCGGTCGCCCGACTGTCAAATTGGTTATGGCACATGCGATGCCGATAAGGTTCCCCAAGGCCGGCCTACTAAGGACATTCAACGCCCACAAAATGGACCTGTCCCGTATGGGGAAGTCATCACGACTTGTAAGGCACCATACACATTTGCAATGACGTTCGATGATGGCCCCAATGAATACACCCGCGATCTACTGGATTTGCTTGAGACATACCAGGCAAAGGCCACATTCTTCATTACAGGAGTGAATTCTGGGAAAGGACAGATTGATGACTTCACTCGTCCATGGGGCTCATTGATTCAGCGTATGCATTACAGTGGCCATCAAATTGCCAGTCATACGTGGTCCCATCAAGATCTGACGGCGGTATCGCGTCAACAACGTAAGCAGCAAATCTGGAAGAACGAGGCAGCACTTCGAAACATCCTAGGAGGGTTTCCGACTTACATGCGGCCTCCGTACTCCAAATGTGACAACGCTTGTTTAAGGGATATGGAACAATTTGGCTATCATGTGATCTCGTTCAATCTCGACACAGCCGACTACCTCAACGATAATCCCGAAAAGATTCAACTATCGAAGGACATCGTGGACAAAGCATTAGCCGATCCAAGCCCAAAGGGTCGTCCATTTTTGGCCATTGGACATGACATTCATGCTCAAACTGTCTATAACCTGACTGAACACATTTTAGAGCGTGTCAGGGATGCCGGATACCGAGCTGTCACTGTTGGGGAGTGTCTGGAAGATCCTCGTGATTACTGGTATCGATGGGACTACAGAAACAAATCTGACTGAACTTTTACCTTCCTTTCTGTGGTGTAAGCCGAACAGAAGCTGACTTCTTGTATGTATTAAATTATCGCATTGGGCAACTCTTCCGGTATGCCAGCATCACAGCTTGTTATGATTATTATTGTTTGACTGTTATCCCTGGAAAGCATGAGCGAGTTGACCAATTCTTCATTAGTTAGATAGATGTAGTGTACTAGTACCATGAATCAACATGCATCAACGCTGAATATTCCACTCGCTTCTCATCAATAACATTAAGCAGTCATGTTCATGATAATATATATGTAAACTAGAATCATAGATATCAGTCAGAACTCAAAATCAAATTGCGACATATCACATCAGAAAATAATCGTTGTCAAGCTTTCACTTCCTGACAACTTTCAGCAACGGCGCAATCCGTGCCCGACGACTCAAGCCGACCCTGAACGGAACTCTGCCAGCGCTAGATATGGGGGTTTGTTTTATCGGCTTGTTTTTCTCGTGGGTTGTAGGAGTCTCGGGTGCCTTTCCTCCTTCTTTGCTTTGAATTTCGACAGTGAGTCCTGAAGATGTGTCACTGGGATTGGGTGTTTCAAATGTGTCTGTAGCTTTTGACATGTCCAATCCAACAGGTTCAAGATTTTTTGCGCTGTCAATCTCGATTTCAATGTCTTTCTGCTTATCTTGCTTAGGAGCCTGTTGTTGTTGTATGTTGGAGATATCCTGAAGGACAGCCTGATTTTCGGTGGAGGTAGGTTCTGGTTCTTCGGCCGTTCCTTTTCTCTTACGGCCGCGTTTCTTGGGCACTTTGATCTCCTCAGAAGCGACTGGTTCAGTGGTATTTGTCTTTTCATCTGCGGCATAGGCGCTGGCTTTGTTTTCTATTGTTATTGCAGAATTAATTGGGTTTGTCTCAATCCAGACCACATCTTGTTCGGCTTTCATTTCACTGGACTTGTTATTTGGTAGGTCGGACGTTGTTTTGCTGCGCTTGATCTTCCTCTTTGCTGCTTTTGAAGTAGTTGTAGTAGAGTTTGGTTCATCCATGATTGATTTTTGATCTTTCGTAGGATCATCTATCGGAAGTTGTTCGACTGTAGTGTCGTTTTCCTGCTTCTTCGGCCGGCCTGGCTTTTTCTTAACTGGTTGCTCCATGACCTCAGAGGTGACCTTCGTCTCCATATCTGCAGATTCGCTAGTATCTTGCTTCTTCGGGCGTCCTCTTTTCTTCTTGGTACTCAAGACTTCAGTATCCGTCTCAGATGGCGGCTGTTGAGGAGCCGTTTCTTGCATCTCATATCCAGCTGCTATGACATTTTCTATGATCTCCCCTTGCTCTTGTGGGGGAGGGTCTTCTGAAAATGGTACGGTAGGTGGAGGGGTTCCAACCGGTAGAGGTTGCATTTCGAAATCATCAGCCTGATGTGGCGTGCCGTTATTCTCCTCTGCAATTGGTATTGGAGGAAGCGAGGTAGCTGTCTGAGAGGATCCGTTCGGATCGAGTGATGCGAAGAAGTTGTACGATGAATCAGTTTCTGTGCTGTCGGCAGGACCATGCTGCATAGTATCTTGCGTATTCAAGACTTTCCGTCGCTTTGAAGGATGATCAATATTGTCTGCGATCGTGTCGTACCCTCCGTTGGAAGTTGGTGGAAGCACACTTTGAGCATGGTGAGTCGCATTGACAGTGTATCGAAAACTATTGTCTTGTAATTCCTCCGTATTATAGTTTCCGAGCTGAACGACTGTATCGACTGTTAGTCAAAAAACATCTTGGTTGTGAATAGAGTTGAGATACTTTGCGTACCATTGGCCGAATTCGAATTCGCAGTCGATACCCATCTTTCATCTTCATAATCACCTGCCATGATAGATGATTCCGATCTTAAAAATCTATCAAAGTCGACTTGCGGTAGATCACTCTCTGCGAATGGAACTTCTAAGGCTGGTTGGTTTTCATGGACACGTTCTGCATCTGTGTTCGTTGCTTTTGGCGCACAAGACGTGTCTTGAAGAGGGTCGCAAGAGGATGCGACATCAGAGATAACATCGCCATCCTCGTCGTCTGAATCTTGTATGACGCGCTGTGAAGACATATTTTGTGCTCAATGAGTAGGAAACAAGACTGTCAAGGTGTGGTGTCTGGCGCATCGCACCTTCCGTATCGCAACGCGCTGTATCGCCAAACAGATGATTGCCGCGTGTGCACGTGCTGATAAGATAAGATAACGTATGCCGGGTGTGAGTCTTGAGCAGAAGACAACTCTTGATTCTCAATGTTCATTATTGATCTGTATCACTAGATATGACAAACAGGGTATTCCTACATTGCTCATTATCTACAAAACACATGGTTGAATTCTCCAGATTACTCGGAACCATGTGATCCCATAACACCTCGGCCAAAGAACTCGCTCACAGTTCCAAACCTATCCTTACTACGCTTTAATTCTTCAGTGAAGAGTTCATGCTGGTCAGCGGACTCGACTTGTCGACGACGGATAGCCTTGATGGTCGCGTTCTGGGGTGCGCATATGGGACATTCGGCATCCTCGCCTGTCTTATTGAGGCAACGTTGGTGGAACGAATGTTTGCAGAGGAAGTGAACAGTAGGCAGTTCAAGGGCTCCACCACACGATTGGCATCGACGAGCTTGGAATACAGCCGGTTGCGAGTTGAGTTGCTCGAGCTCTTTCCGCTTGGTCTCTGTCTCGCTCGTGTAGCTCGATATCAGTCGACGGTTCTGGTCGGGTATTAGCATCACAAGTCTCACATCTTTTGTAGCAATCTGGCTTACTGTTGATATCTCTTTCCTTTCCCGCTCGATATTTTGACTGAGATATTTCTTGATCATACCCATCGTGACAACCGCGTTAGTGCTTAATGCTTGAATGACTTGCAACGGGGCCATCAGTCCATCCTCATCGATTTTCTTGAGAACCACATTCAACTCGTCGCCGACTTCCGCTAATATCTTGGGGCTGGACGCAAAGTAAGCTAGAGCATCGACGTAAAGCTGGGGCTCTTCTGGGCCATATTTCCGCAGTGCTTTGATCACGCCTTGGGTGTCTTTAGCCGCAGTATATGAGCGAAAGATATCTGATCGTAGTCCTGCTTGCTCTTTGACTAGCGTTGTGCCTTCTTCGAAATTCGACAAATCCGAGAGAAGTAAGACGTTTGAAGTCGATATAGGTATCTATGCACCGGTTAGTCGTGAAGTACATCATTGGCCATCATTTAATTTTACTTACGTCCTTGCCCTCGATCAAGTTCTTGGCTTTTGTCTCCCAATCACTCTTGACACTTGGATCTCTGGTCTTCTTTGCATTATCGAGATACATCTCAAATAATGTAGTATACAAGTCGATTCTATCTTGCTCTTTCCAAGACCTGTCTGATAGCAGAGATTCGAGGAAGATGATGAACTCGGCTGGGTGATCGACAAATGCCGAAAAAGCACTCCGAGGTTTCGGAACATCATAAGTAGGTATATCATCGATCTGATCAGATTCCTGTGATAGCTGAGGTTCAGACGGTTGAGACTTCGAGGCGGAACTTGTGCCAACGTAGGGTAGAGGAATAAAGGCAGCTAGGTTGCGGACTGCACTATGTTGCGGTTCCTGCGACTCTGAAGGGGGTTCTATATCATTCTTCGGACGGTATTTGCCCGTATAAAAAGTGATAAAAAGCTGGGTTGTGTCTTGTGGACAGTGCCCCAATAACACTCGAGCGTACTTCATAAGGTTGAGATAGGCCTACACTAGTCAGTAAATGCTCCAATTTTTTCAAGGAACAAACATACTGTATCAGGTTCAAGTCGTGAAATGAACTCTAAAGCTTCAGCATATTTCTGAGAATCTTCGACAAGAATGGTGACAACCATATCATTTTCGCCGTGTTTAGTAGCTAGATATGCGGCTTGCTCAAAGTATCCTCCCTGACGACACATGGCAATGGCTGTTTCAAGATCAAATTTTAGTTCACCTGGAGCTTCGATGAATGAATCGAGTTTGGAAGTGTCTTTGAGTTTTGCATAACAATTGAGAAGTAAGGTCGTGTGGTCTGCTGTTGCTCTATCGTGATCGTGAAGTTCTTCCAAATATTCAATGAGATTATGTATTCGCCGTGTATCCAGGAACTGTATGCCGTTAGGACTCAAGCGATAAAACTAATAGAATAGATGAATGTCTACCTTGCGAATGACTTGGGAGGGCTCCGTGTTGTCTATAGCTCTCAGATATTGTTGCATGGCTGTATCGTAATCTCCTTTCTGATAGAGGAAATCTCCATATTTGCGGAATATAACATTCTGCTGTAGTGTGTCAATGCCCGCTTTCTGTGCAAGGTTGATCGCCAAGATGTAGAGATTTCTTTGGTAAAGAATCTCCAATTTTTGTTGCAGGTTCTTCTCATGATACCGAGTGATCTAAACTTCAACGTTATTACATGACTTTTTAAGCATGAAACGAGCTACTTCCTACCTTTCCGTCTAGGCCTACCAAGAAGAGGTCGCCCCATATATTGAAGACACTCTTTGGAAGAGAAATGAGCGCCTCTGAGTGCGCAATGAAGTTCAGGTCCGTATCGAGGATGGTGAATGTGGTCGTGTTGAAGATATCATCCGTTGGACCAACACCAAAATTGCGCAATGGATCTGGCTTGGACGCGGCGGTCTTTGGTGGGCATACAAGAGCCACATAGCCTTTGAAAAGATTCAAAGAGGCCTTAGGACTATCATATGCGAAACTAGGGCCACGCCCTCGTAACCCGTATGTATGTATGGCATCTTCTCGTGCAATCAAGATGTCGCCTGTATCCTTGTCAAGGGACATACACCCCACTGCACAGCCTGTATCTTCCAGTACACGAGCAGGCTGACCTTGACCCCTTCCGGCGATTGTGAGCGTAAGAATCCGGTTCGTAGTGGCAATAAAAAGAGTAGTGATTGTGTGGCCATGTTGCACTTCCAGTCCCGTTATAGGTTCCTGCGACTCAAAGACGATCCGCTGTCTGGCCCCACGATCGTTGATGAGATCGCCCCGGATGATGGCAACCGAACCGTTTGCGAAACCGACAGCAACCTGAGATAAGTCTTCAAGAGTAACAAACGTTGACACCTGTTCGCTGGTCAGCGATTCTTTCCAAGACTGGTACGCAATGGAGTGCCAACCGGGAAGGGCCGTCTGTCGTTTTGGACAGACACCGTCGACAAACAACGTGGAGCACCAGTCTTCTTCTCAATCTTATCAAGAGCCCAAACTTTCAGCACGGGTTCATTTGGTAAATCTTCCGCGATGGTAACCAAGAGCGAAGTGCCTTCTATTTGTCTCATATGTCGAATGACTCCAGCATCGTACGCGTTGAAGGAACGAACCACTTTGAACGCAGGCGACAGTATGTGCACTTTTCCATCGTTGGTTCCTATAAATAAGTTATCGGACCCAGTGAATATACAGGCGACATCGTCCTGTGATGCATTGAGAAGATCAGTGTGTGCCTAGAAGCTCCTGAGAACGAGCGGGGAACTCACATTGACGACGGAAGAGCTATCGTCTGGGATTTGGACTTGAGAAACCTCAAAGAAATTGAATGCTTTCTTCTGTATCGCCTATTAGTTCGCGATCAAGACCCAAAGAACGTATACTATACCGAAGTCAGAGCCATTTCCCTTGAACCCACGCCATTAGTACTGGGTTGTTGCGGAATGAAGCTTTGGGGTGGAGCGGCTTTCTAAACTAGCCGGAACTTGGAGCCCTCAGCCTGGAACCTATCAGGCTAGGCAACATTGAAACATCGGCTCCACCGAGCTTCAGCCTTTTACGGACGTCATACATGTCTGTACCCTAACCTCAACAAGACAGTTTCTGCCTATATCGCTTGTAGAGAAAAGTAATTGCATCTTTTATATATATATATATATATGTCTACTTAGATAAAATGTAGTGAAGGAAGGGCTCACGATAAATGAAAGAAATATGAGATATCATTTTCTACAACAGAAAACGCTCATGCAACGGACTTCATCAAAATAGACGGATTACGCGAGGGCCACTTCGGGTCGTGAACTCGGTGGTGAAGATTGCGTGTTCCGCCTCGAGGGCCGTTTCGTGTCTTCTTTTATATCGAGGCTTTGTTGAAGCCAACTTCCAGCGTCTTTTATGACTTGGCTGACATCAAACGCATCCATACTAAAGAGGTAGCCCTGGCCATCTTGCTGATTTGTTGCTGGGGTGGTTCCCGATAATGTCAATGGGAGAGGATGTAGAGAATCTGGCCCTGAATTTTGGGCTTCTTGGGATGATAGACCATGAGGAGACTCCAATCGTGATTGCGAATGCGGCGATGCCACTGGATCAGTTTTCTTCTCTGCCTGAGCGTTCACGATATCAAGATGGACACTGGATGGCGCGGCAGTCTCCTTTCCTGCTTGACCTATAAGTGCATCGCTGAAAGGAGTAAAAGCATCGATCATGGCCTGAGTATTCATGTTGTGATTTGTTCCCGGAGTATTCTTAAAACCAATCTTGATATCGAAAATCGGTTTGTTGGTGTTTACATTAGCAAAAGGCGTGATCCTCCTGACGGAAGTGCTCGCGCCTGGTCTCGTCTTTGGTGAACTTTGAGAACTCTTCTGTGGAGTGGCCAGGTCATTTTGGAATGACTTCTGTGCGAGCTCAAAGGCTGCCTGTGTAGAGAGTTCTCCATCGACACTCGCCGTGCCATTTTCGGCAGCATCTGGGCCACGATATTCAGCAGAATGCAACGAAATAAAACAATTAGAGTTCCCTGGTGGTTTCGGAACAAGCTGAGCTGATGGAAGCATTTCGCTTTCGGTCAAGCTGTTGTTCTGCTTCACCGAGAAGTTGAGAGTTGCCGTACTATGTGCCGTCATAGAAGCCTGATCTGGTTGAATATTTGAGAGTGCGGGCTTGACCGGGGATGATTCTCTGTCACGGCCCGATTCGCCTGCAGGAAGAACATTCTCTGTTCTGGAAGGGAAATGATCCGACCGATTCTCGGGCCCATCTCTTGACTGAATCTTTGCAAGTCGATACTCGAAGTCCGGAAGCCGTGAAGACGGCGGTACTATATGAACAGAGGATGCACTAGCGGGCATATTTGCTTCCTGATGCGCGGGATCGGATACATCGTCGTCGTTCCCAGGTATCCTGTCCAACGACTTATTTGTATCTGCGGTCTTCGACGACAGTGATGCCTTGGTTTGTTTGGTATCTGAAACGGGTCCATGGTATATCTCTTTTTCAGGCAAGGTTGATGAGGTGCTGCCTAAACCCGTATATACAGGTTTGTTCTTAGAGTCACTTGAGACAGGCTTGTTCCTTCTAACGTTCCGCAGATCCGTTTGATGGGATTTCATGGCACGAGCCAGGCCAGATTCAGCTCTTTTTTTGATGGTCTTTGGCGACCTGTTTGTGCCGTTTGCTTCGGAATTTGCATAGCGGGTAGATGGAGATTTGGGAGGGTCATAATTCTGGATATCGATGAAATTCTTGTGTCTCTTGAGCCAAGGTTGTGCCGAGTGAGCATTGAAAGATGAATTCCCTCCTGTGTGTGTTGTCGAAGATCCATAATTCCACGGTAGATTCGGCTGTCCGCCTCCCACGTATGGCGACGATGAGTATCCTCGTATATCTGAATGAACACTCTTAGCTCGAGACGGATTGCCTCCCTTGTGGTTTATACTGTCGTTCGTGTCTGGTACCGCATATTCCATCACATCATGTCCCTGTCCAACAGTCGCCGCAAGTGTTATGCCAGAATCACGTGGTTTCCGATGTTTTCGCCATGGATTCACCCAGCCCTTGTCGAAAGGCCCGCGAAGTGAGGCAGAAGAGATAAATAGCGGTCGTCCCTGTAAATAAGCTTCGCCGAGAGTCTCGATTCTTCTCCTTTTCAACGCTCTTGTCGCCTCATCTAGTTCGTCATCGGAGGCCAGGAGCATGCATTCTTCGGAATCGTTAGTTGTCGCCTCTTCGAGATTGAGCCGGGTAATCTGTCGGCGAATGGGCATGAGGGGCAAACAGCAATGTGCTCTCTGCCGGGGAGCGCAGAAACAAAACCAGGTCCTGAGACCACGATATACATACTCGAGAAAAGCGAAGGGAAAAAGACAGGAAAGAAAGAAACAAAAAAGAGGGTACTGAGAGAGTTGTGTACTAGCCGATGATCATGCTTGCAAATCAGCCTGACTCAACAAGATGCATTTGGGCTGTGTAAGTCTGGAGGTGTTGACAGACCACGTGAGTGCCACGAGATGATTTCCATTTATCCCGATCTGGCGATGTTCTGCCCAGCAACGCGTCGGAGGAAGCGCGGTTTCCATTCTTCTCCCCTATGCCATATGATTGGCTCAGGTGAGATTCCGATAACTAACCTAACTAAACACACGAGGCTCAACCCCTCTAGCTAGGCTTTCCTTTGCCCCATCATTATTTCCTCGCACTTACACCGGCCTCGTGGAATATTATTAGTTGAGCCTGCACACAAAAATTTCATCTGGTATGAAGAGGTCTTAGACTAATACAGAGGAAAAAAAGAAATCGACGAGGGTGTGATTTGAACACACGCTCCCGAAGGAACTAGATTTCTAGTCTAGCGCATTAGACCACTCTGCCACCTCGCCTGTGATCGGACGAAATTTTTTGGGATCATGATCCCAATTAGCTGGCTTGAGGTGGATTAACAACACGAGTGAGAGTTGAAAGTTCTCATGCCGCATGCGGGCAAACCCTGACAATCTAGATTGACTAGTTGGGCATGTGGTTTGATATTTCACTTGTCAATAATGATCAGGCAAGAGGCCAGCTTCTTGCCAATATTCGGACTAAGCGGCGGCAGGCTGCTTGTTACTTGCTAGGTCATGTTTTCATAAAATCACATTTCATTATTGCTGACTTGTAAATATTTTCATGTCCCCTTTTGTAGTTAATGCAGGCCAGCCAGCCAGCAAGTGTATGGGCATATATATAGGCTAACGATTGAGACACACCCGCGTATCATAGAGAAACACCCTCGTATTATACAGACACACCCTCGTATTGTAATTTATAAAATCTGCCTTAGAGCAACTACGACTTAGATTTCTTATTTATAAGCTTATTTTATATAGCTTCAACCAATTCGAGCCGTTAAAAAAAGTGCGAAATCCGATCGAATATTACTTCAATATATGGTATGTTTTTCCAGATTTTAAAATAAGTAAGAATTCGAAAAGTAAATCTAATAATCTTAAATCTTATACATAGATCGGAATAAAATACAGCTCGTAAGACTTTGTACCGGGTAACAGTCTTGGCATGGTCCTTGTAATTTATAAAGTCATGTGACTCCGCCGGATGAGCTTGATAACTAAGCTGATTTTTATGATGACTAAGAAAATTGAATCACTAACAAACTCCTGCCGTATTAGGCTTAGTCGGGTGTGTCTGTATAATACGAGGGTGTTTCTCTATGATACGCGGGTGTGTCTCAATCGTGGCCCTATATATAAGCCAGAGAATAGGTGTCTAAGTTATATGACACCTATTAATCTGATGTACAAGGTACAAGTCCCCTACATGCCAGTCGATGTGCCAGGTTACGAGCCAGCTTCAAATGTTACAAGCTCACGTATGAGCTAGCTTATGACTTCCAAGCCAGGTAATAGGCTAGCGAGCAAGCGTACCTATGTACTCCCATCCAAGTAGCATATAGTGGGTAATATCTACATTCGTAAATAAACCCTATATAGTAAAACCGGGTTATATAACGAGTTTGGACCCAGCAACTTTCTAGTCCATAACGAGTTTGCAACGTATCGAATTGTTCCACAACAAATTTCCATGACCATACTATGCGCTCAAGATCCAATATTCCATTATTTATTTAGCACGGACGGCTAAACATCGACGAAACATTGTTGTTCAGGGTATACATCCCATTCATACCATTTATATATGAAGATCCACGTATATAGACAATTTGGAGTTTGTATGCATGGTATGCATCGGGCCATGCCATCCATGGATGATCTTTAGAGATATATTTATATGGACGGGAGCCTTAATGTTAACGGTGAGTTGATAATGACATCAAATCTCTACCCATCCACCCCCAACAACAGGCGCCTTATTGAGTATAAAGTCTACATCAAAGAGCCTTAGGGAGCTATTCCCAAAAACCATATTCAGTGCGAATTAGCATTTATACAGAATCCTAGATTTTAAGAAAAACTAACCTACATGTATAATGGATTTGTTGCTGCAATCTTCATCTCGTTAGGTATAACCCAGTCTTACCGTATAGTTTATACGAATAGTGACTACGGGGTGCATAACGTAATTGGCCATTATTATTGAATATACATAATACCTTAACTCTCAACGATTACCCGCCGCCCGAGCCAAGCTTGTAATTCTTTGTATGAGGCGAAAATATTGATAGGCTCGCCAGGCGTTTGTTATGACTACCGGTGGTTCTTTTCCTTGGGTGGAGAATCTGGAGATGTCTTTAAACAGACAAAAAGAAAAAAGAAAAAGGAAAAGATCAAGGGAACGACGAGGGTGTGATTTGAACACACGCTCCCGAAGGAACTAGATTTCTAGTCTAGCGCATTAGACCACTCTGCCACCTCGCCTCGACTGCTGAAAATTTTCTGCTTGAACGGAACCATGAAATAAATTGAAATATTGTCTTGGCGCCTGTTTTGCATCGGGCCTCTTCCCGATTCGGTATGATGTTGTGCAGCCAAAATAAACTTAGGCTTGACAAGTGCCCGGAGAGCGGTGAAGTCCGCAATTCACCCGTCCATTTTCGACTAAATCAAGTACACAATTGGATATACTACATACTTCAGTCAATTGAACTACATCCCAACCTCCGTTTGCTTCGTCCGTATTACACTGCATGATTACATGTCACTTCCTACTCATGGTCCCCAGCTTGTCGCTAGTCAATCATCGTCAGTTGGATCCAAAACACAGAATGACCCACCGCTAACAGAGCTCCGTTCCATGGAACAACGCGCCGGGGACCTGGATCTACTCGATGGCCAAAACAAACGATACCAAACCAGCCAAAATGTCCAAGGAGCCCTGGCTGGCTGGGCTGGATGAAGACTGGCCTTCGCAACCATCGACGCCGTGTTCATTGCCTCATTCGCCAACCCTTCGAGAAAGCGGCAATAAGCATTCAGCGCGCAAATGCATTAGTTGCGAAGAGCGAAGCCGCATACCTAAACCTGAGGCACCATCCCCCAGGGTAAGAGGAAGAATTACGCCTAGAGGCGCAAAACAAAGCCAATTGAAACGCGGTGGCAGTACAACTCCCACAAGTGCACGAGCATCCCCTTCGCCGCGTGCGAGTCCCTCTCCGCGAGCTTCACGAACGTCAACAAACAGTCCCACGAAACCCTCTGCGAAAATGAGCGTCAACCAACCAACGCCTGCGCGAAAAAAGCCATCGTCTACGCCGTTGAAGAACGTGATGTCGGCTCGATCGAGTTCCATAGCGTCAGTTCGTACCAGCGACCAGGGAACAGTTCAAGTACGAGCTGGTAAAGAAGATACGGAGGGCACTCCAGAATGGAAGCGGCGTATTGTTCGAGGGGAGATCTCTGCCGATGAGCAACGTGATTTATTTGCACCCATGGGACTAGAGAACATCTTTAGACAACCAGCGAATGCCGCAAGCGCTGAAGTCCTGTCGTCGTTCGCAATGTTCAATCGTACTGAGAGCGATTCTCAATTGCAGGCTGCTAAAGGGGCACCAGACAAAGACTCCCGGCGTAGGGTGTCGTTCAAAATTAACCCAGGAACAGATTACTACCACGACGAGTCAGTACATCTGCAAGTTCGCACGGCGTCTTCTAGACGCGGTAAATACGGCTTGGACGGCGTCTCAGATGCGGATAGTCGTTTACGTTCGGCCAGTGGGGAGGAGGAACTTCGCAATGAAGACTTGACGCCTATATTTTTATCCACAAATGACACTGTTGAGGGTCGCACCGGCTCCGGTATTCTGCAGTCTGCGTTGAAGCAGCTTACTGGCATGTCAGAGGATTCAGACCGACACCAATCAAAACCCATAAATGAAGACCGAGAAAATGGTGACGCAGCTACTGATAATCCCAACGAACTTCTCGGTGTTAGCAGCCCCTACTTTCCAGAAGATCTTTCCACAGGCACACTAGAGGCATTGCGAACTACTCAACGATTCGTAACTATCGAGCGAGGAGGTTATTCAGACGGCTCCTTCCAAATGCGGCAGCTAAGCGCTTCATCTTTTCCATCTAATCTCCAGTCTTCCGTCCTCACCAACTCGAAGATTCGTAGTTCTCCACCAATGGTTGATCATGACACCACCCAACAGTCTCCTGACGATAGAAATGCAGTTCCTGCAATCAGCTTTTCTCCAGAGGGAGAACCGAGTTCTGGAAGGCCACAAATTGCTACTATGAGCAGTCCACTGAAGCTTTTCGCGAATTATGACACTTTTACGAACAACAAACTCCTACGGCGCATGAGCCAATTTGAAGAGACGCTTCAAGAAGCTTCGGAAGATGATGAACCGACATCACCATCCCTGATTGCGAGAAGGATACGTACTACAAAGCGCAGTCTGCCAAATCTCAGACGAGGGAATTCTCAGCCGCAAAAAACTGTCTCACGTCCTGCTACTCAAGATTCTGCAAACCCTCGCATGAACAGCTTCGGAAACGGGCAGTTCAACTTTGATTTTGCTAGCCAAGAAATGAGCCTGGTACCAAGTCTTCCTTTTCAACAATCATATCTTCATGAACGACAACTTAGGCAAAGGTCAACTTCTCAAAATAGAGTGAACGAAAACACTCGGAATGCCAAAAGCCTGTGGAATCTACCCGAGAACGGATCTTCCACTAGAGCTCTTCAGAGAAGACTTTCACGCCACTCTAGCAGCCGCCGATCTAGTATGGGCATACCTCAGTCCAATCCCAACGTAAGGCGCATAAGCAATATGTCAAGTAGGACTACGGCTCGGAAAAGGCGTCGAACTCTGCAACAGACCGAAGAACAAGCCCTCGATGCTACAGAGTTGATTGAATCCATACTTAACATGAGCCTCGAAGACAAGACGACGAGGAACCAGTCTCAAGTCGAACATGCCGAAGTTCCGTGGAACAGAGTCACACTGTCTTTTGCTAGAGCTGATGAATCTAACGAAGACGTCTCAAGTCAAGAAGACCATAAGCGCTCTCTTACTACTCAGGATTTCCTTGACGAGGCTACAAAAGTCATGAGTATAATCCGAGCAAAGAGCAAATACACGAGCGGATTAGCAAGCGTGGAAGAGTCAAATATTACAGGGCAGGATGAAGAGGAGGACGAAATGTCAAGTCGAGAAAACCTCTCACGACCTCCAAGTCGCGAAGGTGTGGATATGCGAAAGTCCAGAGAGCCCCGACCGCTGCACCCACGCGTTGTCAGCCATCTCAAGAAATTTGCTGATAAAGAAGACACGGAACAACTCATGGCTTCGGTCATGTCCGACTTGTATAAAGAAAACCAACCGATTATGGGTGACGCGACAATCGGCGGAGATGTGCGGGATTTCCCTCAGCGGAAACGCAAATATTTCGACGACGATGCCCCGATGCATTTAATCCCGACTGTTTCATCAAATGGCTCAAATACCAAGGGTGTTATTGCTTCTGACGTGGTTTCGCACTTGATTCCAGAACAAGTCAACGGGATGAATTACGATCGAACAACGAAATCTTGGATCAAACAGAAAGTAGATCGTGCAACTGAAAACATGCGAAGTGAAGAAAGTGAGGACGACCCATTTGCCAGTATCCCTGATCTGAGCTATGATGAGCTTGAAGAAATCAAGAAAGCCCAACAGCTCTCTTCTCCACCCAAAAACAGGCTAGCAATAGAAGCTAGGCAAACAGTAAGAGCGAATGAGGAGGTCTCTCAAGGGACCGAAAGACCAGTCACTCGAGACGGAAACGCTTTTATACCCGATTCCAGCTCTGTACAGTCGAAGACTACACGGTTCACGTCGAGTGGGCCCCAACCCGAAACTCGAGCCACATCGTGGGGAACGGAAGATATGACTGTCACTATGGGCAAATTTTCACGCGAAGGTTCGGACAAGCTCAAAAGTGAGCCAGTGCAGGATCAATTCATCAAGCATGCCAAGCAATCTATGGGGTCCAATTCAAAGAGAGCAGGAACTATCAGCTTTTCTTCTCCATTGGTATCGCACATCTCTTATCTTAATGACGACGAAGATGTAAAGACGTCAAAAGTCAACGCAGCTGAACAACGTGATGAGCGGCGGGTTGATCAAAGAGCCTCGGCCGTTGCTCCGTCTCGCCGTACTTCGTTAGACGGAAGACCGTTCATTGGTCGTCCCATATCTCGTATTGACGAGCAGACTGAGGAGAGTTATGCAGAAATGAGCTTGGTTCGTCGAAACTCAACTGGGCAGCTCGACTCTACACCGACATCGCAACAGTTAGAGAGATCCATGGTACTTCCATCATCTGCGCGACATGAAACCTACAGCTTCTATCTGAGCTCGCTTGCCGATTTCACAGTCAACCAGACGGATGATCCTATGCACCCCGAGCCCAGTTACGTTGCCCCTCGTACTCATCCCACATCTCTGCGTCAAATACACGGAACCTTTGCTCTAGCTACAGAAGACCTCATCAGACACATTACTGACGTGGAACCTACTGAACCTTTTTGGGAGCAGTTACGCCGGTTGTCTCTGCAGGATAAGGGTATCGTAACTCTTCATCAATTGGACAAGTTTTGCCCTCTGCTAGAGGAGTTGGACGTCTCTGAAAATGAACTCGCGCAACTTGACGGTACTCCTTCAACTCTACGGGACTTGCGGGTGCAACACAATTGTCTTACAAGTTTGACCGCATGGGGCCACCTCACTAATCTTCAATATCTCGATGTTTCTGGCAATCAACTCGAAACTTTAGACGGCTTCTCAGGGTTGATCCATCTCCGCGAGCTTCGCGCCAACAATAACAGAATACGCAACATAAAGAGTGTGTTTGGTTTGAACGGTCTGCTGTGTTTAGAATTGAAAAACAACAACCTGAATACGGTGAATTTCGAAGGCTCAGAATTGTAAGTTTGTTGTTTAATTTCGCAATATTCAGTCAAGAGCTGACCAAGTTGGAAATTAGGATCCGTTTGAGCGAACTTGACCTGAGCAACAACCGAATCAGCACCGTTCAGCACCTTGAGTACCTTCCAGCTATCGAAACTCTGGATCTAAGCGAGAATCAGATGAGAGAGCTTCAAACGCATGTACCGATACGAAGTCTACGTAATCTGAAGGTATCAAGTAATCGACTATCTTCATTCGATGCATCATATTATCCAAGGCTGCGGCTGCTCTACCTTGATAACAACTATTTGACGACTGTGGCTGGCCTATTTGGATGCAGCGGAATGGAGGTCTTCTCAGTGCGAGAGCAGTTTTCTGGACAATCACCAGAGCTGGGAGCGTCTCTCGATATTGATCTTAGCCCACTTTGTGACGCTCGCAAGATCTTTTTGTCATCAAACCGGCTCTCTGATCGAACGCTAGCGCCTTCTGTTCCTATGTTAGCGTTGCAACTTCTCGACATCGCATCTTGCGGCATTCGGGTTCTGCCAAGTCACTTCGGGAAGAATTTTCCCAATCTACGTGTTCTCAACCTGAATTTCAATTCCATTAGTGACCTTGGAGGCATCGCCGATATGAGAGGTCTAAGTCGTTTGACAGCAGCAGGTAATCGAATCAGCAGACTACGCATGCTCTGCCAGGCTGTGGCGAGAATCGGAAGATCGAGTCAGCATGATTACAGCTCTCTGAGGACCATTGATCTTCGAAATAACCCTCTTACCGTTGGTTTCTATCCACCGCCAATTTCGGGAAGCGGCCGTGCTGAGACGCATCTAAAAATGTTGGAAGACAAGCTTCAGAAAACACATCAGCGCCAGAACCGTATCGAAACCGGCGCCGACTTGCTCCCAGCGATATTTGGCGAAACAGAAGACAATGTAGTAGTCGGATTCAAGGGTCAGACGAATAGTAAGGAGAGGGTCACGGATGTGGAAATCGATGATCCATATACACTTCCCCCGGCAGACGCAGAGGCGGATAAGAAATACCGATCTCTCCTGGACGGATCTACCAAGTCGAAGCGTATGACGTTGGAAGTCATGTTGTATGCCGGAACTGGCGGTTCTGTCAGAGTCCTGGACGGCCTGGAGCTCAGACCGATATTGGAACATGAGAAAGCAGATGTCGATAGACTGTGGAGTAAGTTGGAGCAATTGGGCGTTTTCACGAAGAAAGCCGCCGACAACGCATTATGCCCGTGATGGATGGGTTGTTAAGGGGTGTCTATTATGTGCCTTGGCGTTTTTGTTTTTGTTTTCTTTTGGCTTGCGGGGTTGAGGCAGTCAATGGTGCTTTCACTGCTTTGGCATGGTTCGGCGTGTGTACTTAGAAGCATGCATGCAATGGCGTGGTACGTTTTTGGTTATGTTAGGATTATTATTTTTATCTGCTCTCGTCTGTCTGATTGGCTTTCTTCCAGATCAGCTTGAGAAGGAAAATGGCGCACTTTGAAATCCACCGCATGCATTATAACCTTGGAATCAATTGAGTTGGCTTGTCTACTTTGACCGAAGCACCTTATTCTAGCCCTACTTCCATGCCCGAGGGATTAATCCATGAACACACTAGATATTACGTGCATGGTTAAAAATCTCTCAACTCCAGATTTTTCCAGAAAACCCTGAGGAAACCTTGGAATTGGTTCCGGCGGCATTCATTAAGTAGACAAGGATAATGAGATATATGTATGACATGCCTTAGTCGTTCAGTCCCACGCGGGTGTATTGGCAATCATCACGTCGCATCCGGGGTTGTTGACGTGAACAATACTACTTTGACATACCCCAAGTATATAGGTCCATAGGAGCAGTATATAGGACAAGGGAATCATACTGACCGCCCATTATATGTAAATTACAGAGATAGAAACACGTACAAGAGGAGCCATGATTGGCCGGTGGGTGGAGCACGTTGTCGAACGATTGGCCGATCCCGGGCTGGTCCTTCCTGCGGCATTTGTTTTTTTTGCTCGTATGAAGAAAACAAGAATGAAGCCGAAATATAATATAATATTGATTCGGATTTGAGTGGACTGACAAACCAGGATCATGGATTACGTACTGATGCATGTGGTGGATACATCGGCTGTGAGTGGAGGATACATATCACAAATTATAAATATTGCATATGCTCCGTTCTGATCGATCGTGTAGATGAATAGATATCATCCGCGTACTTATCTTCCATACGTCCACCGCTTCTTTCTCTTCTATCGTTCTAGACAGTGGCATACAAAGCATAAGCTCCGTGGGGTGGCTGAAAGTTCAGGCTGAAAGGTGAGTGGAGCAGGGCCAAGCTAGACTAGCCACAGCCAGTCTGCCGGAGGTTTCTCGAATGATAGAAGACAAGCTGATACATAAGCATAAGGTATACCGTATAACTATGAGTCGAGTTAGGTGTATTGGCCGATTCTGTACCACGTATTATTTCATAAATTCATATGCTGAACCATTGCCGATAAGCAAACTGTAGCCGTATGTATGGAAAGATAGATACAATACCGTAAGGCTTGTTAGTGTGCTCGGTACGCGATCCGTGTCGCTGGGGATGGGCCACCCGCGTCATATCTGTAATAGATTATTAGATACTCTCTAACACACTCGATACACTCGATTAATCATTGCTCGCATTCTTTCTCTCCTGGGTTCATCCATAATACATTACCCCACGTGAACCAGCCCGAGCAAGCTGTTTGTTGGAGTATCGAGCAGATAGTCGATCGATTTCCAAATAAGAATATCGAATTGAATTTGGTGGTCCAGACTAGTTCCCACCTTGGGGCCTCATACTAGGCCCATACCCGGAAAAACTGTGATTGTCCAATCTCCGCCTTTGCTTTTCCCGCTTCCCTCACAACTTCCCATCTCCCTTGAAAGCTGTCCTCCTTTCTTTTTCCTCTCTTGACCAAAAATTTTACGCCCCATTAATCCCTTTTGAAGAAGTCTCAAGCTACGTCTTGACGAATTTACCTGCCGTACCAAGTCGCACGCCATCGTTGTCGCCATCGCCCCCGTGTTCGAGCCAAGCTTGAACTAACTCTCAACTACTGACCCTTCCATCCTTGCCCACGTTTCGCCTCTCTCCCTTCTCTTCGTCTTCCTCCCTGGCCTCCTCCTATCTCACCTCCCAGAACCCCCCACGAGGTGGTCTAACCAATGTTTCCCCCATGTCCAGACCTGATTCCGCGACAGGTCATGCCCCGCCTGGCCTGCCGGTAACGCCTGCGACCACTTCAACCTCGACTTCCCAGCATGTTTTCTCGAACAGGGAAAGCCCCGATGATCGTGGCCCCAGCCCAAGCTTTGCGCGCCTCGTCCATCCCCGGCCCGAGTTCGAGCACGAGCGCCACCAGCGAATCCCAATGGACAGGGACACGTCGCATACTAATTCTCTTGACAGTACCAATCACGGCTCAGCAGATGCTCACCATACTACTCCGACCGTTTTCGCTCTAGGACGGAGCACAACGACTTTACCTCCACCGCCATCAGATGTCGTTCTGAGAAGATCCAGCACTACTCCTGCCGAGCAGCCGCGGTCTTCTCGCGCTTTCTCATCGACACATTCGAGCGCAGAGCCCTTTCGGTCGCAGACTCCCCAGCTTTCTGAGAGGGACAGCATCTTCGCAACTCACTATCTCCCGTCCGATAACAACGATGCCGTCGCCTCCTCTCCTCCCTCGTCGCCTTCTGTCCAAGAGCATCGTAATGTTGACCAAGGGTCGGTAGGACTCACAAAGTCTGGTGACGCTCCTTCGTCCTCGACAGTGTCTGTACCGGTCTTGTCGAACACCTCCGAAGGACGGTCTGGTGCTACTAACAACGATCCACCGCCTCGCGCATTTACAAAGGACGGCGCTACGTCACCTAGGAAGTATATGTCACGCCCATCCGTCTTTCGCCGTACCTCTGATCTTCTGCTTCAAACTCCCCCCGTGCCATTGACTGGCTCACATGTTGGCTGGGTCAAACAGCAAGAGACAGTAGAAAGTTCAAAGGTGGCCGGTACCCATCGTATTGCCATTCGAGAAACATTCCACCCGTTGAGAAAGATTGCATCGGACAACCCCGATATTGAGAATCCCATCTCGCCTGACCACGACAATCCGTTCCTTGCCTCTTCCACATCTGGCGATTCTCGTTCTCGTACCAACGACCCGCCCATGTTGCATCCTCCTCTAGCGAACCACGGCATTGCATTGGCCGATTCATGGCAGACTCCACGACATTTGAGAAGTAGAGATGGGACAGTGGATGTTACTTGGGATGGGGATCCCAGTCAGAATTCGAGCCGCGGCCGTGGCGCCAGAGTCGAGGAATCGATCGAAGCCAATTTGACAAATGCCGAGCCTGCTGCTAACGTACGAAGCCGCAAGTCTAGTCATTATTTAGGTTTGTTCAAGGAGAATACCGTCTCTCCAGATCGAAAGAGACGTGAAGGCAGAGACCGACCTATGGAGCATACACAAGTCTTTGAAGACCTTAGGGAAGATATAGCTGGCGAGGATCACAATTCTTCATTGACCCCCCGACCAAGCCATGCAGTTCTACATAGGCAGCAGCAGCACCAGAACGAGTATGAATCCGAGCGCGCTGATTCACACGAAGACAAGTTTGCCCCGCAATCCGCGCAGGTTGAACGAGTAGTCAGTGCTGATGTGGAATTGTCACCTCACCCTATTCGGACTATACCTCGAAGTTTATCAGAAGAAATACGTAATTTCCATCTAACATCTGGCGCTACACGCGGCAGCTCCTTCTCTCCTAGTATCCCCACTTTATATGCAGAAAAGCTTCGAAATGAAGCAGCCCGTGATAAAGGCCGGCCTTCATCCTCCGTCGAGGATAGACCTCCATCTCGCGAGACCCGGACACCTGACATCGCCCCGGATGAAGAAGAGGATGAGCATATTTCGTCTGCATTATACTTCCCTCACGAAGTTGCTTCTGTTGAGGAAGAGGAACCTTTCTCGAAATACCGACATGAAGAGGAAACTTTTGATCACCTTGGACGGACTGTCCGTGATCAGCTGGAAACAGAACCAAATGGCCATGTTGATATATCGCTACATTCCAAAACTGACGATAGTGTTCTGCATGGGGATTACCAGCCGCTCAGCGATGTCGAAGAGAGAGCATTTACAACACAGTCAGAATACAGCCAGGAAACGGCATCGGAATCAGAGGCTGAAAGTGCACTGTCCACTCTTGACGAGATTTCAAGTCTTACGGATGATGCGGAATACCTAGCGATGACACCTACGCAGACGCAACGGCAATCTCGCCATCGCCGCAAGCATACCAAGGGTGGACTCGTTGGCGCCGTGGAATTGAAACCTTACCGACACCAAGTAGGCGGACATACCACCGTTTTCCGATTTTCTAGGCGGGCAGTTTGCAAGCAACTTAACAACCGTGAGAATGAGTTCTATGAGCGGATAGAAAGGCGCCATCCCGAAATGCTTGTTTTCCTGCCGAGGTAATTTCTATCGCCCCGTATTCGTGTGAGTTTATGACTAATCTATATTCTCAGGTATATTGGAGTTTTGAACGTCACTTTTTCCAAGAAGTCTAAACATTCAAAGAAGCGCAGCAATGGGTCCATCAAAAAGGCCTACGAGACTACTGTTTCGGAAGGACAACACGCCGCACATAGTTTCAAGAAGGAAGCTGTCAGCAGTCCTCCAAAAGCCTCAGATCACCCGAGAATATTCAGCCAGCAACAAACCACTGGCATTATCCCCAAAGTGACCATTGAAAATAACAGACACATCATCCCGTCTGACCTTTTCTTATCCTCCCCGCCGCGGAGCGTAGGTGAAGCAAAGCGCATGGATTATTTGCCCGCCGATGACCTATCCAAATCAGCAGACAATACACCAAGGAATTCCTTTGCAGAGGATTCCGATCGGCCAGTCATGCCCCAAATCGGGAAACCTAAAATATGGGGTGCGACCACTGTAAACAGGAAGCTCAAAGAGCAGGTTCTCCGTGAAGTCTTCAGTCCCCCGCCAATTCACCATCATCGGCCATTAGCACGTAATCATCCCGGCTTACCTCGGTATCGTTCGGACACTGGTCGAATCAATGGCGATGGCTCAGAGGATCCCGTATCCAGTGGAACTACAAGTGGCGGAAAATCGCTTTCTAGGAGCCTCGCGATTGATATTGCGAAGAGTGCGGCCCAAAATGGGCACAATCTTGCTTCTTCTGTCTCCAGTGCAATAGAAAGGCACTCAAACCCATTGGAAAAGTTGAGACGATCCGATACCCCGCCTCGAGCGAGCTCCCTGAGCAGTGACCGACGCGTCAGACGACGGCATTCAGGTAGCGGCTTGCTCAGGCGACGAAGCATTACGAGTGGTGATGGTGACCTCATGTTCTTCGAGGACTTCGAGGACGATGGTTATGGAGGCGATCACGAGGACGGAATCTTTGCCATGGAGGGTGACTCATCTGAGCTCTCCTCAGCTGTATCAGTTCCGCTCCGTACCCATCCAAATGCCTGTCGATCGCCCAACCACAACTCTGCGAAGCTTGGATCTCCTCTTCAAATTGCCAGTCGTCCGCCCGAGACTGAACCTGAACCGGTCCATGTACCGACTAATCCCAAAGAAGCGCAGACACAACAAGACGACCGTGTTCAGTTTTTCATTCTGTTGGAGGACTTGACAGCTGGCATGAATAAACCATGCGTTCTCGACTTGAAGATGGGGACACGGCAGTACGGACTGTATGCAGATGAGAAGAAAAAGAAGTCCCAGCGACGAAAATGTCAATCAACGACGTCGCAGCAGTTGGGAGTACGGTTGTGCGGTATGCAAACTTGGAACGTCAAGAAGCAAGAGTATCTTTTCCAGGACAAGTATTATGGACGAGACTTGTCCTCTGGTCGTGAGTTTCAAGATGCCTTGACGCGTTTCCTCTATGATGGCGTCAATTATAGGAGTGTTGCCAGAAAGATCCCAAGCATTCTGCAGCAGCTCAGCACACTTGAAAACATGATAAGGAAACTACATAGGTATCGTTTCTACGCGAGCAGTCTCCTGATATTATATGATGGCGATGCAGCCGGCAAAGGACAGGGTGCCGGTGAATCCAACAAGGATTCACATTCGACCGAGAAGAAACCTCGTATGACTCGACAAGGGTCTGAGGATTGGCACAACAACGAAGACGTGAAATTGAAGATTGTAGATTTTGCCAACTGCGTCACGGGGGAGGACGAACTTCCTCCCGATGTCTCTTGCCCACCTCATCATCCCGGCGATGTGGACCGCGGTTATCTCCGAGGACTTCGGTCGCTCCGGATGTACTTTCAGCGAATTTTGAAAGAGGTAGGGCAAGAAGACATCGTTGAGCGCGGTGAAGGTGAAGATCTTGCTCCAGGGAACCGAATCGCTAGCCGAGAGAACCCGGCCGATGGATTTTGGGTGGAAGATGTCCTCGAGAGCGACCCGGGCGAAGTCAGCGTTTGATGAATTTTTTTTTCCTAGATGTATTGTGATACATGATACCCGATGCGTGGTTCATTTTCTGATTTTGTTTCTTACCATTCTTACCTGTTTCAATGGTCGCGATTGACCGACCTCTTTTCTTTTCTTTCTTTTCTTTCCAACCATCATGACTGATGACATATTCATGTGACATGCGCAATGGGTGTCAGGATTCGAGCCTATTTATATATAATTGTTGTTTGTTTTCATCATCGTTTCCTCGGTTTTGTTGTTTTGTGAAATTGGCATTGGTCATGGACCGAATGGCGTTTGTTTCTCGTTCCACTTTTAGAATTAGGGAGAAGTCTATCTGTAACAATATATTAACGAGATAAACTTCTATTTATTTTTTCAATCTTTTTCTTTTCACTCTTCAAAGTGTATTGCTTCATTAGCGATTATTCTAAGACGTGGTTTTAGGGTTTGGTATAGCGGAGCACTTCCGAAGTCGGAATGACGTGCCTGACGGCTCAAGCTCAGCTGCCAACTCATCAACCAACACGAAATCAATTGCTGACCTTTCACAGCAATAAGCCAGCCAGGCAGCCAGTGACTGCCTGATATTATTATATCTTCCCTTACTCATCGTTCAAACCCGAGAATTCCCTTGATTTCAGCTGCACAGATGAAGGGACAAAAGGAGCACGACAGATAGCGAACATACAGCACCACCCTTGGAGCCTACCGCCCACCATGCCCACGCCAGCAACCAACAAACAGATAAAGATAGACAAGCGCGACTTTGACGCCAATCGACCTCTACTGGCTGATCATGGAATCGCAGACGAAGAATCCGGCCATATCCCGACGACGTCGGACGAGCGGCGCATATCTAGACTCTCCGCAGATAGCGATGGTTCCGATCGACCAGGTGAAGGGCTGCTAAGTGAGGTAGTAGAGAATATCGTGGAGAGGGATCGACAAAAGATGAAGAGAGAAGTTATACGTGTTACGAGTTTTGTGTGGAGTATTTTGAGCTGGTATATATCACTTTCCCCTTGCTATTTTATTTTGCTGAACTTACTTAACTGTTGGTAGTCTCTGCGCTGGAAGTATCACGGCATTCTCCCTTTACGGACCACTCCTACTTACGCGATTGCACTATTCTCAAGACCGTGTCAATGGCATCGCGGTCGCGGCGGAGGTAGCTATGTACCTACCCGTATCGATCTTTGGGTACTTATGCGATCGATACTCCCCCTCACCGGTTTCGCTACTGGCCGGCATATTCTTCGGAGCGGGATACCTTCTTGCAGCACTATCCTACAAGAGCGGCCCACCGGCCGATGTAGGAGGATCAGGATGGCCGTATTGGGTCATGGTCATGGCTTTCGTGTTGATTGGTATGGGCACATGTTGTCTCTACGGCGCGGCAGTAACGACATGCGCAAAGAACTTTGGTCGAGGGAAATATAAAGGGATCATGTTGGCGGTACCAATCGCTGCGTTTGGATTGAGTGGGATGTGGCAGAGCCAGATCGGTAGTCATGTACTGTGCGAGAGGCTCCCGGACGGGTCATGCAGTGACGCGGTGGACGTGTTTCGATATTTCATCTTTCTATCGGTTCTTTTACTTGTTATCGGAGTGGGCGGAACGGCCGCATTACGTACCGTGGACGGCGAAGAGCAGGAAAAGTATATTGATGAGGCTGTGTCGGAGCTTGAACGGAGTGGTATTCTGGGTGAAGATGGGTTCTTCCACCCCCGTGAAGAGATTAGAGCAGCGGTAGCAACAGGGGTATATGGAACGTTTCAGAATGAGGGAAGTGATTCAGAAGATCTTGCCGATGATCGATCCATGACTCTTTCGGAAGAAGAGCGCGCGGAGTTGCGTCGTCGGAAGGAGCGCGAGGAGGAAGAGCGTCAGAAGAAGAATTGGTTATTGAATCACGAAACTAGACTGTTCTTCAAGGATCATACCATGTGGTGGCTTGCTTTGGGCTTCTTTTTTGTGACAGGTCCCGGGGAAGCATATATCAATAACGTGAGTATTTCTTCCGTGTTCAAACGAGCAGATAACTAATCTGATGATCCAATAGCTGGGAACAATCATCCACTCCTTGACTCCAATCTCATACCCTCTACAATCTCCACCACCAGCAGGCTCAGCGGCGACACACGTCAGCACAATCGCCATCACATCGACAATCGCCCGTCTCCTCGTCGGCTCTATCACAGACCTCTTCGCACCCCCGGCAACACACCAATTCATCTACAGCCTCGACAATCCAAACCGCCAACCAATCCCCCACCCCACAGACAGAGGCTACAATGGAATAATTATATCCCGTCTCACTTTCCTCCTCCTGAGCGCATTGGTCCTATCTCTCGGATTCCTGATTCTCGCTTCCCCCTTAATCCTCCCCCACCCAGGCCTATTCCACGTCACAACCGCCTTCGTCGGTTTCGGGTACGGCTCCTCTTTCGCACTCATGCCCATCATAATCTCCGTGGTATGGGGCGTTGAGAACTTTGGCACAAACTGGGGTATCGTAGCCATGGTCCCAGCTGCCGGAGCAGCGTTTTGGGGCTTTGTTTATTCCAAAGCTTATCAAGATGCTATCCCACCACCACTCCTGGATGAACGACAGGGACAGTGTGTTGGTTGGAGATGTTTTGGGTTTTGGGCTGTTGGGTGTACGATTAGTGTTTGGATGGCTATTGTTGCTTGGTTGGTTGCTTGGAGAGGGTGGAAGAAGAGGGGGGTTGTTGTATAGAATTTTTTTCGGGCCTGGGGTTTCAGCGACCAGTGTAATATTCGAGATTTTGGTGACCATAGGCGATGCATTTTCCAGCGTTATATTGGAGTCTGTCTTATTATACATATCTACTGATACTTAACAAGAATTGTGGAAAGCAACTGGTCTGCCAAAGGTCTCTATAAATATATATCATAATACACCAAGAATAGTCATGCACCAGGATCAAATATCAGCAGAGGTCTCATCCAATCCCATAAAAACCTTATACAACCTCTTACTAACCGCCGGCCCAATCCTAGAATCAGTCAACGCTCCATTCTTATTAGCCGACTTTCTAACATTTTCCAGTAATATCGGGCCATGTTTCTTCATGGCATGCAGCAGATCAACTGCACTCGGATACCGTGATACTATCCCGTATGCCATAGGTGCCGTGACACGGTTGATTTCTTGTAACATCTTGACGAAAGTGTCCACTTTATCTTCGCCTGTCTTCACTTGTCCGGTCTCCATGCAGAATGCGGCACCGTCGTAGTTGCCCATTTGTACGTGCCGGTACGGGATCGTAGAGATGTGTTCGCTGAAGTTTTTGATCCATTCGGCTGTTTCGCCGGCGGCGTTCGTGTGATAAATAAGACAGTTGTGGGTAACTTGCAGTTCAAGTAGGGCGTCTTCAATCATGTCATCGGCCACGGGAGGCGTGTCCTCAGGCTTTTTGGACTTCTTGGTTTTGCGACTGCGCTGTTTGTCTTGAGCACTCGTATCCCCGAGTCTATCGTTGACATCATTGATTTGGCGAAGAACCTCCGCTTGGAATGCTCTGTTGCGGGAGTTTTGATTCCTGCGCATCCATGTCATGAGACCTTCAATCAGGTATATTGGCTTGCAGTCTCGATATAAGTTCTTGAGCCTCTGTACATGACCATCTAATGTTTGCGTATCGTCCTCACAGATAACCATATCAACAAATTCCTGACCGGAAAGCATACATAAAACATGGTCCTCGGACGCGATATAAGGCTGACACGGTTCCCAGCGCGCTGCATCTTCATTGTAGTTGGATTTCTTTTTCCGACGCCACTTGACAATGTTTGGCATTGGGCTCTCAAAGAATGTGTGTTCAGCACTCAGATTTTTCACATATTCAACCACCTGATTTCCAACACTAGTTCCTTCAAAAGTACTTGCCATATCGACAATCATTTCGGGCATAGATTCTTTTTTGTGGGTTTTGGATTTATTCACCTCAGCAATATCCGCGGCTAACTGCCTCTCCTTCGCCTTCTCTTCTTTCTCTAACCGTTTCCGCTCTTTCTCGGCCTCTTTTTCTCGCTTGCGCTGTTCTCTAATAGCCTCTCGCTCTCGTGCCTTGGCAGCTTTCTCCTCTGCGTCGACCTTGGGTTTCCTCTTCGTTTTTGATATTTCCGTGGGTTTCGGTGGTACATCTGAAAGCGACTCCTCGCCAAAATCTATATCAAAATCGTCTAAAATCGTCGTAGACTTCTTTGACTTCGAGGTGGTAGTCGACTTCTTCTCCGTGTTATCCTGAGTACGAAGACTCGCCAACAAGGCCGCAGTCCGATCAGAATAAGCTGGCTTCAATGAAGGCCGTGGATCATCCAAGAGTTTATCCAATGCGTCTTCAGGGGATACATTAAAAGGATCACTCCAATCCTGAATCTCATCTAAATCATCGTCTATGGTGATGACCGACGGCCACGGCTTGGTTCGAGAGTCGTCTGATGGTTTGTTTAGTCGTGATTGTTTTCTTTCCTTTGCCGTTGTCCGCTCTGGCGCAGATGATGTAAATACAATCGGATCTGACTCTTCTCCATCCCACTTGTACGTTTTTGTCTTGGTCGTTGACGGACCGGAGTAAGTAGTGGTTGTAGTGTTCAAAGTAGTTTTCTGCGTTGTAATCGCCGTAGAAGTGCTAGCATTAGCCACCCTACTTACGTAGGGCAAACTCGGCGTATCAATATCATCCGAAAATGTGAAGATTGAATAATCACTGTGAATAACATTCTGCGTCGACGAATTGGCGACAATTCGAGGTTGAGCTTCTGCCGGCGGCGGCGGTAATGCTGTTGATCGTTCACCCGTGGGAGTCAATTTCCGCTTCTTCGCGGATCGTCCAGGCGTCTCAAAAGTAAATAAAGATGAGTCAAAATCGTCGGATAGAAAGTTTGGTGAACTGGCTGGAATTGCTGCTGCTGTTGCCGCTGTTGCAGTGTGGGATGGGGAGGAAAATCGCACGGATGAGTGACGCGCTTGTGTTGAGGGCGGAGGTTGTAGGTGCGACGGCTCTGGCGGCGACGATGAATCTAACAGGTCGATGACCTCTGGCATCTTGTTTTGTGGTGCATATCCCCAATATCCCTTTCCTCCAAAAATTGCCTAAAAATCTACAGGTTCAGCAGGTTGTGAGAATTGGAGAAAGTATTCGAAATTAAGACGCGACGGCAGGCGCCGGCGCGATACGTGGTCACGTGACTTCAATGACCTAGAGTCGAGGAGTCCATTATTGAGTAATCAAGTATAAAGTGCAATACTATTGAAATGTTGATTTTTTGAATTGAATCCTTCCTGGAAAGTATATACATAGTTGTTCAACTCCTGATAGTGTACATAGTAGCGAGAAATCACCACATCCTCTGCAAGAATAGGGCAACCATAACAGCGCCAACGAGGCCAGAAAATAAGAAAGCGAGCAGCAAATACTGCAAATTAATAAAAGCTCGTCTATTCGAACCGAGCATATCTCGAAGCTCCTCTTCAAGTTTATCCTCCAATGCGTGGAGAGAGAATACATCTTCAACCCTCTTCTTACCACTGGCAGCCATCTTGGCGAGTTCTTGATCGTTCAGATTCAATAACACTTTGCGCATTATTGCGGTCCATTCGTCGACTTGCGTTGTATCGCGCAGCCAGCCAGTTTCATTCTCAATGATGCTCTCCAAGGGACCGCCGGTATTCGATGCGAGAACAGGCAGACCTGCATGCATTGCTTCGACGGGGACAATGCCGAAATGTTCGTTGACGGGTGTATAAAGGAGTAGTTTAGAATTATGAAGAAGGGTATCTCTGAATGCGGATGGGACTGAGAGTAGGAATAGGACGTCGATTGAGTCGGGTATGGAGAGGGCTGATATAACAGTTTTAGAGGTAGCTGTCTGCAAGCCGAAGCTGAGTGCGAGATCGTTGAGTTCTTTGTGATATTGGACATTTTCTTGGACGCGATTATCATAGCCGCCTATACATGATCAGATTATATGACTGAGTAGTTAGGAGGGGGGAACTTTACCTGCAATAACCAGTCGAGTACCTACTCGTTCCTCCTTAGACAACCCCTTATATGCCCGAATCGCCAGATCAATACCCTTTTTCCGCTCGAACCGATTAATACTTAAAAGAATCTTCTTCCCTCCCCACAATTCGCCCTTGACAATTTCTGTTTCTGCCGGAACAGTTTCCTTCGTATCAACACACGGATACACAATCTTTACATCACCCAACCGATCCGACCCAAACACACGCTTGACGACGCCACGAGTGAAGTTCGAATTGGCAACAACCTTGTCAGAAGCGCTCGTCGCCCATCCCTCAAACCAATCCAGGGGATACCGATATGCCTCTTTCAAGAGTCGCAAAGCTATATTCCCTTCATTCCTGCGCGCGAGTAATTGATCCGGGAAGTGGCAGTAGAAAAGTATCCGTTGTTTACCACCACGAATTTGCGCATACCGTTCACCAAGAGTCTTCAAGACTGGTACACAAGCCGGTAATTGATCGATAATAAATATATCATCTTTATATTCTTCTATGTCTTCTCCTTTCTCTCCCGCTTTTGTTTGTGTCTTTCCCGTCCTTCCCATCTCCGAAAGAACAGATATCGTCAAATGCAACTGTCGCAACACGGCCATCAACAAATGAAACCTCCCAAACAACAATGGCGGAAAAATCGTGTTTCCGCGAACGCGGACATCGAGTGTACCATCGCGCGCTTCCTCGAAACAATGCGATTTATCCCGGTGAGAGGTGTATACCGTTACTTGATGACCACGGTTTTGGAGTGCTAGCGCAACGTCGATGATTAAGCGTTCGGCGCCGCCGATGCCGAGGTCGGGATGGATTATGATTATATTCGAGCGTGGTGAGGTTTTCATTTTGTTTGATTGACTGCGTTCCCCGTTGGGGGTAAATGTCAAAGGGTATGTTGTCTGTTGTCAATTCAGAAGCCAAGTTGTCATGATGAGTCGTTGCCTGTCATGTGATAGGTACCTAGCCCTTATCTTATCTTATCTTATCTTAGGTATCCGAACTCCACTTATCGCGCCCTTTGATCAATTCACTGAGATGACAGACGGTGATCCTCAGAAGTATGCTCAAGGAGTAGATGAAGCCTGGATTTGACCTCATATCATAGTTTCTCAGGTCTGGCTCTACTATTCAACACATATTGGCTGCAATAAGTATAAAAAAGGCCAGACTTCGAGGGTTCTGTACGAAATACATTCAAACACCTTCAGACCTTCACTCAATCGACCAGTCCGGAACTTACTTATTAAATATCGCTGCTGAAATCAACAAAATGCCCATCGGCGAAATAAACATCAACAGCATTTTCAGCTCCCTCTCTCCCATTCTCTCTCCGGAAACCTACGTCTTCATAACAACCACTCAACCCCTCTCCTCCCTCCCACTAGCAACCCTCCAACCGATTCTCCTCTTTCAAGAAGCCGAAGGTCTCACTCTCATCACCACCAAAGAATCAGCCGAATCCCACGGTCTCGAATATACATTCCCATGTAAATGGATCTCACTCAAGGTTCACTCCAGTCTTGAAGCTGTGGGGATGATGGCTGCGATTTCGACAAAGTTTACGGATCTTGGGGTCAGTTCGAATGTTGTTAGTGGGTATTTTCATGATCATGTTTTTGTGCCTGAGGGAAAGGAGAGGGTTGCTATGAGAGGATTGGAGGAGTTGACGAGGGAGGCGATGAATGATGTATGAATCTGGCATTGACTGTTGTCAAATTCACGGACAATGTGATTAAATATTCGATAGACAGACTTACGTTTCTCGGACTTTAGTCGTTCTGTTGAGGATGCTTCCATTGTGATACAGCGTGGATAGTCCTTGAGCCTGAGTTATTACAGCAATATGTTCTTTTGTGTATTGAGAGTTTAAGTTGTGGTAATCGACTCGACAACAGACAGTGCCTGCCTGATGAGGCATCATTACTGGTACTCCTGAAATAGTCTTCCTACAAATACACTACATTGACCAAGACCTAGCTATCCAATAGACAGTAAATAGTGAACCAATTTATTGACATTTTCAGAAAGAGATGCTCAAAGAAAAAAAAAATCGAACTCAATTGTCACCGCCAATATCATCAATGGTCGTCATTTGTGCAGAATGGCGAAGGATTGAAAATAGACACGAAAGAAGGAGAGAGAAGGAAATAAAAAGTACAATCATAGAAGAAAAGAAGAAGAACATATTTTCCGATAGTATCTCATGACAATTCTGGAACATTTGAACATGGCGAATAGGGTATGTATGGGAAAGAAGAATACAATGGTTCAGGGAAGAGAAAAGAATAGCGACAAAAGAAGGCATGTACATCAGACTTCAGTAAGCCCGTTTCATTCGTACAGACAAGTATCGTAAAAGAAATGGGGAAGTGACACGAAGTAAAGATAGGTCAGAGATTCCACTTCAAAGTAAATCCCCGAGTGAGAATGGTAAAAATAAACACAAAGGAAGGAGCCATGTACAGATTCAACTGCTGTTAGTTAAAGATACAAGGGTAATTATTGGATTAGAAGCAGTTGAGAGTACTCTTCTTCTTCTTTTTGTTAATGGCGTTCATGCGCTCTTCCAATTGCGCACGAGCAGCCTCGGCTTCACGGCGAGCGTTACGTTCTTCCTCAACAGCCTGCAAGGATAGGCGAGTGGAGTTGCGCTCTTTTCGGAGTGTTTGAAGCTCGTCTTCGTATTGCCAAGCCTTCTTCTTCCAGGCCTCCATGTCGGCTTTGATTTTGTTGCTCTGAGCCTCAAGATCTCCGAGAGCTTCTTCCAAGGTCGCGGTAAGTTGCTTCTCGGCATAAAGGTGCTTTTCAATTGTCTTGATACGAGCTTCTTGGTCCTCCATCAGTTGCGTGCTGACCAACTCCCGACTGGCGTGACGAGAGTTAGGAGGAGACATGCTGTTGGTATTTCCAGCTGTAGCAGAAGCAATATTAGGCAAAGGTGGGAGAGGGATGGCCGGGGGAGGAGATGGAAGTGACGTTGTAGAACTACTCTTGCGTATAGATGAGAGAGAATTGGTGCGATCCATTGGCACCTCGGTCCCACTGTTCTTGATTTGGAGCTGTGACAAGTTAGTAATGTGTAATCCCTTTGGAAATGACACCGATGAATGGCTTACCTCGAGCTGCTCGATACGGACTTGGTATGTCTCGATCTCTTGTTCGAGGTTCGCGACCTTGGCGTTTGCCTCTTCAAGAGCCTGCAAACGTTCGTTTTGCATGACGGAAAGACGGTTGTGGTGCTGGTCGAAGGTGTTTGTAATCTGCTCCTCAAGCTCCTCAACCAAGCGGACGCTCTTCTGCTTTTCAGCCGTGATTTCATCGATGGTAGCATCCTTCTTTCGAACGAGTTCTTCCTTCTGTTTCAACTTATCTTCGAGCGTAGCGACCAGAGTTGCAAGCTCAGTAATCTTGGATTCGTATTCCCCGTTCGAGGTCTTTGGTTCATCTATGGTGACCTCCTTGGTTTCAAGTTGTTTTTGAAGATCCTCATTTGCATCGATTAGATCCGCGTATTTACTTTCAAGGCTGCGCTTCTCCGAGATCAGATCTTCTAGCTGGTCGCCAACTGTCACAGGAGTAACTTCGGCCTCAAGAACTGTAGAGATCGAGTTCAGTAATCTCGACAGATCCTGCTTCGAGCCAGCAATCTCCGATCGTAGAGCCGTGAGTGTCTCTTCATGTTGTGCGTTAAGCTGGGCAATGAAAGACTCGTGATCAGCTTTGGCAGAGTCCACAGCGGTCGTTCTGCTTTCTAGTTCAGAGAGTTGCTGCTGGTGAGTTTCCCGCAGTGACGCTAGTTCCTTGTTGTGAGTAGCAACAAGAGCTCTGTGTGACTCTAATTCATCCTCGAGCTCAGCAATCCGTGACTGATAGACTGCAGAGTTGGCATCGTTGGCTTCTTTGGTGGAGATGTAGTGCGTCAGTTGGTCCTGAATAGCAGAATGAGACGCCTCGAGCTCGGCGATGGTGGCCAGATGAGCTGAAATACTGGACCGGTGTTCCTCAATCTGAGACTGCAAGCTTACAACATAAGACTCTTGTTGCTTCCTTACTTCTTCTCGTTCTTGCAAAAGTGCAGCCTTTTCGTTGGCCAGTGATGCAAGAGAATCGGCGTGCTCTGCTCGGAGTGCGTCAACTGAAGCGAGTGCAGCTGATAGTTCAGTCGACGTGTCACGTAATTCTTGTTCAGACGCCTCCAGTGACTCGATGGCAACTTGATGTCTACCCTTCCACTCCAAGAGCTCAGTCTTCAATTGTGCAACATGGGCCTGAGATTCCTCGAACAACACACTGCCATTCGTGACGGCCGTTTCAGAAGCCTCATTCTTGGTATGAGACGATAATTCTGCTCTGAGCTTCTCGATTTCAGCGCGCAGCGCTTGCTCCCGACTCTCGTGGGCTTCTTGCATTTCTCTCATTTGACTCTCCTGCTGGAAGATCTGGTCGCGCATCTCAGAAACCATTGCCATGTCCATCGGTTTGGCGCCTTGCAAACTTGAGCGTTCTCGTGTCAAGCCGGAAATGATTGTAGCTTTCATCTCCATCTCCTTCTTAACGTTGGTGTTCTCAGCCTCTAGTGCTTGGATACGCTCCATACGAATATGAAGTTCATGCATGGCCGCATTCAGATTCTGCTCGAAGTTTTGCATTGTATCTGGTCGATCTTCAAACTCTTCGGAGGCGATATTTCGTAATGCTGCAAGAGACCTATGGGCACGATCCACAGTTGACATTAGGTTCTGACTGGTCATTCTACGAATGACTGAGCCACCTCCTGAACTGGGGGTTGTTGGAGACTGAGGTGTTCGAGACTTTTGAAGGTCGGCCTTCAGTTGCTCTACAAGAATGAGAGTGTCGTCATGCTCAGCTTCCAATTGAGCATATTTCTGAGCAACAAGGTTCATGCCCTCCTCATGTTCCCGAAGAAGCTGGTGCAAAGCCTTGATCTCTTTTTCGGACTGCGAAGAAGCCCCATTGACCATAGACACATCCTCCTGAGCTGACATGACGGTAGTATCAAATGTATCCTGCGAGATCCCCGACTGCTCTACCGAGGACAGCTCCGAAGAGAGCGAGCGCGAAGATGAATGTTGTCCTCCAGTTTTGGTTTCCTCGGTCTTGACGCTCTCTAAAAAAGACTGTGGTCGAGACGAACTGTCCACAGGAGTGTCAACAGTCAGGGGTCGCGCGGGGTGGCGACTGAAATCAATCTGATCTTGCATTTCGGCCATAGTTCGCAATGCTTCTTCGTACTTAGCAGCAAGCAGATCGTATTCATTCTGGGTTGACTCGTGCTGAACCCGAAGATCCAGCAATTCTTGTGTGACGTTTTCCAACTTCTCGGCAACGAACTTCGACTGAGCAGGGCTTTGGTTATGCTCCTCGATTATTGCTTTGTCTGCCAAAACTTCCCTAATCGTGTCGACATTATCTTCAGCAGAGGGCTCCTCCATTCCTTTCGTTGCTCCTGATAACATGTTGGTGGCAGAGTCCTCACCCAAGTCCTCATCGTCATCTTCTGGGATGGCAGTCTCCACTGCTTCGGTCAGAATATCAAGAGTATTTCCGCGGGTTCGGCTTGTTCGGATATCCTTGGCCGCTGGAGGCTCAGTATCGTGATCCTGAGATTTGTTGCCATTCTGTTGAATGTAGTCAAGTTCATAAAGAAGGTTATCAAGTTTACCTAGGTTTCTCTGACGGTCAATGACGTGCTCGAGTCTGTTAATCTCGCGTTGCATCATCTCCATGTCCTGATCAGACTCGGCCAGACGTTCTTCCAATGTCGAGATGTAGTCTTCACACCCCGCCTCGTTTTCACGAGCACGAGCAATTTCTTTGCGCAATTCGTCAACAAGAGCGGAATTCTTCTCTTCTCCGGTGGAATGACCATCAAGCTTAGATTCAAGGTCATGGAGATAGTGTTCGGTGCTGTTTTCACGGTCCATCAATTTCTGTATTCTGGTCTGTAATTGTGCATTGAGGGTCTCCATATAAGCGCACTTGGTTTCTCGTTCAAGTAAAGAGCTTTCAGTGTTCGACAAAGATGCGCGAGTATTCGAGAGAGACGACTCTAGACTTTGAATGGTTTTCTCGTATTCTAGAACAACCTGCTCCACAGACTCGGCGAAAGAATGAGAACGTTTCAGTCGCTCGACTGAGCTGTTTTCAATAGCAGCTGCGAGCTCATCAGGATTCTCCGTTTGAAGATCAGAGGCTTTACTAAGTTCTGAGATGAGCTTCGCGTGGCGCTGGCTCAGGGAAGTATAGCTCTCTTGCATATCCAGCAAGTGATTCTGTAGCTCCATCTCCCTATCGCTCGAACGTTCGCTTCGCTCGGGCAGTACGACGCTCTTCCTGTCTCCATTCTCGGAATTCCGAATCTGTTGGCGCAAGAATGCAATTTCAGCCTTTAGACGCTCAATGACAGCTTGCTTATCGCTTTCGTCGGTGATTTGCTGAATGCGAGGTTTGCTCTGAATAGCTCTAGCTCTTTGAGCATACTGAACGGTGTTCAGGGTCTCGCTCAGATGGAATTCAGCTGGAGTGACGCAAGCAACCATATAGGTGATGGCGGTTCCACCAAGTGAGTCTTGCAACAAACGAGTTAATTTGGAATCACGGTATGAGACGTGAGCACCGGACTGTCGAGAAGAGAGCTGCGAAATCACTTTTCCCAGACTAGCCAATCCAGCATTAATGGAGATACCTTCCTTCGCCCTCTCGCCAGAAGCACCAGTATTCTTGAGACGTTCACTTCCAGCAAGATCCACAAAGTGAAGTTTGCTGTCCACGGTGACTACTGCATCCGATGATGTCAGAGCCTCTACTGGCACGGACATGCGCTTCTCCCTTGCAGTCATGGTTTGGGCAGACGATTTACGTTGTACCAGATTCAAACTAAATACGGCATGGGAACGCGAGGATTTCGCGTTGATCGCGGTCGCGTCGGTTTGACGAATGCTCGAGCCAAAGTTCAGGGCGCCAATCAAGTCGTCAAAGGAGTTGATATCCACCTGGTGAAGGCCAGTAAGAATGATTCTGCCTTTAGTATCCTCACGAATAGTGACGGTGCTGCGATCTCCAACAGGTGTTGTTTCTGGTAGGAGTAAATCTCGAAGTTGTTCGTTGTAGATCTTGTATTATGAGTCAGTAGGAAAACGAGCAACATGGGTAGAAAAGGAGACCCGTACTTCAACGTATGTTGCCTTCAACTGCCAGGTCTTTTCCAGAGGACTTCTGTTAAAGCTCTGTGGTGAGCTCATGGAATATCGAGCTGGTGTGCGAAGACCAGAAGACTGTGTTCGACTATGTTTCGGCGCGTCCAATTTCTCGAACAACAGTTGCGCTGCTCGGGGAATGATTCCTATGTATACACTGATTAGCCAAAAGAAAACATCATTTCATACGCTTGGTCTTCCAAGGTGTCTTACCCATAGCCCGAGGGTCATTTTGTTCACCAGGACCAGCAGTTCCCATCGTATATGATTTTCCAGCACCCGACTGGCCATAGGCAAGAATCGAAACATTGTAGCCTTGTGTGAAGGAGTTGACACTGTCGTTGAGGTATTCCCATATTCCTTCTTGATCTGTAGTCTCTGGGAAAACACGATCAAAGACAAACAACTTGCGTCCGTGGGGAATATCGACGGCTAGACTGGTCGGTGAAGTCACATGAACCATTGATCGCTGGAATCGTTGTGGAATCAATTCGTAACCGGGATCGGTTGGTCTCAACGGCGGCCGCACACGCACAGCTGGAAAAGCGAGCAGAATCAGGTTAGTTGTGCGATTGAACTCACAAGCGGTCTGGGCATCATTGACGTACCGACTTTGACAGCTGTCTTGCTCTCCTCATCCGAGGCACGACTGCCACCAGGTCTGCTTCCTATACTCATGCGACTCATGCTCCTCGGCGGACGAATAATGGCGCTCATGGGTCGTGCTGTTGGGGTCGGAGTGGGCGACCCAGGCGGAGACATCGTCATGACTGCGATGTTGTTGCTTGAATTCTATTTTTATTTTCTTGCGTCTTTTTTGTCCTCTTTCTCACACGCTCAGCACACAATCCAAACACCTCCGGGGGCCGAAGCCAGTTGACGGGCGAAGATGACGGCCGAAGCAAAATAGGCGGGTCAGTCGAATCGGACTCCTCCCAATCGAATATTCAGATATGACAAATGAGGGGAAAAATGAAGACGATAATTTCATAAACGAAAACACGAAAATTCTCAAAAGGACTGCGTTGAATGAGTGCGTCCTGCGCGGTGCAGCCACAGATTTTGTTCTGGTCGAGTTTGTGAGGTAAACAATATGCGGTCAGTTGAGTGATCGATAAGGGGTCGGGCGGTTGCTCCCGCGAAAGTACCAAAGGGAAGGTGCAGACCACGATAGATAGCGGGCGGTCAGGGCAGAGACACGCGGGATTGCTTTCTCTCAGTGTGTCTGTATGTAAGTATGTAATGCACGTAGAACAAACTCATAGCCAGCTCTCGACACAGGGGAGGAGAGGAGGAAAAGGGAAGATAGATTAATTTTTTGGGACAGATATGAGAGAGGCTCAGGCCCCGAGAGAGCGCGCCAGGGGAGAGTGCTGGAACTTGAACAAGCGTGGCCCGGTAGCGCGGTCGCAAAGGCTAAGTTTCAGGGCGTTAGTTACAATTAAGTTAGGAAGGAGCCAGACTGAGAGTGCTACAAACAGAGAAGGAGCCAGGGGAACACTGCCGCTATGCTGGATGGGGACTAGCGCTCCGCGGGACTGCGGGTGTTTCCACCAGCTGACCTGAACCAATCAGAATGGTTACTTACCATGTGTTCTCGGCCTGTATCGTAGCCTCTTACTGATATTCGGATATTAAACATTCAGTTCATACTGACAGTACGGAGTAATATGACTTGTAACTAAGGCATCTATCCGAATCGGACTTCTGTAATCAGAGTAAAACTACTCCCTGCTTCGTTGTTGATTGATCATGAAAAGGTTCAACCCAACAAGTTGACCTGTGGACTTCGCGGGAATATATTCAAAACAGCCAACCAATCGCCACTAGGCCGAAGACCAAATCTGGAGTAGTTCATGCATGGGGACCTGCGTGAGTCTAACTTGTTCCTGCTAGACTTGAAAAATTGATTAAAAATTAAATAACTTATCGCACGGAACAAATAACGCGCAAAATCAGCCGACTCATCGAGCACAAACACACAAAAGAAGCAAAATGTGGCTGGGGAAGAGTCCAACGGTCGCCCACAACTTGAGACTCTCAAACAGCCGGCCCTGACGCTAATGCAGCTAGTCTACGTGGGATGCTGTATCTATCAGGCAGCCAATAACGATTCTACTTTGTATGCGAAGCTCTTAGTTGCTCTTTTGTGTATGATAAGGTTCAGGTTTCATAAGGATCATCCCAAAAAGGGGAGACAAAGTCCAGGCCTTGTCAACTACAGTACAGAAACAGATAGTCAGTGGATAGTGGTACAACTACACGGGATTTGCGAAAAAGGCACTCGGGTACAGTTGCGATTAGGGTTACGGTTATCACGACTTGCCATTCTTTGTTCCTTACGGGGATACCCCAAGTTCATTGCCATGTACCACATCGACAACATCCTCATTTCATCTAATATACTACGTACCTCCAAGGTTAGCTCCTGGATCAACAATTGGCTAGTGCAAACATATTCCTCTTTTTTGTGCACTCAATATACTGTAAAGGAACCTCTAGGACAATATGCAGTTACGTAAGAAAGGAAAGCCACAGTGGTGTAGCGGTAGCACACAACTCTTCCACACATTAGAGAGAAGTTGAAATCGGGGTTCGACTCCCTGCTGTAGCATCACTCCCACTCACTTGTTAGATCCAAGTGGGTTCACTTTTTTTTTTTGTTTTCATTAGGATTCTCGACCTTTCTTTCTGGCATGTAGCCACGATGTCTCACAGAGTCACCACTATGGAATAATTATTTATTGGTGTATAAATCTGTATATGCCATCTGAATGCTTGGGTCAGTCAGAGCTATAACAGATAGTTTTCTTCACGCCTCTCCACTGTCAACATGGTTGGCATTATTCCTCTCTTCCACCTCGCGCTTCAGCTCGAGTAACTCGGATTTTTGTGCTTTCATTCTCCTTTCACGTATATGAGACTTGGTACGTTGCAAGTGCGCTCATATATTCCTTGTCTTCGCTTCCAGAGATCAAGGATGATCTGCGGATACGGCGTATCCTTTCCCAGTCCTTATCATAAAAGCTCAAGTAATCTCTGAGAGTGCATAGTCCGGAGCGGATGGCGGCCCCAGCATGAATGACAGCGAGAGCAAGGAATCCAAGCTTTCTTGTAATTATAGTCGCCCACGTTGAGGAATCAACATCCCATGGCTCAGATAACCGAGCAGTTCGCAATAAAAGAGCATTGGCATCATCGCCATCCATGCCCTGGAACTCAAAGAACCCCGGCCCGACATTACCATACACTTTATGAGCCGGGTTTCGGGTTGTGATAATTATATAGCCCCTATCGCCTTTGGGAAAGTACTCTTGCAAGTCAATATGAGGATCATCGGCGTTGTCCATGATCAGAAGCCACCGTTCTTCACGATTCGAAAGCCAGTGCATGGCAGCTGCCTGATTTGGATCGACATGTCCAAGTTTGCCAATCTCGGCGTAGGTCTGTTTGGCTCTTTCACGAGTACTGGCATCAATCCAGAAGATTCCCCAAAGGCTGTTCCTATCAAAATCCCTCGCATCAATGAAAAGTCAGCAAAAGCTTTCTCGAAAGCAACTCTTCTGGCACTAAGTAAATTGTAAACATGCCTTTCTCGATTTTGCTCCGCAAATTTGGAACAGAATTGAGTCTTTCCTGATCCTCCAATGCCGTAGACTACAAAGCGCAATTGCTTTTGAGTATGTATATCGGCCACCTGATTCAAGAGGATAGCCTGTAACTCTTTAAGAAACCAAGAACGGCCCGCGTAAACGCTACTTACGGGCTGAGGGATATCGAAGAACTCGTTCGGCGTCGTGGTCCGCACCGCCGTGGCGACGAATCGGACTGAATCTCGAAATTGCTTGAACCGAGATAGTGTCTCTAGGTCATGCGCATTCTCTCCTGGATGACTATAATCAGACAGTCTGAGTTGGTCCTCTAGTTTGGCAATCTGTGTCTTGAAATTTTCATCTCCTCGTAACAAAAAAAAGCTTTGATTGTTGACTGCAAGAGGCCGAAGCAACTACAGAAGGCACGGCCCGAAGTGATACAACGGGCAGGCTCGTGAGACATGATCATTGCACACTTCCTCAGCTCCCAAGGCCACGTCAATACCATTGCTGCGGACATCCATCTTCCTTTGTGTTAATTGCCCCTTTTCCGACGATTTTGTGTGACAACTGCGGGCAGTGCAACGGACTTGTTCTGTTCTAACCCGCCCATTTCAATGTTAACTACCTAATGCATTTTCACTGCAGCTTGTGGCTAGGAAATAATCGTGCGCGATGATAGCTATGCCTTCCCCCTCCATCCTCGTCTTCTTGGTATTCTTTCTAGTATACAAATTAATCAAAGATCGGTATGAATGGCGGGTAAGTCCCAAACCTTGGAACTTCTTCATAACCATCGATTTTTAGCAACGTTCTCACTCACTGACTCGCCAAAGGAGGACCAGAAACTCGCTGTTGCAAAGGGCTGTCAACCACCGAGAAAATGGAACTCGAAATGCCCCCTGGGTCTTGACGTGCTACGAAAAGCATTCCAATACGAGAGCAGGAAACAGATCCTTCACTTTTTTCTGGAAGTGATGGCCGAGAATGGAAATACCTTTGAGCAAAATCTGTTGTTTGCTCGAGGTATTGACACTATAGACCCCGAGAATATCGAAGCTGTCTTGTCCACTCAGTTTGAGGGTATGTGCTAATGTCGTGATTACTTATCCTTCGTCACACTAATGCTCGGGGAAAAGATTTTGGACTTGGTCTACGTCGTTTCCATTTTGATCCGCTCATGGGCAGTGGCATCTTCACTCAAGATGGTACACAATGGCGCCACTCACGCCAGCTTCTACGACCACAATTCATATCAAACCGCTTCAACAATCTGGAGCAAATCAAGAGTGCTGTGAACAATCTCGCTACTTGCATTCCTGACAATTACCCGGTGGATATGCAACCACTGTTGTTCCAACTTACATTTGAAACCACACTCTTCTTGTTGTTCGGACAACATCTGCCGTCAATAAAGTCCGAAGGAATCACTGATCACGAATCTAAATTTGCAGAGGCCTTCAATACCGGCCAAGACTATCTTGCGCAGCGAGGGCGATTGGGCCACTTTTACTGGCTTCTTGGAGGCCCCAAGTTTCGTAGAGCTTGTCGAATCTGCCACGAATTCGTTGACAGTGCGATTCAAACGGCCCTGGAGCGTTCGATACAGTCTCCACCGGATACGATGACTGAGTCTAAAGAAGCTTATACATTCATTGATGCACTGATCCAAGAAAGCAGAGATCCAAGATTTCTAAGGAGCCAATGTCTGAACATCCTTTTGGCTGGAAGGGACACAACCGCATGCTGTCTGACATGGACCTTGTAACTCAGTTCCTCTGTCTACTATATTTAAATGCACTAACAGCTAGCAGGCGTCTCCTCGTACAACACCCTCAAGTAATGTCTAAACTCCGCCGTGAAGTCGAACGAAGATACCGTGGGTGTCGGTCTTGAAGCATCAGAACCAACAATCAGCCAACTCAAGAAGCTTTCCTACTTATCAAATGTCATCAAAGAAGGTGAATATGCCTGCCTCTTCTTTCTACCTGGAGAATAAACGTCTGATGATACAATCAGTGCTCCGCCTATACCCCTCGGCCCCCGTGAATTCGCGCGCCGCTATCCGAACAACCACCCTCCCTACCGGCGGAGGCCCCCATGGCACCGATCCCATTCTCATCCGCAAAGGCGAAGCGGTCGGATACTGCGTGTACGCCATGCACCGTCGAAAGGACATCTACGGCCCGGATGCGGATGCATTTCGACCGGAGCGTTGGGAAGACCAGAGCCTGCCGACGAAAGCAAAGGGTTGGGCATATTTGCCTTTTAATGGAGGACCGCGCGTATGTCTTGGACAGGAGTTTGCGTTGTTGGAGGCGGGGTATACTATTGTTAGGATTCTGCAGATGTTTGAGACCATAGAGATGGCGGAGGGACGGTGGGTGGATTGTCCTGTAGGTCGGGAGAGGCAGGTTCTTACGCTGGTTGTATCGAGTGCCGATGGTTGTTGGGTTCGCATGAGAAGATACCAACACTAAGTAAGAAATCATGTGGAATCATAAACGACTAACGTTGTATTCAATATTCGCTAGTACTGCGATGCTCGAATTCCAGGAATCACGACATCCTAGAGCAACTAATTATTAAAGAACTAAACTCCGCGCTCAAAACAAAGGTTAATCCATAGCCCCTTCGCCATGAAGAAACAGGCCTCAATCATGTCCATGCACCTTAACCCGATACAAACACGTATAGTTCCCGCCCCAATTTGACTTCACCCTCAACACGACCTTATCCACCCTCAGCATTGGATAATCGATAAGCGCATCAAGAGCAAAATGTTGAACCGCGTCACCCGCACGATCATATTCCCATTTTCCGAGTCGGAAATATGATGGTCCTAACAGGCGATCGTTGGCGTATGCGGTTTCGGGGTCAGAGGGGTATGCTTGATGGAGTGTTTTCAGGATGGCGTCTAGGATTGAGGAGAGTGATGATGATGATGGTGATGCTGGCTTCGATGATGAAGAAAAAGCGGTAGAGGAATGGAAAAGATCGAACCAGCCGGATCTTTTTTTGTTAGGGGATTGACTCGTAATCGCCGTCTCGGTTGCTTTAGCTGACTGCTGCTGCTGCTGGCTACCACGAAAAGGCTTGAATTGAGCCCACAATTCCATCTCGCGAGGCGCAACGCTTGGGTCTGGAGATGCACTGGCCGGAATATGTTCGACAACAACCTCGTCGATTATGGCGCGCTGTCCTAGTTCAAGAGCGAGTTGTGCTTGTCCAGTTTTGCCTGGTGCGCCACACCAGCAATCGCCGATGTCTTCCCATGCCTCTAATGCGGTTGCGGGAGGGTTTGGATGTGGTAATCGTTTCCCTGTCAGCTTCTCATAGAGACGTCGGGGTAGTGTCCTTCTGGTGCCAACACTGGGACTAGTGAGCTTTGGGTCTACTCGTGTACCCAGCCCTGGTGAGAGAAAGTTGATTCGTGGTTCAAGCTCGGGTATTGGTCTCATAATCTTGACTTGATTAACAATTTGTCCCTGCTCGTAGCTTAGGCGATCCACATCTCTGGATATGGATGATATCTCATTACTGAGTTTTTCCATTTCGTTTGATAGTTGCGAGATTATGTTGCCCTCTGTCGCGTTGAGTGTGGGATAGTTTCTGTCCCGCAGGGGAAATAGATCGTTCGAGAAGAGATAATCACCGAAGAAGTATGTTGTTATAACGAAGATTGTTACAAACAGCGTCACCATGAGGAGGAAAAGAGACCAGCGCGTTTCTTTTATTATCTCCTGTTGTTCTTGTTGCTGTTCCCTAAACAGGGGCGGTCGGCGTGGTTTGTCAACTGGAGCAGATTCATCGGAGGTTGGCGGTCTTGAACCACCGCTCACGCTATCGTCCACAGAGTCGCCGACAATATTTGCTGAAATGACCGTCCTTGCAGCACCAGTTCTTACACCAGACGTCTCTAATTTTCTATCTTCTTCTTCTTCGTCGTCTTTCACGTCATCACCGTAATTAGTAGTTGTATTGTTGTCATCTGCTGAATGCGTAGTATCGTTCGTCCATGTAAGCCCCGATAACCGTCGAGGAGGTTTCCTAATATTGCGCCCTTCTCTGGATGCAAGACTATATGGTTCTGGCTCTGGTTTCGTACGTTGTAGATTGTCCCGATGCAACTCCCGCTCTAACTGCCACGAGATCACAGAAGCATTGTCATCTTCAACTTGCGGAGAGCTCAGTACAATCGAAGTAGCTTTTCTACCGAATCCAATAGATGGAAGATGTGGATATCGAAAAAATGAGAAGCCACGGTCAGTCTGTGGTTCGAGAGTTTCATTTCCTGCTGTGATGGCGGGATTGAGGGAGGGAGCTGCAGGGGTAGATGTACTGGAAATCGTTCGTTGAACTGGTGGTGAGGGTGTGACGCTAGAATGAATACTGCTTCTTGCCCTAATGTCGCGTCTTTCTTTGCTTGGACTTTCAGATGCTGCTCGCAACGACTCTTGCAGCTGCCGGGCATCAGGTGTAGTGGCGCGTAATGAGAAAGAAGGTGTTGGAGATGGACTTCCGTGCTCTAAACGCTTTGAGCGTCGCACTGGAGAACCTGGGTCCAGTGAGTATCTTCGTCCTGCTAGTTGTTAGATCATGGACATGCGACTGGCTGAGAGGACCTTACCAGAAGGGCTATAAGCTGGATCTCTTTGATGACTGATTCTAGGCATGGTGACTAAATTTATGAGTGTAGCAGTTGATTAGGGTTCGTGTCTGAGAAGCAGTCAGTACTTGTCCACGAACACACACAATAATGTAGAGAGACGAGTTGATAGCCCACCTCAACTAGATGTTGCCGTTCATCAAGTCGGGCACTATTCGTTTGGCAGTTGACACAGCAGCCACAGTTTGATCAAACCAGTAAAAAAATGATGCTCAATCGAAATACCATCCTGTAAGATGCATAGTATAATGTCTTTCAAACTGCTCCGTCCCTCGAGTTCTCCCAGTCACGGCGCAAGGGTGAACTGTCGCAAACCCTCTTTGACATGTAAATGCAAAGATAAAGACAAAGAAGACTTGAGATAATTCTCCAGTACACTTCTCTGTTTTTATCGGGTCTCAATGGCGCAAAATTCCCTTAAACAATGAATGGCAATATCAACAGCTCAAAGTAGTCGTCGATATTGTATCTGAAGAATAGCGCGAACGATTTGATTGGCTGTGACTGTTTTGGTTGACACTTCAGCCGCCTCAACAAGATCGCGTAGACGGCGACGAGTAATCAATCTGATTATGCCTGAGCAAAACTCTGTCGGCGTCGCATGAATGTAAGTCTGATACAACTGATAAATATGCTTGTTGTGAAGCTGCGAGTAGATCAACGCGTGATTCGGCGGCGGACTTTGTTTTCTGCCGCGTCAAGTCGCTTGGTCCGTGCGCACCCTACCCTAGGGTTATTTGTCTATACTTGATGGAGTATGAGATTCATCTTCATTGTTCGTACTCTTGTTATATGCTACATAATCTCCCGCTTTTCGGAAAATGCAAAGTTCGCCTCCAACCACAGACAGCGACGGAAATTGATATACAATACAAATAGTCTATCTCCATATGGAACACTGAAGGAGAAAGTTCAGCAAGTCCAAACTCCAACTATACCATCCTTACGGCCTTCAACGAGATAGCCGTCCTTGACTCGTACGCGCTCGACGATCGAGGACGCCTCGCTGCCCTCGCCTGCCCCTGCACCACAGTCCCAGTGGTGACCATCTGTCTTGTCATAGACTTTAACTACATTTTCACCAGCGGCACAGGCGATGCGGCGGTTGTCAAACATCATGCTTGTGATTGGATTGTCGTACGCAAACGCGTCATGAATGGATCCCGTACGTAAATCCCATATCTAAAAACAGTCAGCAATCATGCAAAATGAAAATGCTAGAAGAAGCAAGGACATACCCGAATGCTTCGGTCTAAACTGCCAGTCACCAGATGGACATCATCAAATTGGAGACATGTAATAGGACCGGTGTGCCCAACGAGACTGCGATGTACTTGCCCACTACGTAGATCCCATAATCGAATGATTCCATCAGCCGTCCCACAGGCCAAAGCAGCGTCAAAAAACTGCACAGCACCGACAAAGTCCGCCGATGCATCTGGTAAACGTCCTGTTGGACGCCATTGAGAGCTATTGTTGGGTATGGATGTCGATGCTTGAGCGGCCGCCCATAAAACATCTAATGTCTGTACACACCGTCCCTTGACGAGATCCCACTGCCGCAATGTCTTGTCTGCTGATCCGGATATGAGCGTTTCTCCACGGAAATGAAGTGCCGTAACCTCGTCGACGTGGGCTTCTAGAGAAAATATCTCGCAGTCGGCCATGTTGGAAGCAGTGTGCGATGTCGCTGCCGCTGCCGAGTCATCGCCTTCATCATCTTCTTCCGCATCTTCGCCTTTTGAAGACTTGTTGATGCGATCGGTTTGAGGGATTGATTGAGCTTGATTCAAATCCCATATACGAATGGACGCGTCCATGGATCCTGTTGCGACAAAATTGTCCTCCACCTGCAGGCACCTAACAGAGGCGTGGTGACCCTCCAAGAATCCAACGCACCTCCCCGCATTCAGATCCCACACGCGGACAGTATCGTCCAAAGCTGCACTAACCAATGTGCCGAACGGGTAGTCAAAATCGAGGGCAGTTATTATATCGTTGTGCGCTGGAATTTCCTTTATTGCAGTGCCGGGAGCAAAATGCTCATGAAGAATAGGCATAGATTTTTTCCCTATATACCATGATTAGTTTTTTTGCCAATCCACTTGAGATGCGGCGAAAAACGTACTTATAGATCTCACTTTTCGACCTCGTGGTGATGTCGTAGGTAGCTTTTGATATATAGATTCAGACATGAATGACGCATCAAGAGCGGCATCGTCTGAAGATCCATTTGTTTCCGAAGTTGGTGTAGCTTTAGCCGTAGCTGTTTCTTCTTCTTCCTCCTCCTCCTCGCCCATATCCTCTATTTTATTATCCAGTTCAACAACTACTGGTCGTTAGTACACCGTAATACAGTAGACATGGAGAAAAAGGAACATACTTTGATTTTCGAGCTCCGTCTCGTCCAACTCTAAACTGGCCAGACGATCCAACACTATTTGCCGCATGTTGTTCAAATTGGCAATCTTGTTATCTATCTCATGTATCTCTGCGCTGCACATGTTCTTCCGTATACCCATCATTTCTAAACGGTGGTTCATTCGCTTGCGTTCAGCTTTGAGACCACCTTTCGAAGACGGGAGAGCTTTCGTGGGCTCTGCATCGGTGATTGATTTTTGATGTTTCGAGCTTCTTCTGCGATGTGATTTGTGGTGTTCATGTTCTGATTCGGGAAGTGTGGCTTGAAAGCCTTGGAAAAGAGAATAACTGCTATTGCTCTCGGGTAAGTTGGCAAGGAGCTCGTCGGGAAGAGAGGAGAGCGCTCTCGATTGGATTTCGGCGGTCGACAGTTTCGAGCGTACGAGATCCGTTGGTGAGGTTTTGGTGAGTGAGAACATTCGTCGCTGAAGCGCCGGTCGTCGTAGTTCACGATGAATGTCGGTTAAAGCATTTTGATAGTGAGGATCGGATGTAGGGCCCATGAGATGGTTTGCTGTCGACGTGACTTTTCGACCGAATGCTTCTAAATGGCGCGTCTATTGAAATATCCTGGATTAGACTCATAAACAACGTTCTTTCAAGGTCCAGTGCGCAAATACCGTTAGCCCGGTTCCCAGAAGTGAGTCGTCTGTAGAACCCGTGTCCCATGAGCCCTCGGGCCACTCATCCTGGCCTTGATCCTCCATCTGGAGGATAGAGCTGTAGAAGGTACTCAGAAGGAAAGAAGCGAGCGTTGTTTGTCAAGTTGGATTGGAAAGTTGTTTCGGAATTGAAAAGAACGGTAATTGCTGGTGGAGCTGTTTTGGCGATGATAATACGGCGGTTTGGCTCGGCCCAGCCTGAGATACCGGGATCTTGGACCAGGGTGCGGTAATTTACGTCATCGTACACAGAGAATGGCTACGGATGCGGGTAATTATCGTATCGTGACTGGTGATTTACAATTCAAACTGTCTGTCCTAACTGAATTCGGCCGACACGTCCTTTGCGATGAGCACGCGAGACACAAGTGAGGCAGATAACACCTCGATATGTTGCTATCTCCCAGAACAACTCTCGTCCATTGCTTTATTGCTGCTCATCGCGAAAAGATCCAGTCTAGTGTGTTACTATATAACCGGATTGCTGCTGACTTGCCTACCGGTCAAGTCGAATACTGCCAGAATCATGACATTATATCCAACCATCATACTGAGACAACACTTCTCTTGCATATATGAGCTATAGTCTGTACTCATAGAAATCACTCTCTGACACAGGACGAATAGTTGATGTTTCCTACTCCCTTATCAATTGCACATACCATTGGGCATTTGTTGGCTTTAGGCGAAGGATTGCCTCACCGTTAGAAGGGATTCTCTGAATGCTACATGCAACGACTACTTGCCAGGTGATCTTTAGATGAGCTTGATGTCGATCGCAGACGAGTATTATGGCCAGCATACAAACAGACCCCAACTGACTGACTGGTTAAATAGTTAACAAACTAAGCAGTGAAGATTTTGTGATGACTCACGTCGGAGAGCGGTCTCGGAGCCCCAGGCCCGGGGGACTGCCCGCAATGGAAATAATCCAACTGTGACACAGCTTCGCGACATCACTTTCCAGAAACCATTCCTCAGCACAGCGCTCTCTATAACATCTTTTCATTCCTCAATTGTTCTCAGCATAAAACTCTTTGTATCGCCCTGTGATTTCTGTCGTGGCTATTCAATCAATTGTTTAAGACGCAGCTAAAGTCGCAGCTATGGACGCAGCTATCGATCTTACAGACCGCTCCAAAGCTTTGGATCTGAATAATATTCGAGCACAGCTAATGTGAGATTAACTGATTGATACTGCGCTTAATCGCTGTATACAAAGGAATTGACCATGTCACTAACAAATCTATCCGCCAGTCGCCTCGAAGACACAATCACATTCCACTTGATCGAGCGAGCTCAATTCCCCGCAAACAAAACAATTTATGTCCCCGGCGGCGTCCCTATTCCTGGATGCAACTTAAGTCTTATGGACTATCTCCTTCGCGAGCAAGAAAGACTCCAATCTCGAGTGCGCCGCTATGAGTCACCAGACGAACACCCATTCTTCCCAGATGCGCTCGAGACTCCGATCCTGGAACCACTCGAATACCCCGAAATATTACACTCGAACGACGTGAACGAAAACGCGACGATCAAAAACCGCTACATTGAAGAAATAATCCCATCAGTCTGCCCTCAAGATCGCATTGATCGGGGCGTGTCGCAGGAAAATTATGGGTCTTCGGCAACGTGCGACGTAAACCTCCTACAGGCGCTATCGCGCCGCATCCATTTTGGCAAGTTTGTGGCCGAGTCAAAGTTCCAGCAAGACCCCGAGAAATTCGTGCGATTGATCAAGGCTGCGGATCGGAAGGGTATTGACGAAGCGATTACAAACTCCAAAGTGGAAGAGCTTGTGCTCAAGCGGATCGAAACGAAAGCGCAGACTTACGGAAGTGATCCTGTTTTGGCGGAATTCAGTAACAAGGTTGATGCTGAGGCTGTTGTTAAGATGTACAAGGTTGGTTTTATTCCTTTGCGCCTTTATGCTTGTAGATATATGAGTATGGTTTGCTAACAGGTGGACGCAGAACATTATCATCCCTATAACCAAGGTTGTTGAAGTGGAATATCTTATGCAACGCCTGATAGGAACGCAATGGCAGTAGTTCTAGCATTTAGCAGAAATGACTACCTTTATTCTTGTATCTTATGGCAAAATTGGAAGAAGCAAAAAGCTCAAGCTTTTTTATCAGGACACAGATGAGTCGCAGCTGGGGCAAAGTTACGGCCAGAACTAAGTTAGGCGCTTGTTCCACTAGGCTGGGCTTAAGAATTAGACCTAACCCAAGAGCCTAAACCCAATCCAACCTAATCTTAGCGGGTTGGTTAGGGAGCACTGATCAGGAATTACAACAGGCATCAAGGATACCATACATTCTACATACATAATTTGATTCATTGAGCAAAACCGCTAAAGATTGTTGTGCACAATCTAACAGCAACTAACTTTCAATTTGGCTCCATTGCTACCACAAGTGGAGACTTAGCTATCTGAAGACCGATTATTCCCAGCTCCATAATGACCTTTACCCATAACATTTTTCTGCTATCGCAACCTTGGAACTCTTTTGTTGCGTTCATACCAAAAGATTTTTCACTGGGCTTGTCCTAGAACATTATTGGGTTGTAGTGTTCACTGTTGCAATATTCTTTTCTTCTGACGTTTTCTCCTCCGTCGCATTGGTGGTCGTATTAGTGGTCGCATTGGCTCTCTCAAGTTGATGATTTTCCTCCGCTTTCTTCAGGATGTTGACCCATTCCATCGTAAGCGCACTGATGAGACTGAGGCACGCCAGAATCAATCCGATCTGGAAGACCTTGCGGAGTGACTCATTATAAGCAACGAGGACTGTCTCCTTGAGGTTGGAAGGTAGGGCATCAATCAAGTTTGTCGCGCCACCGGAAGTGACGAGGCTGGGATCGAAACCCGGAAGGCCCGAAAGCCGTTGCAACAGCTGGCTGCTCAATACATTCTCACCGACAGCAAGAAATATGGATGCGCCTATTAGCTGACCAAAGAACGTCAATGCAACACCAATCGGTACATCTTCGATGGGTAGTACGGCCTGTGCGGCGAAATTGGGCACTTGGAAACACAGGCCCATGCCGAATCCGTACAGAACTTGGTAACCGATCCATACGCCTGATCCCGAGTCAAGCTGTAATGTTGTGAGAAGGCCCGCGCCAACGGACATAATACAGGACCCCAGAATACCCGCTGGTACGTAGTATCCTATTTTGTCTGTTGTGGCTCCAAAGACCATAGCAGCAACAATCATGCCTAGCAGTAGGGGTAGAAGCCGGACACCAGAGTTTACAGCGGAGACTCCCTTCACCGATTGGAACCAGATGGGCAAATAGTAAACTATTAACAAAATTAGTTAGAGTTCATGGTGTTCCTCTGAGGGACTTCTTACTAAACACATATTGGGAAGATCCGATGCAAACAGATGACCAGAGGGCGGAAACGATACTTCGCTGCTTCATGATGCGAGGTGGAATCATGGCTACCTGAGGAAATGATATCTGGACAACAACAAAAGCAACAAGTAGTATTCCCATGACAGCTAATAAAGCTATAATAATCCTATTGCTCCACTAAAAAGAAACACAGTTAGTCATTTGATTGGAGGTAAAGAAAAGGCAAAGCACAACGTGGTAAATTCGTAAATGCGGGTGCTTACAGTATAAGTCTGACCTCCCCACTGGAGCGCCAACAAAAGACAGATGACGCCAGGTAAGAGGAGTGAAGTGCCAAGTATATCCAGTTGCAGAATTTTTTTCACCAAGGGAAGCTTGGCTGCATCTCGCTCAGGAACCTTGAGACAGAAGATGATAGCAAGCAAGGCCACGCCACCGAAAGGTAAATTAATGTAGAAGCACCACCTCCATGAAACATTTGAAGTAAACGCGCCACCGATCACCGGGCCTACAGCAGCGGCAATGCCCATCATGGCACCCACAAGGCCCTGAACACTTGCACGCTTTTCGAGAGGAACGGCATACACAACGGACATAGTCTAGAACATTCATCTGTTAGCTACTATTATAAACGCCAAAACAGAATATAGAAGAAGCACGGGATCCTTGAAGAGTAAGGGGTAAAACTGACAGCTCCAGCAAAGATGCCAGCAGCTCCAATTCCTGCAATTGCCCTTCCAACGATGAACGAGGTTGAAGTAGGGGCAGCACCACACACGGCCGAAGCGACTTCGAACAGGATAATACTCGTCAGGAAGACACCTTTAACCGAGAAGAAGGAATACAGTTTTCCGAATAACAGCTGAAAGGCGCAGCAGGTTAGTAGATATGCGCTTCCGTACCAGCCAACGGCGGACAGGGAGTTGAATTCATCAGTAATTTGGGGTATGGCCTGGTTCAGCTATAGGTTAGCGTATTTTCTGTTCTGTAGAAATACAGGATAAAGCATACCGTCGAGATGATGATTCTGTCTAGGCCGACAAGAAACATGCTGATCATGACCGAGGCTAGTAGGAACGCAACTGCCATGAGTGACTGCGGCTGGTAGGTGTCTTCTTCATGTTGCTGGACTTCGCTGTTTCGAGAGGCTCCGGTGTCTGGCTGTGACTGCTGTCCAGCCTTGGAAGTAGACTCTTGGCTGGTGAGAGTCTCTGGACGCTGCAATTCCATGGTTGCTGTGATGACGATGCTCAAACCGTAAGATAGAATCTACGTCGTTGGATTCAGGTTGGGAAGAAGAGAGAGAGAGAGAGAGAGAGAGAGAGATGGTGCGACATATTTAAGGGCATTGTAGATTATATAAGGCATGCAAAAGATATAAGTCATCGAGTCATATATCCGGATAGTACGAATGCCCGTCAGGGGCAAGTAGATGTTGTTGTCTTTGTTGTTGCTGCCTTTGCAGCGCTCGGGGACATAGAAAAGCCCGAGCTCGCTCTGCTGCGGATCTTAGAAGTTCCCGAGCGGGTTAGGGCTTTAGCTCGGAACCCTATGTCAGCTTTGTAGGGAGCTATAGGATATGGATAATGATGCCGGAAAATGCCTTTTATTGGGATATAATATGATAATGCTTGGAGGATCGTTCCTGAATATTACTTTATATGGCATGGGGATATCCGACATATTTCTGTATTGAGGTCTTGTGTAAAGCTCTATAAAGAGGCTTCATACAGTTTGAATAAACAAGAATATCAACTCGTTCCACACGTCCTCATTTTCTATGTGTAAAAGAATAAAAACTTAAACAGGAGGCTTTAAATAATCCGTGATTGCTTTAACTGCATCTCCAAATTTCCCTTCTTCAATCAACATCAAACTTCCCGCAGGCTTAATACCAAAATCTTGAAATGCCCTCTTCGAATCAGATGCGCCCTCTGCCTGTTTATGCGTGTATTCGAACGTGCCATGGCACACCGTATGTCTTTCAAGTACTTCATCCTCCGGATGGAAATAAAACTTGTTCTCGTTATTATTCCCCGCAGTAGTCTTTTTCTTCTTTTTCTGAGGTCGCGATTCTTCCAAATCCAATTTGGATTCTACTTCTTCGTAGGTCTTGGATAGAACAAGGTAGTGTGTGAAGTTGTATGGTTCTTTTTCCTCGAGAGCCCAGGAGATTTCTTCCTGGAGCATGGAGTACATTGGCGGTACGACTTCGGCGGGAATATTGATTAGACGCTCTGTCAGGACGAGGCCGATGGCTGGTGGATCCACGGGGTTGGCGAGCAATCGCGACAAGGCGGCGAGAGAAGGATTCGAGGATGACTTTTGCGCAATATATTTTGTAAGGTCTTTTATGACTTGTTTGTCCTGTATAACAAGATATCGGCGTTAAATCTCCCATTTTTTCTTTTTTCCGAAACGGCAGGTCGCTATTGAAAATACCTTGTGTTCACGAATATTCAACACGGACAAAAACGCATATGGATCTGTCTCATTCCCATCCACCTTGACCGTAGAACCAAGTAAAGGTTGTGAAAGAATCAAATCCGCCAACGCTGAGATATCAAATAATTGGGCATCGCTATCGAAGAGCTGTCGCAACAATGTCTTGAGACCGTGGAAATCAACAGCTGGCTGCGGATCGAACCATTCGAATTCGACATTCACGAGTTCAACATCCTTTAGTGTAAAAAAAAAAAGTCAGTCAATTGAAGATTAAGAAATCAATTATTATTTCCGTGCCACTATCGGAATACTTACCGAGTCGCTTCCGCTGTCATCGTCATCTCGACGGTCAGTCATCGAGACGTCATTGTCATGATCCTTGAGACTCTTGCGCTTCGCCATTTTCAGTCTGTTATAATTGTGTGTCGAGGTTGTGATTGCAAATTGATTGTGTACAAAAATTTGACAATGCTGCAGGCTGAAAACTTCTAATCTTATCGATTGGCGGTGAGGATGGGCAGATGTCTTATCAGCTGTCAAGCCCTTATCGCTGATGATGTCAGACTAACCCTAACCCTGTAACAACCCTCGATAGTCATGATCACGGCCAGAGTAACACATTAAGGTACCAGGGAGCGATGAGAGCTAAGTTCAATGACGATCTCGATAACAAATACCCAAGCAGTGCAGTGCATAAATTGTCCTGTCTACAGGTCGCTGCTCTCAGTCGATACGACATGTAGAACGAGCACTATCCCGTGGAGTGCACTACCGTGGAACTACTTTCAGATTTATTACTATTTTCAAGCGGTTAATCGCCGTTAGGTAGCCCAGTTATTTATGATAGCTACTTCTTTGTGAGTTAACTATGGCTTTGGTGTTGGGGTAGGGAGAAATCAATCACGATCACGTGATGCATTAAGCCCTCATGTATGTCAGACTTCAACCCAGAAGCCCAGAGCAAGTAGGCTATCCTGATCTGGTTATTATCCACGCGATCTGTATGTGCTCCCAATCAGCCTTCTTTACTTCAAGACCCGAATAGACTCGAATATAGCGCAATAGTCGCTTGCTAGTCCCAAGAGGATCGTGCCGTCGAGATGTGTTCTGGATGACGTGAGGGGGATTTCGCTCCACGATATGCCATTGAGTTGGATTGTTAGTTTACGTCGAGTACGTTAGTATGGGCCAGCATGATATGGCAGCAGCTGGAGGTATGATACGATCCATCTGGAAGGAGACGATGGATCCAGACCCACACTGAGGTCACTTGCTCGTCACATCATCTCAATCCACGAGCCTAAGGCCAACATCAGCAAATACGACTACTATATAACATCTGTTTTCACTCTTCCAGTCTTGAAATCTTTCCACACACACACACACACACACACACAAACACAAGCAAATACAAAATGGCTTCCATCGGCACCTCCGGCTCTGCAAACCATTCATACAAGGCAGCTGCCACCTCAGGCTCCGGCGCCTCCAACGTCGGCTCTCGACAAATCTACGAAGACGGTGATCAACGTAATGAGCCTCAATCCGAGATTCGTGATCGAGAGAGATACAAGGAAGGTCAACACGGTAGTCATTTAGCCAATGATTCGAGTAGGCGGCCATTTTTCTTATGTGCAAGGGAACTATTTTTGCTGACATGGCTGGATGAATAACTAGAGGATCAACGATCAATTGCCAACCGTCTGGGACGGGAAGAGCAACGAACTCGGAAGGAGGAGAGACCGTATGACCCTGAGGCGGAGTTGAGTAAGAAGGATCCTACTGCGCCGGTATGTCATTCTCTGCTATTAGAGCTATCTTCTATGAAACAAAAAACGGCTAAACAGATTTAATCCACAGGCTAAACTGCACGGCCACAACCCATCGAAAGGTGCACAGATCGACGCTGAACTAAAGGAGGAGGACGAACACAGAATCCGGGAGAAGAGCGGGAAATAATCGAGATCCTTTCAATGTAATAACATGGATTGTAGAACACGATAATGAAAATGAAGATATATGATTCAAGTCTTTCAAAGTTGTAATGTACAGGTAAGGTACAGTTAATATATATGTTCTATTCATCAGTCGTCAAACATTAAAATGAGGTAATATCTTCAAAGTAGGGCCTGCCTGTAAGAATGTCAAAATTCTAGTCGCTACCGACTTGCTGAATCGGATGAAGTTGAATCGTTCTCGCTAAACCTCAACCCATCGTCATGAGGAGTCTCGAAAAGATCCCTCCACCGCCCCTGAATATTCTCGCATACGCCGTGCTTGGTAACCCAAGCTTGAAAAAAGGTCTCATAGTTGCAGGCAACCCATTTCACCTCTTCCCAATACGCCTTCTCGGCATCATAGCCAAATCTCTGGATTGTGTCAGTATCGGCAGTCCATATTCGACCAGGTATGAAATCCGGGACACCATCCCATCGAAAACCGAAGATATTATCGGCTGCGTCAAATTTGGGGTGGCTGGCGTGAATGAAAGATACTCGTGGTGGTTTGCCTGATTCTGGCTCGTTGACTCGCCATACCCCTTCTTTTGTCAATTGATAATCTTCGATTGGGTCGGCTTGGGCTACGGCAGAGACTACAAAGTCGCCGCCTTCGGTCGTGTGTCCAAGAGCATTGACACGTTCGCTGACGGCATAGACAGGCTCTTTTAGAGCCAATGCTGCTTGTAGAAAGGTTTCCTTGTCCCCTTGACCGGGAGCGCCTTGCAACAGCAAGGAAAAGTAATGTGACGGACCATGGTAGTTATAATATGCAGCAAGTAGAAGGGTCAAGAAATGTGTTTTCTTGGAAACGAGAAACACGCCAGTCTTGGTAGCTGCGCGGAGAGTCATTGGTGGGATTTCTTGCTGCGAAATCTGATAGAAGAGCTGCGATGTAGTGGACGCCGAAAAATCAGGCCAAGTGACGAGTCCCGTCGAAGTGAAAGGTTCCGAATCCAACAGATCCTCCACTCGATACAACGGGAAACAATCAGCGTCCATCCACACAACCTCCTCAAAGGACGAAAACAGAACCGCAAAAGTGCGAAATTGGTAATGCTCAATCTCGACGCCCTTGTGCTTTGTTGATCCCAACAGCTCTGACAAAACCACACATTTGGCATTGTATTGCGGTAGAACCTTTTTGCATAAATGTTTCTCGTACTCGCTCGAGTCCCGCAAAAAGACTTCTACCGGCAGGGTAGAATTATTGCGACGAAGCATGCGTAGCTGAGCCATGAAGAGCGGGAAATAAGGACCGCCTGCCATTGAGACTAGTCCTCGTGATCCGGGAGTATGAATGGGTTTGATTATTTTCGATGTACGAATTTCCTCCACGAAAGCCGCATGAGCCGACTGCATCGCTTCGAGATGCTCGTCCGGAAGCACAATCAGGTCGGGACGCGGACCAGCCTCGAGCGCACTGAAAGTTACTGGTTTCGCACTCCCTTCGAGTTCAGGCGGTGGACACTCTGGTGCATGGCGATCGAGGATCTCGCGAAACGAATTCCAAAAGGCGAGTTGACGGCCACGGAACGGGTCGACGGGGGATTCGGTAAAATGGGCATTGTAGAAGCGATTGTTCGACGAGGGCTTGCTGGAGATGTAAATAGAGAAAAAAATGAAGAATAAAGCAGCTAGCACGAGACAGAAGGAGCGCAATCGCCTCCGAGGGCGCTGGACCACCATGCTTGCCCTCCGACAGAGAGCGATTGGGCTGGATTATTCAAGTCGAAAGCAGGGAGGGCAAAGCCACTCGAGAGAAAAACGAGGATGCATTGATTGTAAGACTTATATTCAAGGGGATCTGCACAGTGACCAATTTTTATGAATTACTGTACCATCTCGCCTTTCGGTATTCATCAGATTTTGTCTAGCAGGTCGCATGTCTGGCCCGGTCTGGTTGGTGACGGGACACGTGAGATTGCATTGGTCATTAGGGTTAGGGTCACTTGCGGGCAACCGTGATAGCCGCACCTTTTAATCTTGATCCATACAATAGTTAGTTATTTATCAGTATTATTAAGTAATGCATCATGGAGGGCGCTCAAACACAGCCAATAGTGTTACCACTCTAACCAGGGTTACTGATAAGTCTATCGGCTGGCTTTCGTGCTGAGTGGCTGTATGGCATCCTAGCTAAGATGATGGATATGAGGTTGCAACTCTAGTATCTACAGATTAATTATTAATTACTTTGAATTTACATTGATTCTTTCCTGCTTCTAAAATATTCCGCGTATATCCATAATCCTACATATGTAGACTTCCAGATACGAGCGATCGCGGTCCACTTCTCGGTACTAAACTAGGGCAGATGCTTGATAAGTTGATCTCCGCTCCAAGCCGAGAGTCACTCGATCACTCATTATTTATGCTTTATCAGACTGAAGAGCATGCTGGTGCAAACTCCATGCAATAAGCAGTAAGAACGGTCAACATGTAATGGTGGCAACTCCGCATTTCACCGCCCACTTCTGCCTTCCCCATCGTTCGGATGGTCGAGCGCTTCTTTGACGCACTGGACTCAACCAACGATGAGAGTCCCCTAAATACTGGGGACCGCCCTCCGAGTTGCACGCCATAACCGCGCATCCTTCTATTTTCCTCATCAATTCAATTGCATGGAGCACTCTACACCTTTTCGGCTACATCCTTTATCCTCGATACAATCCCCTCCTCTCGATCAGTGTGATGCGCCATGTCGGAAGACGCCGACGTTGTCGCTGCTGAGCAGCCCCCTCCATCCTCGACGACACGCCCCCGAAAGAAACGCAAGAGAAAGGCCACAGGCGGTGGAGCTGCCGATGACTGCTTCACGTGCTCCAGCGCCGGCCTGACTTGTGACCGCCGCCGTCCGTATTGCAGCCAGTGCCTCGATCATGGCAGAGATTGCTCCGGTTACAAAACAACCCTGACCTGGGGCGTGGGAGTCGCAAGCAGAGGGAAACTTCGCGGGTTGTCACTCCCAGTATCGGATGGTGTGCAGCCGACGTCTCCCCCATCACCTGTAACGAAACAGCGCAAGCAGAGTACCGTGACGAACCCACCACCACATCACCAGGCCAGTGCTTCACCCACAGCCCAGCAGTTCCAACAAAGGAAGTCCCCTACAAAGTCCCATGTCGCCTTCACCGCGAACCACCAATCACCCGAACCACCAGCCCTCAGTACATCAAATGGCGCGCACCAACAACCGTCGAATTGGCGACATGCGGCACCTCACTTCGCAACAGCGACGACAGTCCCCGAGTTGGTCTTCGCCGATAGTCATAACAATGCAGCTATGAGTGATGGATCACCGGTTGCACTACAATATCCAACCGATGGCCCACTCTATACCTCCCGGACAGCGAGAGTACTACCGCGGACATCTACTTCAGCAACACAGACGTGGGAAGTTCCTTCAAGTGCTACTACAACTTCCACATACCCTGTAGTCAGCAGACACAACGCAGACTATGTTCATACCCGCATTCAGCGTCCTCAGACTGGGTTCTATATATGGCCACAGCCAGTCACCGGTAAGCGGCGCGCATCGTCAATTGAAGACTACGACGATATAGAGCAACAAGGGTATCTCATCTCTCCAGTCTACTCGGAACCAGTATATATGGATCAACTCCCAGTCTTTACGTATCAGTCGAACCAAGACCCATGGAAGTTTTCGGCAGGGCCATTTGCAAACTCGCTGCCAGATTTACTACTGGAACAATCAGTTGGCCGCACCCCGCGCATGCGGTATTTGATCAGTTATTTTGCGGAAGTGATCGCTCCAGTGATAGTCGCCTTTGACCGACCTAGCAATCCATATCGGACACGGATCTTACAATTGGCACGCCATAGTGAGACTCTACAACACGCCATCGCAGCTTTAGCGGCGAGCAATATACGTCAGAGACGAGAAGAAAAGATATTATCTACCGAACGAACAGAACAGGCCCGGAAGTCATCCATGGCACATCGAGCGTTGACGGATGTATCGTTTCAGGAACGGCATGGAATCCAAGACTTAGGAGGGGATAACCGCGAAGAAGTCTTTCACAAGTCTTTGGCAATCAAATCACTAAATGCGATGCTTGCAGATCCTGACAAACGACATCATGATTCAGTATTAGCATCTTTACTGGTACTTTGTTTATTCCACATCTGCGAGACCGGCGTTGCTCAGTTTCAAACCCAGTTCGCCGGCGTTAGAAAGCTTCTATCTATGAGACATCGCATGAACATGCCTGAGTCAGAGGAGGCTCGATGGTGTACCAGGCTGTTCACCTGGTTCGATGCCATGACTGCCACCATCAACAATCGGGAAGGTCAGCTGCAAGGCCTATATCTGGATATGACTTGTACGTCCGATGAGGAGTGGGCTATGGAAAATCTGGCAGGCTGCGACGGTCGGCTGTTCAAAGTTATGGCCCGACTAGGACGTTTGAATATGCTGAGCCAAAACCAGCGTGTTGATCCTTCGTATAACATTGACATGCCTGCAGCAATGCCCGTTGTACCTCCTGCGCTATCTCATTACACTCCGAACGGAATGAATGCTGCATATGCTGCAACTCTCTATGCTCACCCTCAAGCGGCGCAATGGGGCAATCCCGAATTCTGGGCTGAATGGCATTCGATCCGGCAACAACTCGAAAGCTGGCGACTCGATCCGACGCAATTTGCGGGCGCACTCGACCTCAATCAACTTTCTCAATCGCCTTCCAATTCTTGTGGTTCTCCTTCAGGACCCACCATGATGTCTTCACCGACAACGCCGAACTCGAGTGTAACAGTAGCACCAAACAATCTTGCTGATCTATCCAACACCTCCGAAGCATTCCGATATGCTGCGTTGCTATACACTGAACGTCTCGCGCATCCAGACATTCCATCCACGGACCCGCGCATTCAAACATTTGTTCTCACCGCAATGCATTATATTGCTGCGGTCCAATCGGACGTATATCTTTTATGGCCATTGTTCATCACGGGCTCAGAATGTGTGTACGAAGAACACCGCACTGCGATCCGCAATCGTTGCAGGGATATCCAAAATGACTCTGGTTTCTACAACAATATCTCCTGTCTCGAGCTGTTAGAAAAGATCTGGGCTCAAAATCCGCCTGTGACCAGTCAGCAACAGCAACAACTCTCTGTACCATATCAAACGCATCAAAATCTTTATCCAAACCATGGTTACATAGGCACTCGTGTTTCGAACATTCGTGCTCAGACGCCTAAATCTGGTCTAGTATCCAGCAACATGCCACAAGATGCTGTTGGGTTCAGATGGCGCAGTATTATTGAAGGAGAAGGAGTCGACGGGGAGTACATGGTATTATAGTTCATACGTCGACAGTCGATATTGTGATCTTGCCAAAAGAACGTATAGCCATGACCCGCATGCCTGATCCGCGCATTGCAATCAATGTATATGATAATGATACCCTTATATAGTTATATAGTATAATGATGTTCCACTTTTTTGCTAATAGTTTGAGAAGATTAAAGAATATGACCCTCAGATCAAGGCCTCAGACCTCACCCACGGATACTCCAGAATCTCACTGACCCTCTCCGCCTCCTGACGATTCGTAACCAACTCAATAGCATACAACGTCGCATCGAATCCATCCGTCAAACCCCCGGACGCAACGACCCTAACCCCATTCTCTAACGTGCCAACATCCACAAATCTTTTACGAACAACTTCGGTTTTCGCGTCAGCACCGTATATCTTGGCGCATAATTGTTCTAATTCTTTGATTATGAGGTAGTGAGTGGTCACCCGGCGATTGGCGAGAATACCCGCGACAGCAAGGAAGAATGAGCCACTACAGATCGACAATAAGACTCGCGGCGGTCGTCGTCCTCCATTTTCGTCACCTGGCAGAGCGCTAAACTCCTTGATGATTTTTCTGACTGGGAACTCGGTCCAGTTACTCAATCTCTCGGTCGTAGCCCAATTTGCGCCTGGAACGACTAGAACGTCGACATCGGATAGTTCTTCGAGAACTTGGTTGTAGCTGATGTGTTGTTTGAATATGAGGCCCTGGGATGCGCTCATTGTTCCATTGTCGTCGTCTGTTGAGCTGGTACCGGGACCTGCGATTTCGATGCGGAAGAGTTTGTTCCCCGTGGCGGGGTCGCGGGCGTGGTAGAGGGTTTCGTAGGGGCTTGTGAAGTCGATGAGGTCGATTTTGTCGAAGGTGAGGATGACGGCGCGGAGGGGTTTGAAGGGTGTGGATGAAGACATGTTGTTGTTGTTGTTTGCAGGACAATCAAGATGTGTCTGTTTCAGTAATGCTTTTATATGAACAGCTTCGTTTTTTGAGATGATTGATTAACTGAGGACTTGATGTCATAATCGTACGACGTTGTTTATTGGTGCTGCTCACCGCGCCCTGAACAAGTCTACCGGAGAAGCATGGCCAGTTGATTATTAATGACCAATAATCCCCTCATATTCCCTCATATCCTGGTACATTGAGAGGAGCAGTATTACATTATATAACTACGTAACTAGGTCATTGTCAAGTATTGAGCCTTAAGACACGAAAGCGATGAATTCGATGTGGCTAAGACAAGTCTGGAAGCCCTAACCCTGAAACTTCAATCCTTTGGTTTTACACGAACATGGATTCATTCAAGCCAACATGGACGCTTTGTAATAAGAAAATGACCTGAAATCATATGTATGAGTTCACAAGGTACTTCAACCACACCCACGAAGATCTAGCACAAACAACGTATCTCCACGAAACCCACAACAACCGCCGAACAAGATTAACCACCGTTCCGAATCTTCCAAATCAATTGCATCGTATTCTGAAAAGCTTCTGTCAAAATTCCCCCTCAGAAACCCTTCGTCGTCAGGTACATCTTCATTCAAAAGCCTACAAGGCGGTTTCCAACTTTCCTCAATCCTATACTCCAACAATCGTTATTACTATGCCCCCCCCTCTTCTTTTTTTTTTTTTTTTCGAGCCTGGGCATCTTTACCTAGGTACGATGATTGCTTGTCTTATGCTCTATATTTCCCTTTCATGTTCTCCATTAATGAACATTAAGATGAAGACAGAAATTGTGATCGAGTCCAAGACTCAACTCGCATTAATCAATCAATAAGAAGTAAGAACTTATGGCACTTCACCTAGCCCCGGGAGACTACAAAAGCTTGGATTAGTTGAAGAAACCCAACTCGATCTGCAACGTCTTTACCAGTCGAACTAGCCCTAAGGCTTCCTCTGCATATCCAATGACTTGCCTGTTACGAGTTTTTCAGACTCATTTGTGGATGATAACCATCAGCCACAGAAGAAAGAGCCTTCATATTTACTAGAATCGGTGGCAGACGCGAATGGCTTTTCTTGCTTCGAATTGGCGACTCACGAAGAGAAAATATATTAGCTCAATCAATTCAATGTCCAAGGAAGACGACTAACCTACTTTCATTGTAACCGTTCAAGGATGTTATACTGAATACAAATTGCCTAAATAGGAAAGTAGATTTTCGGCCTGAGATCGCCGAATCACCGGATCACCGAATGATGACAGGACTTATAGATCCAGATTTCCTCAGTATAATTTTTTTCATTCATCCAGCTTCTTGTTTCTCTCTGTCTTTTTCTCCTGTTCATTCCATATAACGATCAAAATGGTACAATTCGACGGTCCGTACGGGAAGATTGGACCTGGAGACTTATACCGTGGCGCTCGCAACCCCCCAGCAGAACCAACCAAATCATTTGATGGGAAAACCGTCCTTGTAACTGGATGCAACACCGGAGTCGTATGTTCGCGCATCCACTATTCTTGACCAAACCCATAGCTCTCTAACACGCAGCTCTTAGGGCTACCAAGCAGCTCTGAAAATCGCAGCCCTGAACCCAAAAAGGCTGATCCTCGGAACTCGAACACTGGCCAAAGGAGAGGCTACTCGAGACAAAATCCTAGACCAAGTTCCCTCAATCAGTCGATCGGATATCGAAATATTCGAAATTGAATATACTTCTTTCCGTTCCGTCAGTGACTTCGCCGAAGCAATTAAAAACGCCACGTCAACTCTAGACTGTGTCCTTCTCAGCGCCGGCCTCGTGAATCCCTCATACGTAGAAACGAATGAGAACGGCGTGGGGAATTGGGACTTGGCTATCAAAGTCAATGTTCTATCAACTGCTTTGTTGGCAATTGAGCTTCTCCCACTTTTGAGACAAACGCCGGGAAGTATCCTTGAGTTCGTCGGGTCTTCTGGTTACTGCAATGTGACTAGTCGACAAGTCAAACCAATACTTGATAGGATTGCGGATTGTAAATCAACCGAGGAGGATGTGAATGCATTGAAGTTTTTCAACGATGCGCAGCGCTGGAATCCCGAGGCTGGGTACTGCGAGGCAAAACTGTTGCTTATGTTTGTCCTTCAGGGGCTCGTGGAGTCTCTTGGTGGTAGTCAGGGTAGATTACCTCCTTTGGGAGGAGGACAAGGACAGGAAAGAAACGGGCCTGTACTTTTGGCATGTTGTCCCAACCAGACGAAGACCGATCTTGGCCGCAATTTCCCTGTTGGTATGAGAGTGTTTATGTTTTTCTGGAACGCTGTTCTGGCGAGAACAGCCGAGCAAGGAAGTCGGACTTTGGTGTCTGGGTTGACGTTGGGTGAGGAGGCGAATGGGAGGATGTGGGCGAATGATCAGTTTGATGATCGATCCCCTAATATCACGGCAATTGAGTGGGAGGGATTGCAAAAGGCGGTTTGGAGGGAGATTGTGCAAGTTTTGAGAGGTTATAAGCCTGATTTGGTAATCTGATGGTAGTCTTCCTTTTCCTACATCTTTGATGAAAGACTTCAGTGATCCGATCCATGGATGTTTTGTTTATTTCCATACATTGGCTAGGCATCAATCAGGTCATCGCAGAAGCATTAAAGAGAACAGTATAACGACAAACCTGGTACTACTCGACTAGACCAATGTAGGGAGACCAGTTGGATTTGTTTGGCTTGATATAAATAAAAATTAAAGTCACTCCATGATATCGAGCAAAAAGAAAATGCGAGAAATGTGAAAAGGAGGAAAAAAGAAAAATTCAAGGGCGCGACCGGGATCGAACCGGTGACCATAAGGTTTTTGATATGCGTAAACTGCAATCTCACACTCTACCTGTTTTTGTTGTTAGCAACTGAAAGTGGGACATCCTCATATTGAGTGCTGACTTACCACTGAGTTACGCGCCCATGTTGATTGACAACGCCACCTTGTTGCTATATCTATATCATATTTACATCTCTAAACCATCAACCCTAACCCGAATGGTTCTCCTTGTGTTCTTCGACTTCCAAGATTATTATTTACACACCCCAACTGCCATTGCGCATCATGATTGTCACTGTGACTCATGTCGCTATGTAAAAGCCATAATTTTGACTATTCCCCTAGGGATATTACTGTGGTAAGTCCCATTTTTCTGTTTATTATGTATGAGCCGACTGATGATGGTGTATGTTTGGATGAGTTCTTAGGCAGTCTAATAAAAGTGTGGAAGTAGATTAAATTACTTCGTACAAATGGAACTGGCAATTACAAAGATATTTAATCGAACAGTCTTCAGTTACGAGTTGTCAACTAGAACCATCCTCATATATCCCAATACATAAGCATGCTTTACCCGTCTTTAGGGCTGATCGTAAGTCGTTGGCGCTCACTCACCTTCCTAAATAGGAAATGAATTCAACACACGACACATTAATCCAACATGATAACTTGCAACTACAGTTTCATTACAGATGTAAAACATCATTCAAACCCTCGATCAAACCATCCACGCGAAGAACACCCACAAGCATGAAAGCCCAAACCACAGAAGAAGGGTGTGAGGAGCCCTGCAGCCTAATACTAAACTCTCTTGATAAATTTTACCGCTACCGTATGCAACTGCTGCATGAACGCCCAACAGGAGGAATGGGATTTCTTTTGGCTGCTCACGGTCTACTTTAGTCTTGATTGAATTTATTTTAGTCTGGTTGATGATATCACTGAGCTTTGCGATTAATGGATTCCGAACTTTGGTGCCATGTCTACGAGATGGGTTTGGTTGACCCAAGCGATATTTGGTATTGAACCGTATCCGATGAATCTTACTTTTTTTGGCGCAGGGTGACTCTTCTCTCGCGAGAATAGATAGTTTTTGTTAGTGCCTTGGAACTTAGGCATGATCGGAAGGGGAGGGGTAACGGTTGACTTGTTGGAGCATCAATTTAAACATCGTCCAGTCTAGACCGAAATGCCGTAAGATCAAAGTGACTAGGCGTCTCTTCCTTTCTTCTAGCTGTATCGATGCGATTCACTTCGATGTGAAAGGCCTGGAACGGACAAGACTTGTCTTCGTCAAATCGTATTCCTTACCTCGTTCTTCTCACGCCAAGATAAGGCAGTTGAAATCGATATAACGAAAGCGATATTTTAACCATCGATAACGACAATCAGAATATGCAGGCTAAGAGAGGTCTGCGATGTTCTTGCATCAGAATCAGCAAGGTGGATAGCAAAGAAATTACTCCATAGGGTAGTAGCCTTGTAGGTAGGACTCCATATGCATGCATCATGCATTGTAAACGAAAACCCACACAAAACAACACAAAGACACACACAAACATCCAAGTCCTAAGTTTTCAATTAGTGGACGAGTTCTCCTTAACCCTTGCAAGGTAATCAAGCACGGTCATCGTAACGAGGAAGAAACCCACTGTTAGATAGACTGCAAACAAGATCTCGACGGCCGGTGCAGTAAGGGACGAGCATGGGCTATTGATCTATCGAATTGCCATTGGTAACTTCGTCTATTTTTGTTGTACATATATAGCTGATAGATATATACTTTCTGGTAAATCCTAAACAAGTTCTGGAACGACAAATAACATCCTTGAATTTCACAGACTTGCATCAAGCGTTCCATTGAAGCCCTAGCCCTAACCCTGGTAAGCGATTTCGACCATGCATGCATACGCATGTAGTAGTAACTAACGCCAACGGTCCATTTCTATAACTTCGTAAGTTGCTCCGATAGAACTGCGTATGCTAACTGAATAGGTCATTACCGGTGTCAGAACTGCATGAATGTCGCATATACATGGTAAACCCGATGTATTGATTGGCCGACATGCTTCCAACGTCAACGTAGATGCATTTTCCGAATACTATTCCCCATCACACAAATAATAGTAATAATTATAGGAAAGTAGAATACGAACAAGGGAGCAAAATACAAAGCAACAGCGTCCCGACACAAAAAAAAACAGGATTTACGTTTATCAAGGTGTTGTAGACTCAGTATAACTGTTGTATTGCTGCGGGATTCATGCCCAATGTTAGACGGATGAATACCCGATTAGGTAATTTGGTGGTAACTGAAACTTCAGAACGGTTCTTCACTGCACAGTCGGTGACAAGGTACTGAATATGTCTGGACTTAATGAATACAGATATTGTTGGATAGAAGTTTTGAATGAACTTGTACGTAGATGTCAACGAGGACGAATTTCGTGCAACAGGTGTTATGCGTTTATAACTACCTCGTTTCGGTGACCGCACAAAAGATCAACGGCGGTCTATCACTAACTACGGACTACGGAGTATGGTTTAACTAACTTAATTACCGGAGAATTTCTTTAGACCCGAGCACCCGGGTTTGATTCTGCCCTAACAAACAATACACACGAAACCACGTATGTATGTATCCTACTGGGAGGCACTAGAAGGATTCAAAGTGACAACTCAACTCGATCCATACCAAACCGGTTCGAGGTTACCGCCAATTGTTTGATTGCTGTTAGGCTATTAGCTGCAGACTTGGCCTGCATAGCCTGCATACGACATCTGCACACTCAGCCTCTAAAGTTATACCATATTTAAGTTACATACGTAACGTACTCACTAGAAAAGTTTAGAGTTTTCGGTTTGCGGCCCAGTCAATGAGTTGCACGAGGCGGTCAGGGTTACCGGGTTAATGATAGACGCTAACAGTTAGAGCATATGCAGTAGTAAGTACAATCGTGATATCAATTCAATCATGGTAATTGGCGATGATATTATTTACCGGTTTGAGGGTGTCCATACGTAAATAATGTTGACAAAAAGTCTGGTTGAGCGGGATAGCGTCCGTTGTGGATAGATCGTTTTGTGGATGATGCATTTTTTGTTACTTGACGTACCAAGATTTCTCAGTTTTGGTTCCACGGTTCCAATCTCGAATTCTGAACAACTGTTGTGACAACACAAGTTGTTCTCTGAAGAGTCAGTAGTAACGTTGCGAAAGTGTCTGCCTGTTATACTGACTCCATTCGGGTCGCCAGAGGCATTCGAGCAAAGTGAGGCGGTGTTTTGTCTTTGTCAACGACCGTTTCCTCCTTGCTTGTTATGCTGGAGCCCAGGGACTTGATTCTGGCGAAGCCTGCGAAGGCGATATGGCGATGCTGGCTCTGATGAGCGGCCTATTGCTTGACAACTCATCAGTCATCAGACCTCCATCTTGCCATGTGATTGTTGCGAACATGAGTCATATTCCTGTCCTGTAGACAAGTATTGGGCGAATCCTTCAGTCTCGTCCGTCAAACAGAGATGAGATCGGTGGCAATTATACAAGTAGATACTCGTGAAATACTACACAAGTAACCCTAAGAAATGATACAGCCACAAGCACATGACCAGCTGACAAATCGGCTTGTCCGGGTCAGACGCCACAGCAAACAACCAACCACAGCACAGATCGACAATGCATCGAACACAGACAGCTGAAGAGTTTGTTCTCATTGGCATTGACCTAGGGCTGCATCAGCTGAAACCGATTCTGCGTTCGTCTATTTTTCTGATAAAGCAAGTCTCTAATCGATTGGATATCCGTCACGAACAACTCTGCATGAGCCACGAGCCCACGCGTATGTACGCATGTATACGCGCCGTGCTGAACGGGGCCAAATACCGATTACTACATCCTGGAATGTTGGTTAACTAAGTTAAAGAAGTCGGCTGATATGCCGTAGATGTTTCATGTTCAATTATGGCTGAGAGCGTTCTCTTTCTTTGCGTTGTGTTGCCGAGAATAATAATTGGGCCGGCGAACAATTGAGACAAAGGACGACGCGTCCAATATTGGAATGTTATTGGGTGCCGCTTTGTTCGCCCCCTTGCCATGGCACATACACCCACCATCGAATAGAACTCATTTTCTGATAGTGTCTCTGTTGTGGTCAAGGAATGGGGAGTCTTGATTATGGCTGCCTAGAGTTTTAGACATCATTGTTACACTGTCACAAGCCTGTCTTGTTGCGACAAGGATTATGATTGTTTGATCGGCTCTAAATCAAGGATTTTAAAAGCCGGTCTCACAACGTCCGAGGTATGATGATGCCTTAATTCATTCGGATGCTGTTGCGTATATCAATCGTACGATTTACCACGTTATGGGGGTGGCAAAAATGGCTTACACCTGGTTACGTCGGTCTAAAGAATTCCATTGGCATGGAAGAGATCTTGCATGTGAGTCTATCTTGCAGAACACGTAGTTAGGAGATAGGCAACGACGTAGTTACTAGTTACACATTCCCCCAATCGTGACTCATGTAGCACTCATGTGGCCAATCAGTGCTCATGCACCCATTCGTTCGTCCATAGATGATCCAGGTTGAAACACCCGTTTGCGGGCCTCTTTAGTGGCCTACTCGTCGATACTAGAGGAGCGAACGAAAGGGAGCGCATCTCCGAAAATCCTGGCAGTTTAAATCCCAAACTTTACTTTTATTCCAGAAGCTCCATACATGAACCGCGACAAAGGAAAAGGGGAAGCGGCAAAATCCATGGTTACAAGACGGTCTAGAGCACAGCCTCGTCGCTACTTATCTTACATGATGATGGTACCCGATAAAAACTAGGAAATAACTCCTGGGTATCCAACAATGATGCGATGGGATTAAGAACCTTGAAAACACGGGATGAAATTGCATTGATTTAATAATGAGTCAAGGATGACTGCTTACGCATTTCTTGATTACCATTTGTATTGGCCGTTTCGGCTCGCAAATGGAAGTCGATAGCTGTAAAATAGGTAAATGACTGGTTGATCTGTGCGAGACAAAAAAAGTTTTCACCTGGTACGTGCTTCTGTTAAGCGAGGAGGCTCTGTCTGAAGAACTTAATATGGTGAAAAGTTGGAATGAAGGGTAAGGCGAACAAAAATCCAAACTCGCTACGGAGTATAATCTGTTTTTATGGACTGTTATGAATGGAAAGGAGGGAGCTAAAAATAATGAAAATGCTAAAAGTAATTGTGGTGTGGTGAAATTTAGTGTTAGGGTTAGACGAACCTTCGGCTGAATAGTGGCCTAACAGGCACCCACACACACACGGAGAGAATTACTTCAGCCTTTGAGGGCGGAAATGGGACACAGTACCCGGAGTAAGTGCGTAATGGGTCATTTCCACCCAAAAATATATGGTTTGTGTAGCGTAGGATTGGCGGCCTCCTTGTTCAATTATTCCAACCAGCCCCAAGCATGCTCGGGCCAGAATGAATCAACATACTCAAACTATACTCCGTATACTCACTCTGGGATCGAAATTTGTTTGGAGAGTGACTCATCAATGGAGTCATTGTAGCAAATTGCAGTCATTTTGCCTTTGTCTTCACAAGCACAGCCATGAAGTTGTTGTGTTGGCAGTCATATGAAGATGTTTGGGCTGCAATCTCGATACATATAAGTTTTCCTGGATGTAATTTATTATACACAATACACCGTACAGTAAGCATGAGTGGGCACGGTGGGCCGCTAAGGAAACGCTAAGGATTAGCGCAAACGCCACATCCCGACAGGCTAATAAACTGTCGGGTAGGTGCCGCCAGGCCCCCGGCGCGCTAATACACTAGTGCATGGTACGTTCGTCGTATGTTCCAGCACGTACGGTAATTTATTACCAATCGATGACTTGACTTGAGTATGCAGTGACTTGCCCTGCAGACTGATAAAACCAAGGCCCCATCTCCCGCATGTCCGCTCTCCTTCCTCTCTCTCTTTCTTCTCTCCTCCCAGCCACTGGCTTTACACAACCATCACCCAGCAGAACCATCTCTAATTCTTGAAAACAACTCGCCAATATTCAGGTATTCGACTGCGAATGATCTGAATACTACAATAAATAATAATATACTTGAAAGGGCTCAGTCAGTCAGACCCTTTTGAGTACATTCGAAACGCACCATCTTCGGGTCCCTATTTCTCGTCGGATCCAGACTCTTCCACCACGAACTCGCCCACCGTGTTCGCTTGCCACAACGCTCAAATGCCCGTGCTGTCAAGACACGCTTCTCTCCTCTCCTCTCCTCGACCGAAGCCCATACCCCGGTGACGGTCCTACTCCCAGCTATTTGGTTCGATTGCTTTTTGCCACTGTGATTTCTGAGTCTGATTAGATATCCTGTACAATATAAGTGCTGTTTGTTTTTGTTTTTCTTGCTTTTTTGCATTCTTTTGCGTTTCGTTCTTCTTGCATTTGAGGGCTTTACTTCGTGTGCCAGTTTGGTGTCGATCTTCGTTTTTGCATCCATATACATCCATTTCGGCCGGTTGTCCATGCACTCGTCTCGATAATGTATCACCACTCCAGTCCGCCCCGCGGATGGCCTGCGTACGACTACACCACCTCGCCGCCAAGTTCACCTTACTATCAATCTTTTTATCCGGCCACTGCGTCCCCGCGGGCTCCTCCCAAGCGTCACTCCCGTAAAGCCAGTTATGCATCGCCTAGGGAATCTGGCTGGTACTCCTATGCCCAGTACCAAGAGCCTATCCCAGAATATGCGTCATCCCGCAAGTTCGACAATGTAAGTGCGTCTTTTGGTCAAAAGAAAAGAAAACATCGCGCTTCCATGCCGGGTGACGTGCCTTCCCATGGCAATGGCAATGGCTTTGGTTTATTTGGTTACGATTACGTCCGTCCCTCGCGTATGCCGAAACGACCTATCATTATTGATGTGGTTGACGAAGCTGACGACGAGCCGACTTACATCTACCGCGAGCCAAGAAGCGTTCGCTTTCAGCGATCTTCTTACACAACTGCTGCTCCACGCAAGACAAAGGCGACCACTGATCCTTATTATTTTTCTACCCAGGTCCCTCCCATCTATGAAGAAGATGTAAAACGGTCCCGTGCTCGCCGTGCTTCCACTTCTACTCGGACATCCCCCCCAAAACCACCCAAGATGGCTGCGCCTCCTCCCAAGTCTCCTACCAAAGCCACCGAGGCCAATGCCGAGGCCGCCGGCATCCCACCCGGCTATTCGATTAAGAACTGGGATCCGGATGAAGCTCCTATTCTGTTGCTTGGAAGTGTCTTTGATGCAAACTCGCTGGGCAAATGGATCTACGATTGGACCGTTTATCACCATGGCGCTTCCACTCCGATGGCCGATGTTGCGGGAGAATTATGGCTGCTTCTGATCAAACTGGCCGGCAAAGTCAAGCGTGCGGACGAATTCATCGAATGTACTAGCAGCCGCGACTCAATCGAACTCCTTGAAGATTTCCTTGACAGTGGCGAACGCTTGTGGAACCGATTCAAGGCGCTACTCAAGGATTGTGAGCAGTTCATGTACAAAGCTGCCAAGCGCGAAAGCGGCCGGGGCGCTCCAGTTTCCATGGGACGTAACGCCGGTTGTGAGTTTGTCGAGTCCATCTTTGGACGCGATCGAAAGTTACATGAGACGGAGAAGCTCATGAACAGCATTCGTCTGTGGGATATGCGGTTCGATGCGAACTGCGAGGCGATCCTGCGACCGTCCCGTAGATCCAGTCGTCGACAGTCTACCGTATAATTTACCATCACCTCCCGACTATCTCCTCATCACCAACTACTACTCAATTACCACTATAACACAAAACCTCAACTACCTAACCTTGCTTATGGTTTTTATATCAACAAGTCATTTCAGCGAAAGATAAAAGTTCTTTGATTTAATGGTGGGAACTTGCTTGTTTTCTTCCAAATATTACAGGGACCGGCTTCATTGCCACTGCATTTGCATGGATTCATTATTCAGCATTATCCTCATTCTGGGTGTTTATTCATCTATAGATACCTCAACTCTTATATACATTTCCTTTGTCATAGCCATTTCCTGGCGTTTGCTCTTTTTGTCTTTCATTTCTGTGCTTAGAGATACCCAATCTCGTGCTGTGGAGTTCATCTTTTGGATGATACCCTTGATTTTATGTCTTATATATTGCTAATACAATATCATATCATTACTATTGATTTCGTCTCGTCCATGCGTAAGAACTGAGGAAACAGACTGGATTACCCCTCCCAGGAAGTAAACTTTAGGGTATGTAGTATCACCTCCACCATGCATGCCACATGGAACAGTGATAGGCCACTACTCGCAAACTAGTCAGTATTCATGAGCAACGGTTGGACAGATGCATTAGTTTCATGCATCAATGGCTTCTTATGGAAGATTTAAAACTTGTTCTCTCGCATGACGTTTGGTGTGGGGGAATACTTCATTTAGGCCAATTAATTCCCGCTGTGTAGAATCGAGTTACTCTAGAGTACAAATATCTATAGGTCAAATGATACATCAGATTGATCCAAAATACTTCACCTACAGAGTGTCTTGTGATACTTTGTATGGTATATACATGTAGAATTATGGTTCTTCAGTAGTTAGCTACTTGCAATTATTGACAATTAATAATATATCAAACCCTTAACTAGTATATAACTATATACATGGCAGTAGCAACATCTGAACTATTCGTTCGAGAGATCTTATTTAACCAGGATTCCATCAATGAGCTCGACATGAAAATAATTAATTTAAGTACATAGATATTCACAATTATAATCAATAACTTTATACCCCAAACTTGCAGTTCTCATTAATGCCAACAACGCGCAGTCCTCTCCAGATCATTGACGTGCTGCTCCTATGAGGATGGGAATAGCCCTAATTTGAAGGGTTGGGAGGAGCGGTTCCTTGAGCAATCAATTCAGCCGATCGAGCAATTCGCGTAACGCCACAACAAAATGCGACTGACTCAGCCTCTGATCACTGATGAAACTAACTAATAGATCTACTGTATTAGACTGCTTTGGGGGCTTCTGTCTCGTCTCCAGCGACAGTGACTTCCTACTGTGCCTGAAAATCATCTGCCAGCCCTGCAGGCCCGGCTCGAACAGATCAGCCCTATCAAGTCAGCTGCAAAGTCCTTGTAAGAGACACTGAACAAGATCTGGCGTGGGAGCACTTCTTCATACTGGTAGAAAATGAAGGAGAAAGCTGATCAAGCTGTGCGCCACTCGAGGAACTCGTAATCAACATGTGTGGTTAGAAGATACCACAGTGGTCTTGGGGTTTCTGTAAACGACCGAGTAGCACAAGGATTCTGGTAGCTATCCATCTAATGTGCATCTTATATGTCTGTGACGCAGTACCCTATTACAAGGCCCTGTCCCTTGATATCTGGCAGCGAAGGAAACCATATGACCGGCTATTCCACACCGACTGCTTTGCAAGTAGATTCTTGCTACGCATTGACCCCTTGCGGAGTAAGTTAGCGGATAATATATACCTAGTGAAGCGCGTAATAGATAACTGTGGTTGGTTGAATTTTATACAGGCTTAGTTATAATGTTTGCAGCCTTCGCTCTCTTGTATACAAACAAATGAAGCCTTAGCGCCATCTATTTGGACAATCAGAGTGCGTATATCCTCTTCAGGATACAATGGACCAACACCATACACGTATTGGTAAAAGAATTAAGCTTCTCCATCAATTATTATATAATATCTATGTATATAATGAACAAACCGCCGTCCCGACATCATCCTATCTAGGTGGTCTGGATCTCATCATTGCCATGCTCTTCATCTTATCCTCAAGTTTCAACTTCTGCAACTTTGCCTCTCTCCTCCAACTCTTCATGCCAATTGAAATAAACACCACTCCGTTCCAGAACCCGCGCAGCGATCCCATCGCCCCAACAACAACCATCAGCGGATACGAGGAATGGTTCGGGTGCACGAATGCGGAGATCCTATTGATCGTGGGAGCAACCCATGTGGCCAGCAGGACAAGAAAAAACACCATTGGCATGAGGATGTACTGCTTGAAAGACACGTGAGACTTCCTTGGGTGTTTGTGGCTGAGGACGATAGCGGGCGTCGAAGAGGTGTGGTCAATGAAGGATTGGAGTCCCTTCTGGTCTGGATGTGAAGAAAGAGAGGGTTGGCTTTGGATGTCGACTTCGACTGTAACAGCGACAGTGTTGTTGGGGTGTTCAAAGGGATGGTCGTTAGTGGATATGTTGGAAGAAAGAGCAATGTGATCTTCATGAGAGGCATTGAATTGATGCCGGAGCTTAACAACTCTGAATCCGACAAGGATATATAAAACTAGTACTATTACAATCAGGAACCTGAAGCATCCTATTAGCAAAGACAATCAAAGAAATCCAAAATGACGGTGGGCGAGGCATACCAGATTGGTCCGTAGTAGAACAGGATTCGAAAGAGTACCCAATCGGGAGAAATCGAGCACCAAAACTGTTGATTCGAGATTAGCTGACTGTAGGAACGACGAGAATGGACTGAGTCGAACTCACTGTCACACTACCATACATGGGTCCCTTGTCTGGGGTATGGATGAAGAGAAAGGCAATTGCAGGAATAGCTACAATGCATGTTATAATAGTAATGTAGTAGATCTCGAGCTTGCGCAAAGCTTCCGTTTCAAAGCGATGGTAAACAACGAGGTAAACGTCGATGGCCATTGCTACCGTCCAGAGAACATCTGCCATTGGAAACCTATACCGATGTAGTACTTTGGTCAATAAGGATACGCATGACAAAGTTGGTTGCACGTACATCTGGAGACAAAAGCCCTGAAACTGGCACAACGCCGAAGAGTTGCCTGCATCTGGACCGCTTGTGGAGATCATGGTCGCGATAAAGTCGAACAGATTGTAAAATGCATTGATGAAAATCAGACGGTGCATTGGATTGCGAAAATGTCGCGACCAGGCGAAAGTGACGATGATTGTGATGACCCCCAGGATGGAGAGCGTCGACGCAAAACGCCCAACTAGGGTTAGGGTATGGTGCTGGGCTTCCGTGAGGGCCATGGTGGGCGTGTCGAGGACATATGAGCTGATTGCAATCGTTGGATTATCGTGCTCTTTCGAAGGAGACAAATGACCTACACTATCGCGAGAAGGTCACATAGCTGCATCCAAGATCGAAGATGGAGCGATCCAGCAGCATAATATACCTATCCATACTTGGATCTATTTGTCGTTGTTGTGCGTACTGCTGTTTGGACAAAGATTGTGAATTTCTATTGCAAAATGACGTGATTTGGGTCGCCGTTAGTATTTGTACTCCGTACATGTTATTTCTTTTAGACCGAGTGTATAAGACTCGTATAGATCCCAGACTAGTAGGGTTTTGCTTTTTCTGCTCCCGGCCTTCGATTCGACCAGACAGCATTGGCTGATGGTGATCATAGCATTGAGAAACAAAGAGCCAGCAAATTGCATGTCCAGCCTTTGTTCCTTAAATATTAAGAGAGGATGCATCTGTGGTTTGGACATCGACCAACGCGAGTAGGGGCTTCTTTATGCCTAGTATAAAATTAGGGTTGGTTATAGGGAAATAGGGCTGCCTCAAACGATCATCAATGCGGACCCAGGGAAAGATTACGTTTGGTCAACGAGAACCCTTCAAATCTGGAAGATCGAATTCAATCTTGAGAGCTTGTCGATATTTAAAGAGCGCGCGATAAGCGAGAATTGCGCATGAGCCATCCGAAGAAGCTTAAGCACGAACTGCCCTGTCATCTTAATATGATCTTATGCTTCGAAGGGTCAGGCGAGTAAATGATCCCTGTTAAATCTCGTCATTTACGGCGCTATTCTGTCATTCCTGGCTGATCGTGAATCATCTTTGGGAATTTGACTTCCCCTGACTATACTCTTCTTGAACGAGACTCTGTATGTCATCCAGGGTCTGGTATCCCAATAATTTCAGTTTTCGAGTAGTCACCGTGCTCGTGATACACGGTCGAATATCTCTGGGAAGATAGTTGGACCCTTCAGAGACGCATGATTATCGAGCTTCGGCCCTAGTGGAGGGTTATCAGGGCTTCTTATTGTCCAGGGTAAGTAATACCGCACCAGTGATTTGCCAAAGGAACGAGCTCGCACTTTTGATAGGTGGCATAAGAGGCAGCGAAGTAGCTTTTCCGTATGAAAGATATCTCCCCCGGAGTGCCGTGTGAGCTCTGATCCGGCGATAGACGGGCTTCGTATATAGTTTCCAAGACAATATGAAAGCAGCGATATTTTTATTCGTGGGCAGAAATATGGGCGAATTCTGTCACGATTCCAGAAATCGATGCATCAATTCACTAGTACGCAAAGTACGTACATAAATGACATGTGCCGCACAAATTGCCCAGCGCCATGTCGGTTCCCGAGGTCCTCAGTCTGGCTCTTACTGAGCAGGACATGTAAACTTTGCTACCTGTATGAGCTAAATGAGTACTCAATGATCATCATTACCTAGGTATGTCCGGATTAAAGCCTCTGGCAGCGCTCGCTAAGCACAGCGAGACACTGAGTGATCATGCTGGACATGGCCACAGTGATATTATCCCAAAATTTAAGGGATCTGGAGTTTTCCATCAAGGCTCTTATCTTCTATCCAACTATCGTCTTTGGCTTAACAACTACTGTCGTCCAAGGGCGAAGTTTATTCAGACGCCTGCCCAACTTTGAGATGTTTTTGAACGAGACAAAAGCCCATCTTTTCCACCGTCATACTCAGGGCCAATAAAATGAGCATCAGCTATGCAGAAGAATACAGTAGGATTACACCTGTCAGTTTCCTTCCATTGATGCCATCTGTATATTCTAAAGGGAAAGTCACATTATTAAACATTCATAAGATTAGGAGCAATTTGATATGGTAAGAGTACTATTCAGTAGACTGACACATTATCGAATGTGCTCGACATTCGCCTGTAAGGCATATTTGTGTTGATATGTGGATCGCAAAAGCCAAATATTTTGACAGTGCAATATCATAATCGCTACTTCGTAAACCTCTGGTTTTTGATAGCACACGAAGGCAACGTAGACAGTCTAGTCCTCATGAAAAATCTTATCAACATCGAACTCCCCCCATCGAATATCCGGCTCCAGCCCTGCGAACTTCCACACGCCATCCACCTTCTGGTACTTGACAGTTGCCTTACCGTGCCCATGACCCTTGACCAGCACATGTGTCAGCGCATCGTCGCTGTACTTTTGGTGCGCCACGCGCATCTGGTGATAACCCGTAATCGTGTCCTCGCCCATCTGCAGCCATTGTGACGCTCCGATGAAGTGCTGCGTCTTGATGCGCGCGTTGCCAAGGAACTTTGGGCTCGAGGCGAGCGCTATAAAATCATCTGCGGGCATGCATTTCCATTCCTGGCCCATGACCGAGCTGTAGTTGATCTAAAAGTGAGGCTTCAGAAAATGGGGACTTTGATATGTCATTTTCCCCTGGATAGGCTCTATTGTACGTACATGTAGTGTTGGAGCGATGCCCTTGGCAAGACGGCCCCAGTCCTTGCTATCATAGCTTTCAGCCCATTCGAAAAGCACAAATTGACAGCCCGCGACGTCTATATCTCTCAGTTAATGTTAATGGTTTATAGATTCACGAGATTGGATGCAGTCGTACCTTCATACGCGGGCGCCTTGTAAGAGGTGGATTGGGCCATGATATTGCGTCGACGTCAAGTTTGGAACTGTTGAAAGTACAATAGAGGTATTGCAGCAATCAATAACCTTGGAAAACGGTGAATGTGTATGAATTTGAAGTGTTTTTAGCTATTCCTGGTGCAAAACCTTAGGGTTAATTCTGTGTTGTCCGTGACGGCCCCACCATCAATGCCCCGAGCATCGAGTGCTAGCCCTAACTACGATCCAGGGCCCCGAGACAGGTTGCGGTGTCGGGGAGTCGGATGATTATGGACATTTGATCCTTGTTTGTGGAAAAATATATATGACAAAACCCTTCGTTGACTTTTTATTTGATCTGGAAGGCGCTACCTTAAGGCTCAATCGATTTGGCTTCGCACATCGCTTACTTCACATCTCATCTCCGATTCATTACATCTCATCATAACAAAACTTCAACATGACAGCCCCCTACACCCCCTACCGCCTGGACGGTAAAGTTGCGCTCGTGACAGGATCAGGCCGCGGCATAGGCGCAGCAATCGCCATCCAACTGGGCAGTCTCGGCGCAAAAGTCGTAGTTAACTACGCCAACGCCACCGAACACGCCGAAAAAGTGGTCGCAAAGATTAAAAGCCTCAACTCAGACGCCATCGCGCTCAAGGCCGACGTACGCAACGTCTCCCAGACAGTCAAACTCTTTGACGACGCCATGGCGCACTTTGGCCATCTCGACATCGCCGTTAGCAACTCTAGCGTCGTAAGTTTCAGACACCTCAAGGACATCACAAAGAAAGAATTCGATCGTGTCTTCAGTCTCAACACACGTGATCAATTTTTTATTGCGCGCGAGGCGTACCGTGTACTTCAGGAAGGTAGACAGATCATACTCACCTCGTCAAATACATCCAGGGACTTTAATGTACCCAAGCACTCGCTCTACTCTACTTCCAAGAATGCCATAGACACCTTTGTGCGTATTTTATCCAAGGACTGCGGTGACAAGAAGATTACTATTAACAATATTGCGCCTGGCGGTACTGTGACAGACATATTCCATGCCGTGTCCCATCACTACATCCCTAATGGAGAGAAGTTTTCAGCTGAGGAGCGTCAGCAGATAGCTGCTCATACGTCGCCGTTGCACCGGAATGGCTTCCCCGAGGATATTGCTCGAACGGTTGGATTCTTGGTTAGCAAGGAAGGAGAGTGGGTTAATGGCAAAGTCATTACCCTGGATGGTGGCGCGGCGTGATGATTGAGATTATAATTGTAGTAGTTTGGAAAGTGAATACCTGGCACAGAAAGAAAAACTAACACAAGATGACAAAAGAAAAAAATAATGTTTTTGTCGTGCAGTTTAGATATATTAGAATTACAAATCTGGATATGATCTTTGCCAAATTTCAACCTGCACCTTTTCCACTGTAGGCGGAATTAGAGAGATTTGACCTATATTACATCCGAGATACTAATAAGCCCAGGAAGAATTTCCATACGTGTATACTATCGCAAAACAAAGGAAAAGATAGAAGATGTGTTGACAACTCGTAACCTTCTGTGATCAGGCCCTCAGCCCGGCCCTGTATTCAAAGGGAGATAAGGATGCAAAAACGGGAAAAAGTGTCTCAACAGCCCCATTGCAATACACATTGGTGTACCCGTTAAAAACTTGGCCTCTCCATTTGTATTAATCACACTCACGTTTTTCAAATCGTAACTCCCGTTCTCATCGTCTGCTGCCTCAATCATTGCAGCCGCCAAATCCAAGTAGGACATGGGACTTTGCTCGTCGGTCAAGCTCAGCGCATGGCCTCTTTGTATATCGACCGAGAGCGCACCTGGCTTGATGAAGATTGTTGTTAGCCAGTCTTCTTCCGCGCGAAGCATCTTTTCCGTTTCGATCAGGTCGTTATAGACGTGGGACGCCGAGCGGAGCAGGATGAGCCGCAGCAGATACGGGACATGATGGGAGAAGTGATCATCAATAGTAGCCGACGACAGTAGAACAAGCTTAGGCACTTTTCTTGGAGCAGTATTCGTATTCTTGCCTCCTTGATTGATACTATTTCGAAGCGTTTGAATCACAGCCGCAGCCGTATCTTGTGCTACGCGGAATCCCGGGATATTGTCGTTGGTGGAAACAACCAGAAACACCGTCTGGCAACCACGCAGACAGGAGGTCAGAAGCTCAATGTCGTGGATGCTTCCTTCAAATATCTCGGTTTTGCCTTCCTTGATGTCCGGCAGAAGTCGCAGAAGCTTGGTGCGGTCACGGCAGTATGCGTGGATGCGAGCGTCGGGCTTACTGTCGAGGAGGTTTTGAATGAGTGCCCTACCGCAATTTCCCGTAGAGCCTAGAACGGCGTAAGTGCTGGAGGAAGTCATGTCTTTTGTCTCAGGTAACTGCATACTTAGATACCTAGGTACTCAGAATAATTACTTGAATGGTGACTTTATGTTTGTTTCTCATATATAAAGGAGGTTTAGGCAGGTGCTGTACATGCCGATCAGGTCAGGCCACGATTTGTGCCGTAGAGAATTTCAGGCTCGGGCAATTGAAATGATTGGTTTAATTGAACTCGGATTCGGGATGCGATATTGTTATCATCTGATATCAGATCTTACATGCAATATCAAGATGGAGCGTCTGCATAGTATAGTTCATTTGACTTTCAGCAAGATAAGGCTTTTACAATGTAGAGTTCATATTTGTCAAACGAGTAATTAATAAAACTACCTGCTAATGACCGGCTCCTGATTCGATCAGCCACTTCTGAAAAATAGGGAAGAAACGCTGATAGAATGCCGAGTCCACCATCTCCTCCAACTTCTTAACCTTCAACCCATCTTCCGTCAGCGTCATGAAAATAGAGAATTCATTCGTCCATTTCTCTCCTGGAATAGGCGTATTTGCAAAGGACGTCGCATATACAGCGGCCGTGCCCTTGTCTGCGTCGTGGACAATGTGCTTGATGTCGACCTAGCTGCGCATTAATTCCAAATTTCCAATCCAATCCAATTTCATAGTATGCGAAATTCTTCGAAACTAACCTTCCAGTTTGTTAAATTATTGACAAGCTTGGGATAGAAGAATTCCGCATGCTCTCGCTGTCTAACTGGCTGCTGCAGTGAGAAAGGGAGCAACTGCTGCTCAAAATCGTCAGACCAGAGGTTTATGGTGTCTAGCGCTTTGCTGCTTCCCCATGCTTCAAGAAATTTGTCGATTGTCTCTTTTTGGACGTGCGCTGGAGCAGGCATGTTGATACACTGTGATGGTTTGTGCGATTTTTTCTAAGCAATAGGAAGTTCTTCAAATGTTGGTAAGATGACAACCTTCCAAGGTACGTCGGTAGGTATATTTAGTGTAACTGGGTAGATATAAACTGACGCAGCTGGCTATATCTAACAACTCGGGCCATACCTAGGTACTTATCGGAAATTATCTCCAATCTCCTAATCTTGATTGTCTTGATTTGCAATAGGTCTTGTGGCTGCTCTGTCTACTACTGTTTTAACCGTAACATTATGAAGGTTTTTGCGCTTATAGTATACGACGACCTCATCTTGATGCAGAAGACTGTATGAGGCGTGGGTAACATTCAGAACAAATGAGGAACACGATGCATCTTTTCGATCGACGTTCGTTGCATATACGTATTTACAATTCATTCATGTTTATGACTGACGGAGCTTTCTGTAGGTTAGGGTTACTACGTGTTGTGTTAGGGCATTTTCCGCGTAGCCCTAACTCTGTATCCAGTCAACATGGTACGGGACAGCATGTAATTCGTGATAGACTTGGGTGTGTTAGATTCATAAAATCCGGACTGTACACCAACTAGAGAGAACCTTGGAAGAATATGGCGTATTTTTTTTGTTCGTAATCATTGGCAGGCTTCACCGATGCTGTAGCTTTATCCCGCGCTCAAAGATGCCCAAGTAAATGTCCCGAGCAGCGTCACCCGAGAGTCACAATCGCCCGACGAACGAAAACACTTGTGTATCGTGCTTCTACTAGTCAATTCTGATGCAGTGGATCGTTCCTATGATCCGAGAGCTACCGGATCAAACATGAGCTATACAGGCAGTTCGACGATCGAGGCACTTTGCAGCGGTCAGATTTCTCACAGAGAAGCCCCTTCGTGATGTCGGCTGACTTGTTGGTAAAATTTTGTAGAATACTAAATGAATTAGACTGAAAGACAGCCATACTGTGTAACGTCTTGTTTTGGATTTTCTTTGTGTCTATTCCCACTCAGTCGTATCTTAGTCATGGCAACCCTAGCAACACCAGCACCAGCATCACTCCAGCCTGCCATGGAGACATCTGACAAGATTTTTGCCCAGGACGACAAATTCTGGGAAAACTACTCAAGAGGTCGCCCAAAAGTCCCAGAAACCTTCTGGGATCGCGTCTTCGGCTACCACCAGAACAAAGGCGGCTCTTTTGGTACCGTCCACGATGTCGGCGCTGGCAACGGGCCCTATGCCCAGCGACTACGCTCTCGCTTCAACCACGTCATAATATCTGACATCGTAGCTGAGAATATCACCCTTGCAAGCGAGCGACTTAAGGGCCAGGAAGGATTTAGCTTCCGCATCGCTGCGTTGGAGGAAGCTGACGACATCGCGGATGGCAGTGTAGACATGATATTCGCGACAAACGTGATGCACTTTGCAGAGCCCCAAAAGGATGCCATGGCAGCTATCGCACGCCAGCTACGTCCAGGTGGCACATTTGTGGCATCACTGTTTGGTCCAGCACGCTTTCGTGATGCGAAACTGCAGGATCTGTGGGAGCGAGTCAGCCACCAGGGTGGCAGGGAGCTGCTCCAAGTGTCTGATGATCCGGACCAGATCATAAAGGTCATGGCGCGGACACAGGATCTGTATAATGTTGCACCACTTGATCGGGCACTTTTTGGTGATAACCTTCGGATACATATTAACATGGAGCACGGCGGCATTCAGGGCATGTTGCCCCCGGAATTCGCGCACCGAAACACTGAACCGGACTACAGCATGGGTGACAATGACACATACGAGTACATGGATGGATGGACGTTCGAGACGGACTTGGCAGGTGTCAAGGAGCACTTTGGGTCGTTCCCATTTGTTTCACGGTTTCCTGACGCTTTCACGGACTTGTATGAGGAGTTGGACGAGCTGCTCGCTGACGGGAAGACTGTTGAAGGTTATTTCCCCGTCACGATAATTTTGGCGACCAGAAATTAGACAGTTATTTGTTCTTTATCTATTCCTGTTGTGTTTCTCTGATACAGCGAAGTTACATTGTAGGTGATTACTATGGGGTTAACCCTAACACGTAAATACAGGTCGAGTTCAATATCTTGTAAGATCAAGACTTTATGACTCCAGAAAATCAATAAGCACTACTGTATTAACTTCACTAAAGTTCTCGCTCCAACCTTACCTAATAGCCTGCTCATATTTTTGTCATCTGCAGTTGATTTTCTGGCCATTTGAGAGCCTTCAAGTTCACGGATGGTGCCTGCGGGAGGCAAAAAGAGATGGAGTTGCACAAGGGGTGGCTTATTTGGAGGAGGACTTCTAGAACATGAGCGCTGTGAACGATATAATCATCCCCAAATTTAATAGAATTCAAAAACCCGCCAGGATGCCATTTCATTGAGATTTCAGCTCATCTAATTGTAATATTCACCTAACCATTCCCGTAGATCTCCGATTGTCTCATAGTCCAAGAACAGGCTGCCGCTGACTTTCACATCCAGCTCAGTTCTGAACTTTTCCGCAATTACCAGTGACATTAAACTGTCAATGCCTAAGTCCCCGAAACTGGCATCATCCGTCAATTCAGAGAGATCCAGACCCGCCTCGTTGGCAATGAGCAGGATTGCCTTAGCAGGGATACTGCCAGACTCCGCGGCATCCTCGATGGATGGAGCTTCAGCTGCCGCTGCAACGCTCCTTGACGGAGCTGGCATCGAGGTGGGAGGGCTAGTCTTCTCCTCTTCGCTTTCGAGACCAGAGTCATGTCGAAGGAGTACCGGTTTTGGCACCGGGGTGGTAGGCCTTGATTGTACTGCCATCGTTTGAGCAGCAGCTGGTTTTGGCTTACCCTCAATAGTAGGCATTTTGTCCGGGGGAGAGAAGAAACGGCTGAGTAGAATGCGAGGGTAGCGACGAAACTGGATACGACTGACAACGCCGACGATGATGTTGTCTTGCATAATGTACACATCACCAAAGTAAATCGTTGGGTCTTCAACAGTCGGAATCATCTTGACATAGGAATGATACTTGCCCCCCGGGACCAGAGGCTTCGCGAATCGCATCGAGTCCCAACCTGGAGTGACACAGTAATTGCTTTGCGTGTCTATGGTATCGGAGCAGTTCATAATGAACCCGGCCAAGTGTGCCACGCTGTCAATAAAGTAAGGAGGAACAGTCCAGACGCCACTTTCCTTAGTAGTAAGCTGCACATCAGCGAATCCTTCTAGCTCATGCATGACCACAGACTGCATGCCACGGTACTTATCGGCGTAGGTCACTAGGTTGCTGCTGAAAAGGGTGTATGCCATGTTGCGTGTAAAGCAGCTTGCTTGACCTTGTGCGGCCAGGTGTTTGAGTGTTTCAATCCTGCTTTGGATGAGGTGTGCAATTGGAGCCCAAGAAGAGAGCCACTTAGATGCATCTCCGTAGTAAACGTTGGCGGTAGCGAATGGCTCGTCGGGAACTCCATCATTGTCCACGTTCTGCCAGGCCAAATCGACTAGACCTGAACCAACATCGGCAGTGGTAGCAGTTACACGGAAAAGCTGGGCTGTCTTTGTTTTTGTTTGAGCAATAAGACTCTTTGTAACGACTAGATTGGCGATATTCATGTGAACTTCTTCGGCCTTCGGGTTCAGCTTGCGGTACAGATAATTCCCAACGGTGTAGGCAATATCGGCATGGATGGACTAGAATTAGGGTTAGCAAGGTCTCACCAAATACCCTGGTGCAAGGAAGAAGGCTTACCGATGTAACAACACCACAGTTGTTCATGCTATGACCATGGGCGGCAGCCAGCAGATCTGCCTGCATAAGGTCTGACTGCATGACTACCGTACCGGCAGAGCTATTGAACGACTCCTCAATAATTTGTTGGACAGTGGTAGTTTGAATATCGCTAGATGGCAGTGCTTTTGGTGCCGTCTTGGCTCCCTTCGTCTAGAAGGTATTGCCCTTTGTCAGACACCAGTCGCCAGTATACTGAATCCAGTGGTTCTTTTCATTCCATGCATATGTTGGAAGGTCCAATAGGCGCAGCCTGCGCCCGAATGGACCGTGGAACTCATTCCAGCCAACTTCAACACCACTAAGATGCAAAGCAGCCATGCTCTCAGCTATGGTCTTCCAGTTCTCGTCGCCACGGCGCATTGATGGGACAGCGAGCTGTGTGGACGGAATGGTGGTTTTGATAAAGTTAGTACAAACAGGATGCGGACCAATTTCAATCCAGACAGTTTCATCGCTAATAGTATGAATTTTCTGGGCCTGCTCCAGAGCAGCCACAAAGTCGACGGTCTGTCTCGTGGCACGGCGGACGTAGCTTGCATTCAGTGTCTTACCGTCAAAATGACTTTGCCGAGCAGAGGCGAGATGACTGGCACTTTTGGCTCCTGGAAGATGACACCCGCCATTGCAATTGCTTCAAAGTCGTCTAAGATAGGGTCCATCTGATCTGAGTGGAAAGCAAAAGCAACATCCAACTTGATACAGCGGTAGCCGGCCTTCTCAAGCGAGACTGCCACGTCATCAGTCTGTTCCTTTTTGCCGCTGAGTACAGTGTCTGAAGGGCTGTTTATACAAGCGATTGTATATACCTTGCCCTCTGCGCTCTCTGCTATCTTTTCAACTGAAGCGCGAACGGCCATCATAATATGGCTACCAATCTTGCACTTCTCCTCCAGCATCTGAGCCCGGCGCCCCACCATGAATATAGCATCACTAGCAGTGATAACACCGGCTGTGTGCATTGCAGCATACTCGCCTAGGCTATGGCCTATAACAACGTCCGGTTTAACTCCAAGAGTCACCCAGTATTTAGCAAGAGCAATCTCGGTACAGACTAGGGCAAGTTGAGTAACAACAGCAGAGTGAGCATAATCATTAGAATGGGATCCGTCAAGAGCAGCAATAAAAGAAGGAAAGCCTTGGCCTTGGCCAAGAGAGTCAAGATATTGTATTTGCTTTCGAAAGGTGGACACATCCCGATACAATTCTAAGCTCATTAACTTGTAAGAGGCGCCTTGACCAGTGAAGCTAAACGCGACCAGCAGGGGCCCAGACTTTCCAACAGGCTTGATCGAATCAACCTTATCCAAGGCGGAAAGCAGTTGCTTCCTCAGATGGGCCACATCAGATATAGCAATGGCTACGCGATGCGTATGATGGTAGCGGCGGGCAGTCGTTGTGTACAAAAGATCAGCCAAGTTAGTATTTGGATATAAATCTAGATAACCAATCAATCACTCAATATTTCCAGTCAAGGAGGCCTTCAGCTTAGCTGAGACAGCAATAATGTGAGTTTTACGCGGGTCTGTCTCGGTGATTTGGCGAACCAGCGCCTCTTCTAAAACCATTGTCGTGTTTCCACCAGCGGCTCCAAAGTTGTTGACCGCTACGATGCGCTTTTTCCCAGGTACTTGTGGCCAAGGCGTCATTTCCAACGGGATACGGAGATTGCGCTTTTCAAAGTCTTTAGGGAACTTCGGGTTGATTTCTGTCTTAATACCGATGTGTGCCGGGATGGCGTTCTTTTGGAGCATCAAAAGCACTTTGATTAATGCTGTTGTCCCTGCAACAGACTCGCCATGACCAACATTTGCCTTTACGGCACCGATATGTAGGGGCTGGTCGTTGCTACGACGCCTAGTGAGAGGAGCATAGACGTCCATGATACCCTGCATCTCCTCGTGGTCTCCAGCTTGAGTACCAGTGCCGTGGAGCTCGACGTAAGACACATCCAAGGGGTCTACACCAGCCTATCGAAGCACCTGACGGGAAAGATAGGCTTGGTGGCCAGCATGGGGGTGAGTAATAGAGACTGCTTCCACAGAATGGTTTGTACCAGCACCAAGAATAACACCCAAGATATTATCATTATCTACCTCAGCATCCTCAAGTCTCTTTATGACCAGAGACCCAATACCATCCACACAGCAGTAACCATCAGCAGTAGCATCCCACATCTTGCACGCATTGTGCCCTTTAGTAAGAAAATGACCATTACACAGTCCAGAGAAGCCGTCCAGGTTGGTCAGTACATTAACACCCCCTATAACAGCAGTATCAACTTCACCATTCCAAAGGGCCTGGCAGGCAATCTAATATTATTCATTAGCAACTAAAAAGGTTGTATTATACGTGACAGAAACATACCTCAATCACTACGAGTCCCAAAGAGCATGCGGTATCAATACTGTAACTAGGACCCACAAACTTAAAGAAGTAGTTGATTCGCCCAGGACCAAAGGCTCGGCAACCAGCTAGAATATAGTAGGTGCTAACCTCTTGACCTTGATTAACTTCACAGTAATCATCAGCGGCTTGGCCATAGAATATACCAATACGCTGCAACTATGTAGAAGCAGTACAGTTACCAATATAACCAGCACGCTCAAGAGCCTCATATGCCATAACAAGAGCCAAGCGCATCTATGGATCAGTGACCTGGGATTCACGTGGAGACATATTAAAAAAGGGCGCATCAAATAAGCCGGGCTAATCAATGAAACAGCCATACTGCATCATAGTCTTGTTGAGTTCCTTGCCGGTTGGGTCGTAGTGCGTCTCAATGTCAAAACGATCAGCTGGGATTTTCCTAGAGACATCCAACCCCTTCTCTAGGATTTCCCAGAACTTCTCGGTATTAGTCGCGCCTCCAGGAAGTCTGCAAGACATGCCGACAATGGCGAGCTTGGACTGTGCAGTGCTGCGTGGTGTGGTATCTATTGGCGCC